>VYXB01005166.1:135885-167764 GCA_013397135.1 Pachyramphus minor | reverse complement strand
CAAATGGGTTCATGAGGTCTCAGCCCTGTTCCTAGTGCAGAAAAAAAAAATTAAAAATAAATGTTAATATTGAAGCTGTGGGGCAGCTTTGCCAGCTAAAAAAGGACCAAAGTCTGACTTTGGTGGGATCATAAACCTTCTCCACCCCTTCTTCACCTGTGTGTGTCCCCTCCAAGCTGCTTAATGCAGGTGACAGGTCCTGGATCAGGAGTGACCCCTGGAAATCCTGGCCCCTGCTGCACAAAATCCTCCTGTCAGGGCTGGCTGTCCCTTCTGAAAGAGGTGATTTGATGCAGAAAGGACTGACACAAAGGGCAGCAGGAGAGTGATGGAACCAGTCCTGTCTGCTGTAAGATCTGCCCAGCCTGTGTTTTACACTCAGATTTTTGGGTTCTCCCAGGGCTTTTCACATGCTCTCCACCTCTGCACACACACACACAAATATTTTATTGCTGATAGGAAATGAAACCTCCGATTAAAAGACATTACCCAAGATTAAAAGTAACAGAATCTCATTTCAATTGTTTGTGGCAGGAACCCAATTTTCACATGATAATGGCAATAATTAAAAAGTCCCTTATCAACAGAGACAAAAGTGCTGCATGTTGGCAGCCAATGAATGGGGTGAGCAAGGGGCTCCTTGGTGCTTAAATCAATTTTCAGACAAGGTTCAAACAAGCCCCAGAACAATTCTGATTTTGTTGTGCTTTTTCCTCTTGGGGGAGGAAGAGATTTTCCCTATTTTTCCCTCTCTTTTTCTCTCTCTTTTTTTTTTTTTATCCACAAGGTCACATTAGCTGGAACAAAACCCAAAAAGCCTCATGTAAACAAAACTATTTGGGTTGCAGAAATGCAGTTGGGGGAAAAGTTCAAAACCATATCAGGCCTTCCCAGTTTGGGCTTTGTTTGTAATTATGGATTATCTTATTTAGGATTAACAAATGTACATGCTCAGCTATTGAAGAATTGAAGGGTCTCAGAGCTCTCTGTGCTGAGCACTCCTTCTGCTGTCACTCCTCTTGTGCAATTGGGAGTTCAGGAACAGAAATTAAGTGTAATTAAAAAAAAATCTGAATGGATATCTGTAAAATTAAGGGGGTTTGCCCTGAGAACCCTCAGCTTGCTGTGCACACACTTTTCAAAAGTCACAGACTGGGAGTCAAAGCTTTGATTTTCTGGAATAGGAATATATTTTATAGTTTCCTTTTTCCTTCCTTCCCCCTTTTTTCCTCCTCCTCCTCTTCCCTTTTCCTTTTCTTCCTCCTCTCCTTTTCCTTCTCCTCCTCTCCCTTTTCTTCCCTCCCTTTTCATTTTCCTTCCTCCCTTTTCCTTTTCTTTTCTCCCTTTTCCTTTTCTTCCCCCTCCTCCCCCCTTTTTTCCTCCTGCTCCCCCTCTTTCCCTTTTCCTCCCTTTTCCCTTTCCCTCCCTCCTTTTTCCCTTCTCCTCCCCCTTTTCCCAGCCATCCAGGCCCAACCTTTTAAACTCAGTGACGCCCTCAGAAGAGACCTGATATTTCCAAAATATCTTATTTTTCACCTTACTAATTCCCAGGAAATGGAAAGCAGGGGAATCCCTTGGGATGGAGCAGAGCTTTGCTTTCTGCAGGATGCTCAGGGAAGTTCTCCCTTCACCCTGATGGATTCAGGCACCTCCTTGTCACAAACACTGGACCAAACATGACACATTTATGAGGAGATGACATTTCTCAGAGCATAGCAAACACATTAATGCTCCTTAAGCAGTTTTAATTGTCCCTAATTAGCACAGAGAGTCCCCAAGCAGAACGTTTGGCTCTGGAAGTCTTTCCAAACATCTTCATTGTGGTTTGATTGCAGGATTTAGGACAAGCTGCCTTCACTTCGAGGCCTTTTATTTGTGGGGGCTGGAATTTCTCACACGTTTTTATGATCCAGTGAACTCATCCTCCCCCCTAAATGAATGTTTGCCCTCCCAGTTCCACACTGCACAGTGCTGGGACATCACACCAGCACTTAATGCTCTTTTTCCTGCTGCCATTGAACTGGCTGAGGAAAACCCTGCAGAAAGGATCTCATTCCATCTTTAAGTGTGTTTGTGTAGCTGCTGGAAACTCACATTAATTTAACTGTGGTTGGGTTCTCAATGAACAGGATTTTTACTCCTGGAATAAGCCATTATTCATGTAATCAATCAATGATAATTTTATTTATCAGTACAGGAACGGGAAGACAGAAATCTGTGTTACCCTGGCTGTTTCCTTGCTGGTTTTGGGAAAAGTTGGGGGGTGTTTTGAGAACAGGAAAAGAGGGGGAAAAAACCCCATTCCTAGTTTTCAGGTGGGCTGGATCCAGCTCCAGGCAGATCCATGAAAAGGGGACTTGTTCTTGCAGTGGGTTTTCTTGTTGGCTTTTCCCCCACGGTGAATAACAAGCCTGGAGAGGGGAGGACACATCCCAACCACAAATTTCCTTCCACTTGGAGCAAACCTGGAGGAAAAACCTGCTGCAGTGTGTGACTGAGGGCACAGCCATAAGGAGGAACCAGCAGGAGCAGGGAGGGCTTCAAGCACCCAGAGTTTTCCCAGGAATATTGCTCTGAGCACCTTTTAATCCCTGGTTCCCCAGATCTCCTCTCAGTGGCTGCCAAGACAGAGCCCCAGGTGAGGTTTGCAGGCAGAATTCCTGCCTTTGAGGAGGTTTCCATTAATGAGGGAGAACTTTTGTGCCATTCAGTGATTTTGATGACTCCCTGGTATCAATGTACCCAAAAAGGGCTTGTCTTTTCCTCCCATTAAGGAAGAAATGATGGATCTGCAGAGCTGGCAGCAGCAAACTCCCAGCTGGGGATGCAGCCAAGACCATCATAAACTTCACTTACACTCGTCTCCCTTGAGTCTTGAGTCACCACAGCCGTAATTCCAGCTTGGAAATGTCCCTGCTCCCTCTCAGCAGCCCCAGGGTGAGAGGATGAGCATCCATGAGCCCATCCCTGCCCAATCCCATGGCTCCAATCCCCCCCACTCCATGTGCCAGGCACAGCCAACGTCCTGGGGGGAGCAGAGCTCGGGGCGACCTCAATTTCTCAGCTCTGATGCTTCAATTATTTCTGCAAGGAAAAGGATCTTTATTATTTAGTAATGGCTGAGGCCTCCAAATTATTCATCAGCTCGGGAAGGGAGTGCTGAGATGCAGGGAAAGGATGTGGGGGGTGTTGGGGGGTGTAAAGTCAGTGTCAGGCTCACCTGATTTGTCCTCCCAGCACAGGCAAAACCTCTTCTCCAGTCACAGAATGGTTTGGATTGGAAGGGACCACAAAAATCAGCTCATTCCACCCCCTGCCACAGGCAGGGACACCTTCCACCAGCCCAGGTTGCTCCAACCTGGCCTTGGACACTTCCAGGGATCCAGGGGCAGCCACAGCTTCTCTGGGCAACCTGTGCCAGGACCTCCCCACCCTCATAGGGAACAATTCCTTCCATATATCTAACTTAAATTTCCCCTCTTTCAGTTTAACCCCAGTTCCCCTTGTCCTGTCACTCCAGTCTCTGATGAACAGCCCCTCTCCAGCTTTCCTGTAGCCCCTGGAAGGTGCTGTGATGGCTCCACACAAACCTTCTCTTCTCCAGGCTGAGCAGCCCCAACTTCCTCGGCCTCATTCGTGCAAAATGGGGAAAGATTTTATTCCTGAAGATACCTTGGGGTTAAACCAGTGCTTTAATTGTCAGGAGGAGCCAGTGATGACTGAACCTGACTGCCTTGGTGGGTTGGGGGTGCCCACCAGGTTATGGGGGCTCATACACCCCATATCCAGCCTGTCAGTGCCTCTACAAGATATTTTCTTGCCCTGGCACCTCTAGTCCATGTTCTTTCCCCCCAGAGCATCCCAATTTTCAGGCAGCAAGATGTGGGGGCTCCCCCTAAATGGTGGCAGAGGTGCTGCTGGAGCTGGGCTGGCTCTGGTCTGGTCCAAGTGGTCTCTGCCCACACATTGCCAAGAATATTTTTCCACTGGAGCGAGAAGTTGAACCTGTAAAAGGCTGGAAGGCGTTTCCTGAAAGTACTGTAACCTCATGTTCAAAAAGAAAAGCATCCTTGCTTGCATATTTAATTAGCAAATTATCATATAAATGTCACACTACTCAGGATGCCAGAACTCACTGATATTTTCAATGTTTCCATGTTTTAATTCCTTGCCAGTCAACCTTTGCAAACCTAATTACAAAGGGAAAATCACTGATGGCATTTTCTGCACCGTGTTTGGAGCTGAAGGGGAATTTCCTGAGACTCAAAGAAATTTTCCATGGATTTCTGTCAGTGAAAACCATGGAGTGGCAATGCCAGAACATGTTTGGATATTGGGTTTGTTCTGTAAAAGAACCCAAAAATAAACAGAGAAGCCCTTGTGGAGTTGAAAACCTTGGGGAGGCTTCGTGCAAACCAGCTTTTCCCTTCCACATTTCCTTCTGTTGCATTGTAAAAGCAGCTGTCTAAAAGAGGATGGAAATCAAAGTGAAATGTTTCTGTGATGGCACAGAGTGAGGTTTTGGGGGCTTTTTGGGGTTTTTTTGTTTTGGTTTGGTTTGGGGTTTTTTTTTACATTTCCAGTGCTTTGGGATCTGCAGCTTTTGAGTCAGTCTGATATTTGCGTTTATATCAACACTCCCATCCACACTTGATGTGTATCCAGCCCTGGATACAGCAGATCTGCAGGGTTGTGCTTTGTACCACCCTCTCCCAGTGCTGCCTTGGAGCCAGACCCAGCCTCAGGATCTGTGGGAATCCTGGGATAACTGTCCTCAGAAGGGATGGAATGAGTTGTGCTCCCTCAACTCAGCTGCAGCAGCTCCTGGCACTCAGTGCTGTGTCTCCTCCCCAGCAGTGAATGGCTCAGATGATGCAAAAGGGACATGAAACCCCCCTGTCCTAAGGAATTCCAGCTGGCTCTGTCCAGGTCTGGTGGAAGGGACAATCTTTATCCCCTCAGATGCTGTTTGGAGTGTGGAGGGACATGTGCAGCCCCTGGGGGGGATCAGCTGGGCTGCAGATCAGCTGCCACTTGGTGACAGCTCCGTGTCAGAGCTCGGCTGCCTCTGGAGCAGAGCTTCTGTCATCCCCTCAGCATCACATCTAAACACATCCCAAACTCCTGCTTGACAAGAGATGGAGAACAGCAGAGCAGAGGCTGCTGTCCCAAAATCCCACAGGGAGGCAGAGGCAGCACTGGGATCAGCTCCTGGTGCTGTGGGTGTGTGAGAAACAGCAGCATGTGGGGCCTGGGGCCTTCCCAGGCTGCTGGAGGGGGTTTGTCCTCCCTTCAGTCTCAGGTTGAAAGCAGAGCCTTGTTTTAGTGCTGGTTTAATCTTCCAGAGCACCTCTCACCAGGGGTAATTTTGGGGCTGCAGCTCCCAATTCCCAAGCTCTTGGCACAGCAGCTCCTGCTGCCAACCCTTCCTTCCCTTGTACTTTCTGGTTGCAAGGTGGTAGTAGAGCACTGCCTTATCTCCCCTGTTTATATTTCTCTTTTTTTCCCCCTGCCTTTTTTCAAGCCTGAAGCGGAGGAAACAAACTCATATCCACTAATCCAGACATTTAAAACTACACAGCCAAGGTTAATAACCCAGTGACATCTGAATTGCACGTACTGTAAATAATCGACATCTTTCCAAAAAGCTGCTGGAGGATTTAGAACAGGCTAATTACAGAAATATGAAAGGGAAGTGGTCTCCTTGATGCAGCACTTTGCTAAACAGAAAGGCAATTTCATAAAAGACTGGGGGTGACACTCTGATGTGCAAAACTGTGTCGGGATAAAATGTGTGTGTTTGCAATGCAAAGGTTGGGAAACAAAAGATCTTATTCCAGCTTTGATTTATTTTCCATCTTAGGGAAGATCGTGTCTCATGACTTTTTACAGAGGGAAACTAGTCCAGAGTGTTGACACTCCAGTTTCAAGTTAGTTTAACTTAGGCCTGTCCTAAGCTGTGCCTGGCTGGGCAGGAGTGACTGCTGGAGACCTGAGGCTTGATCCCAGATTTCTCAGGCCTTTTGGACATCATGGTCAAGGCTCTTTTTTGCCTGTTTGGGGGCTGGGTGATGGTTTGGGGTCTGTGGTGTGGGGTTTTGTGGGGTGCAGCATCAGCACAGAGCAAGTCCCAGAGTGAGGGAATAGGATTGTCAGGGGTGGAGGGACAAGTCCTCCAGCCCCAGCAGTGCCTGTGTCCAACCTGGACACAAGGAGCTGGGAGCTGTCCCCTCCTGAGGGATCAGCTCACAATGGGGGTCCTGTTCCCCCCAGCTGTGGGTGCAATGGGGTGATGGAGCCCCTCTCACCTCGCCCCTGGAGGTTCCTGCAGGTCAGCAAGGTGGGACAGGGCTGGGGCTGCATGTCCTGGGCTCTGGGGGCCTCCCAGGTGTGGTTCAGGAGCATAAAATTCCTCTGCTAACGAAGCAGTTGGAGCCTGGAGGGAGAAAACTGCACCAGCACGTGGTGGTGGGAGGGCTGAGAGCTGGGAAAGGGACTCAAACTGGAAAATGCCACCACATGGTGGGTCAGCCCCTGCCCATGGATTTAAGCTGTGCCAGGAGGGAAGGACCCTGCTGGTGCCCCAGGGCATTTCCAGCCCTGCAAGGAGGAGCTTGGATAAAACTAAACATCAGTGGCAGCAGCTGGGGGAAGAGAAGGACCCATCTCCCCCCACCCCGGTGTCCCCAACCTCTGGGTGCAGTTTGCACCCCCTGGCACAGGCTGGGTGCTGCTGCACAGCTCCACTTGCTCAGGCATCCTGAGCCCATCAGGAATGTGGCTGATTATCACATAATGAACAAATCTCATTTCATAAAAATGCTGCGTTATTATATTTTTTTCCCCTTTTCTGAGCAGAGTGTTTGATGTTGCTCCAAAAGAGGTGCTGAGCTTGTGTCTTCCTAGAATCACAGAATATCCTGAGCTGGAAAAGACACACAAGGATCATCAAATCCAGCCCTTATCCCTGCACAGGACACACCAATAATCCCACCCTGTGCCTGCCCACAGCAAACAAGATGCCTGTGGTTGCCCCCAGGTTTTATACTGGACTCTGGACGTGATGGAGCCCTGACATTTCGGGAGCTGAGACATTTTAAGCTGTGCACAGGGAAAATTAAGGTCCTTGCACTTTCCAGCAACGTTATTGCAAAGAGTAGGAAGCCAAGTGAGATTCATTACGGCCCAGAAGAGCAAAATTTCACACTTCCATTTGCAGTTTCCTTTTTTAACTGTCTGTCATTTCCAAAATGTTGGTATGAAATATAGAAAAGCAGGAAATGGGAGAGTTAGAGAAATAACCCTTGCAAACATGAAGGTTTTCTCTATTCCTCTGCAACTCCTTGAGCCTCACTGAAGACTCACCTGAATTACACAGGTCCAGGGGAGAGCAAAGGGCCCCAACCCAACTTCTTATAGGAGAATAAAAAAAAATGCTCAAACCAACCACAGAATCTTATAAACAGCCAAAAATCAAGCTAGGCAGGGCATAAAACCTGAGTGTTTTCACTCCTGCCTCTTTCTGTTCACACAATTACTGTAAAGGCCTCTTAATTGCTGGAAGGAAAGTGGTCACAGGCCTTTTGGGGGGATTTTGTGTTGGTGCCTGGGTTTGTGCCCAGGGAGGTACTTTAGGAGCAACCTGAAATGTATTACAGGAAATTCTTCTCTGAAATAAAGTGGGGGCAACCAGAGCTTTGTGTGACTGTTCCCTTTCTGTTGTTTGATGGTTTAATGCTGCCAGAAACTTTGGTGCTATTTTTTCCGTAGTTTAAATCTAGGATTTTGTCCATGTTCTAAGTTCTGATGGGTTCTTTAGTCCTGCTGGGCTTTTCCACTCTGACTCCTGCTGGTTCAGCTTAATTTCACTGCACCCTTTGCTCTGGCCCTGTGGTTCTCTGGGAGCTGTGGGATCAGGGGCTGTCTCTCCCTCGGGATTCTGAGGTCAACTAAGGTTTTGGGAAGAAGTTCCTCTCCCAAAATGTTGTCTTGTAACTCAACCCCAAGTGTTTCACCTGGTGCTTATTTGGTACCTCCCAAACCTCTGCTTGGGGGACAGAGGCAAAGCAAAGGAATTCTGGTCTTTCCAAAGGTTTTGCCATCACAGAATATCACGAGCTGGAAGGGACCCCCAAGGCCCATCCAGTCCAACCCTCAGCCCTGCACAGGCCCAGCCCCAAGAGTCACCCCCTGTGCCCCAGAGGAGCAGCCAAACCCTCCTGGAGCTCTGGCAGCCTTGGGGCTGTGCCCACTGCCCTGGGGAGCCTGGGCAGTGCCAACCACCCTCTGGGGGAAGAACCTTTCCCTGAGATCCACCCTGACCCTGTCCTGACACAGCTGCACACCGTGAGTCACCTTAGCTCAGAGCAGAGGAGAAAGGTGAGAAATCCCCTCCCACAACCCCCCCAGGAGCTCTTGGCTGGGGGATGAAGCCCAGATCCCATCTTTTCCCCTCTCCCAGGAGGTCCTGGAAGCCAAGGAATCGTGTGGGTCTTGCACATGTCATGAACCATTTTGTGTAACTTCCTTTTTCAACCGCTGTCCCTTAGTTCAGCCTCTCATCTTTACGGCAGAGATGGAATGACCCTCTGGAGTCCTTCCCTCAGAGAGCTCCTTCAGCACCTTTGGCTTTGCAGCCTCGAGGGTAAACTGAGCTTTTTAGCTCTGTGCAAAGTGACCTCCTGTGGCAACATGGAGGGATGGGGTTGTGAGGGACAGGGCTGAGCCTGAGAGAGGAGACACAACCAAACCACTGTGCAGGTACCTGCAGGAACGGGAGCCTGGCCCAGCCTGGGGGTGGGAGCAGCCCAGATATGAATTGCAAAGAGAATGAAACTTTGATTTTCCTGTCAGCCAGCGTGCTCTGCACTCCTGGCACCCTGCTGATAAGCTTGTCTTAATGGCAATGGGATCCAGAGCTATATTGACCTGTTCCCAGGCTGCTGCCTCCAAGGGAAAGCGCTGCCTTTCCGGAGTTTTATGACTTGGAGCTGTCAGGCACTGAGGGGGGAAACAGTGATGGATTCATTCTTCTCCCTTATCCTGAGGCTCCACTGCACCTTCTGCAAATACCAACGTCTTGAAAGGCTGCAGAGAAAGGCAGAGGAGACAGAGCAAGCCCTGATAAATCACCGGGGCTGTGAGGCTTTATTGCCAACGACAACGGCACCTGAAAGGGGCTTTGTTTGTCTCCTGCTGCTCCACTCAGTTGTTGTGCTTTCCACTCACCTTCTTTCTGTCCTATTCCCACTCTTAATTGTTTGTTATTGCCATTTAACAATCATTAATTTGGCTCAGAATTCGCTTGAGATTCCTGCTGCAGAAACGCCGCTTCATCTGTTTGCTTCTTCCTTCTTCCCTCTGTATCGTTGTGTTCTTTCACAAAATTCTCTCTCAGGGTCCTGCCCCACCTCGAGGTGTCTTCTGCTGATCCAATGTGTCCATCCATGGGAGATGCCCTTGCTTGGGGCCTGGCAGAGGCGTGATTTGGGAATGGGGCTGCTCGAGGCTGGATTTCGGCAGCAGAAGATGGGTGAGGGTTTTCCAGGTCACACAGGAGACCAGCTCAGCTCTCGGTTTTAGAGACCAATCTGCAGGGGCTTAAGTTCACCCTGGTCATCTTTTTAGTCTTAAAAGTTCCAAATGGTCACAAGACTGAAAGAGAAAATGCTTTAACAGAAATGAGTATAAAAGCCATGATGTCAGGAGACTTTCGGCGCTGCTGAAGCCATACAGGGAGAGATGGGGGTGATGATTCCTCCTGGATGAAGCAGCCTGGCCTTCCAGGGAATGCTGAGGACCTGGGACCCAGCAGGAACTAAAATCCCAGGAGCTGCCATCTCTGCACCACAGGGAAGGAGAATGCACAGCTCCAAAAGCCTCTGAGAACACTCAGCTGCCTTTGCAGGGCTCTCAGCTGAGTTACACAACAGGTTTTCCAGGGCTGGAAGCCACACTAAAAATCAGATTTGGAATATTTATTGTGAAGCTTTTGTCTTACTTGGGGAGATGAGGGTGATGTGGGGTCAGTGTTTTGGGGAGGGTCACAGGGACAGCACACACATTGCCTAAAGCTTTTCTCTGTTGCTTTGGTCCTGAAGGAGGACTGGAGGCAGATCAAACAAATTAGGGGTTTGGGGTATCAGATACCTGTCAAAAAGCCCAGGAAAGTGAAAAGCAGCTGATTCTACCAAACTGTGAGGCCATAATCTCTTGTCTGTGCTGAATTTCCAGGGCACTGAGCTCTTGCTGTCACTGGGGTTTGTGTTGCAGACAAAAGCCCTGATGAAATGTTGCTCAGCTCTGTTGAAATGTTATCCTTGTCTAAAAGGACAGCAGATTGCTCTTCCTGGAGCTCCAGTGGAAATGAGAAACCCCAGAAACATAAGGGCTGTTTTTACCATCCCAAAAACAGCTGGTGAACAACCAGCCCAAGGCTGGAGCCGTGGGGAGGTTTGAGGCAGTTGTTTCCTGTGTGGTGGTTTGGCAGCTCCCAGGGCAATGGAAGAAGCTGCTCCCACATCCAGATCTGCTGCTGGCTGGTCCTGCTCCATCTTTTTGGCTGCCTGGATGTATCCTTTATAAAAGCCAAGAGGATCCAAAGCAGTTTTCAGATTTTGTAGGCAGGATTTGTGAGTGGGACATGCTTTTAATTTGGACTGATTACTGTGAATTGTGAGTTTTCTCACTCCTGTGTCGTGTCTCTGTTGCCTCTCACTACTTCCTTTTTTTTAAAAAAAAAGTGAAACCCAACCCCAACAAATCTCCTTTAACACATGCAAATCCACCTCTGCTGCCTAATTCAGCAAAAAGCTTAAGCTCAAGTTAAAGTGGCTTCAAAACCAGGCCTTTCCCTTGCCCTGTATTACACTGAGAATTCCCAGGCAGGTTTTATTCCCTGGCACCGAGGAGGGGGTGCTTGTTATAACACAAACATCCATAAATACACAGCTGGAGGAGCTGCACCTGCCCTGGATTCTGCTGATCCCCACTGCAGGAACCTCCAGGTTTTTTCCCTTGAGCAGCAATTTTCCCTGGCACATCAAGGAGGTGAGGTGAGAAAACCCATAAAACTGGGGACACTGGACCTTGGAGGGAGCTCTGGGCCAGTCTGGCAAGTGGATACAAAACCACCACAACTCCCCCAACCCACTGTGCCTCTCCTCATTTACACAAGTGGCCCTGAGATAAAAGGTGCCCACAGACACAGCTCTTGGTGGCCATGTAGTGCCAAGAGTGGCCCACAAGCTGCACTTGAGAGCCAGAGGCTCAGGGTTTTCTTTTCTGGGTGGAAGGGCAGTCATTGGCTTTTTTTGGAGCCCTGCAAAGTGGTTTATAAGCACAGGAATTATTTAGGATTGTGGCTATTACCCCAGTACTAATGAATTACAAACAACTCCTTCAGGAAAGGCTTTTTGCTGACTAAGAAACACGTCCCTGAGATAACCCAGCAGTTGAGCTTTAAAGGGTCAGCAGTTTCTTAAAAATATATTTTATTCCTCGTAAGTTAAAGGGGCCTGGAAATATCCCACTTGCCTCATTAGCAAATATTACCCAATTTTTCTTGCACAGTGGAGCAGGGTGGAAGAAAACCATATAAAATAAACACCTGGCAGGAGTGAATAATCTGCATAAATTCGAGTGGTTGCACTCTTGACAGGAAACCAAACCAAAATGAGACTTTCAAAGCTGGCAATGAGGCCTCAGTGAGGATTTATTTTCATGCTGAAAGTGCATGGCTGGGATTTCAGAGAGTGGCCTTGCAGATCCTGGTGCTCCATTCCCTCTGGATGGACGAGTGGATGGGACACCCTTAAATCCAGAGGTGAAATGGGGCCAGTCCCACCTCACAGACTGGATCTAGTGGTGAAACAGGGTCATTCCCACTTCACTTGTCAGACCCGGGGGTGAAATGGGTCAGTCCCAACTTCACATGTCAGACCCAGGGGTGAAATGGGTCAGTCCCACCTCACAGATTGGATCTAGTGGTGAAACCAGGGTCATTCCCAACTCACAGATCAGATCTAGTGGTGAAACAGGGTCAGTCCCACCTCACAGATCAGATCTAGTGGTGAAACCGGGGTCATTCCCAACTCACAGATCAGACCCAGGGGTGAAATGGGTCATTCCCACCTCACAGGTCAGACCCAGGGGTCAGTCCCACCTCCCCGTATCAGATTTAGCGGTGAAATGGTTCCAGTGCCGACCCAACAGATCAGACCCAGGGATGAATTAGGTCATTCACACCTCCACAGATCACACCCAGAGACTAAATGGGGCCGGTTCCACCCCTACAGATCAGAGCCAGGGGTGAAATGGTTCCAGTCCCCCCTCCACAGGTCGCTGAGCTGAGTAGCAGCATCACATCCCAGCCATACGTCTCCTCCAGGTCTGTGTCTCCAGGTGGGAGGTTGGTGCAGGTTGGTCACAGCCACGTGTCCCACACAAGTGCTCCTTCACTTTGGAGGTGAAATTTGTCACTTCAGGGCCCTGCTAATGCTTTCTTTATTTTTTTTCCTGCTTGAAGGAAACTTGATACCCTCCTTCCTTGCATCTTTTGGGGATGACCATCCCCAGCTTGGGCCATTTCTCCAGCAGCATCCAGTGTCCCAGTGACCCAGCAGGGCCACCCATGTGCTGGACTGCTTTCCAAGCCTTGTGGGCTTGGAAACAACAGCTGGGACAGGGCATGTGACACTTTCTCCACTCTTGCAGCCCTGAAGAAGGATTCTGCCATTCCAGCCACCTCCTGGCACAAGAACCCTCTTGTTTCCCAAGGAAAATTATTTGCCAAGCTATTTATGTAAACTAAATAAAGCTTATTTATTTCATAAAACTAAATAAATTACTAAACCAAACTGATAAAAATAAGACTAATAGCTAAAATAAAAATTACTTGCCAAGCTCTTGTCCTAATCCGGTGCCTGCCCGTTCTCTCACCTGGCAGGGATGTGGATTGGATTAGGAGACAACTTCAGCCTGGAGAAAAGAAGGTTCCAGTGCCTGAAGGAGCCAACAAAAAAGATGGAAAGAGTCTCTTTACAAGGGCCTGGAGTGGCAGGAAAAGAGAGAGGAGCCCTCACCACACCAGGGGCACTCAGGGCTTTCTCCAAGTTGTGTTCCATGCACAACTCCCTGAAAATTAAGCCACTCTGAGATGCTTGAACAGCACGAGGGGAGAGTAAAAATGCAGAGGGTCTGTCTTAAAGAAGAATTAAAATGGTGCTTTAGTAATTTTTAATGCTTGAATAATTTTTGGTGCCAAGCAAAACACCTGCAGCAGAGCTGGTCTCATCAGAGTGATAGAAAATCCATGTTCTCAGCCATCAATTATTGATAAGGGTTAACAGGCCATATCCATTCAGGATGCTGTGTCCTGTTCTTCCCCTTGTACATTTACTTTTCTCTTGCTTTCATTCCCTTTTTCCACCTTTTAACCCAAATGTTTTAAATCCCTCTCCCAGCCCTGCCATTCCTGCTGCAAGTTTTGCCCTGGGAGGGACCAGGTTGGATTTCTCCCCCAAGAAAAGGTACCATTCAAGGTGTCAGAGAGCAAACCAAGGTGTGAACAACCCAAAATATGATAAATCCAGGGGTCTGATGTGTTCCAGCTGAAACCTGGAGCCTGCACTTCAGTCTGAGCGTTGAGGTGGAGGTTTATACACCTCAGAAACCCAAAGCCAAGTGATTTGCTTTTGTTTCCCACCAAGAAAAGCAGAAACCAGCAGGAAAAGTAAAAGCAGTGCTGAGACTCTGTCAAAAACCCTGGCTCAGAGTGGAATTTTTAAAACCTTCATGGGAAAATTGTAATTTTTTTCAATCATTATTTATTTATCTATTTATTACCACCACAAAATCAGGAATGAGAAGTTTGGGCAGCAAGTCCCACAGGACCTTGTGACTCGCTGGGCTTTGGAAATCACCCAGGAGGAAACAACTCTATGGGATCATCGTCCTGGTTTGATGGATTTCCTTGGAAATGTCCTGTAGGATGCAAACCAACTGTTCCTTTGTGTCAGGCTTCAAAGGACCACGTCAAGGTAGCACCCAGGGCATGGAGAGAAACTGGGCTTGCTGCTGTCTTGGTGACCTCCAGCTCCAGGTTATGTCCAGGTACATCCCAGATGGGATGAAACAAGGGAATATGTCCCAAAACAGCATCACAAAACCAAGTGATCACAGAACTGACCAGGCTGGAAAAGACCTCTGAGATCATTGAGTCCAAACACCCACTCTGCTCTATCTTTTTTGTCCTTTTTTGGGGCAATTTTCAAGACTTTCTAGGTACAGCTTTGTTTTCAGTAGCTCTGACTTGGTTTTCTTTGCTGGATTTTTCCTTTCTTCTTTCTGTAAAACTATTCTTTTCTCAATTATGAGACACCTCAGTTGGTATTAAGCATTAATATTTGTTTTCACATCCCTTGCTGGGCCCATATTTGAGAAGCAGAGCAGGTAGTAAATTTAAATGTCCCTGATCCACGTGTTAGGGGCAAACTCTGAAAGTTTACAGGGCCACCAAGTGATCAGGAGTGTGGATCCACACCAGAAGACCCAAAAATAGATGCTTGTAACTGGTTTGTGTTTAGTGAGGGAGGGACAAGAAAGGAGTGTGGAAACAAGATGGATTTTTTTGCTAAATCTGTGGCTCTCCCCACATGTCACACTTCAAGCTGGGCTTCCCAGGTTTTACTCACTGCTTGTGAACAGTCCAAGGCAAAAAAAAGGGAAAAAAAGTGCAATTATTCTGGTCAGAAAGCACTTTGGCTGAAAGGCTGCATTTTTTATTGTTTGTGTCTTTTGCAGTCCACCAATAATAAATAAAACCCTGGGTAATTTAGGTTTAATTATGTTGCCTGGGTTCATTGCTGTGAAGTGCCCCAGGTGTGCCAGGTCCATCCCCCTCTTTAGCCACTCTATCATTTCCATGGAAATGGGCATCTGATTATTCACCCTTTTTGTGCTCTGGTGTTGTGCAGCAGCCCTTTGGTGCTGTAGAACAGCCTGTTGGTGTTATAAAACAGACTTTTGGTGTTATAAAACAGATTTTTGGTGATGTAGAACAACCCTTTGATGCTGTAACAGCTTTTTGGTGTTGTAGAACAGCCCTTTGATGCTATAAAACAGCCTTTTGGTGCTATAAAACAGCCCTTTGGAGCTATAAAACAACCTTTGGTGCTGCAGAACAGCCTTTTGGTGTTATAAAATAGACTTTTAGTGTTATAAAAGAGATTTTGGGTGTTGCAGAGCAGCCTTTTGGTGCTGTAAAACAGCCTTTTCCTTCTCTCTTCTGCTGGATTTGGACTTTTCTTCACCCAGGGACCAAAGGAGCTGGGAGAGGGGGCACAGCAGGTTTGGGAAAAGCCAAGCAGAGGTGCTCAGGGAGTTTGGAGCTGACCCTTCCCTCCCCTCCCTGCAGAAGTTTTCAACATCAGACGCGTCCCACAGCAAAGAGTTGATCTCTGCACATCTCCCCCTTCAAACCCAGGGAAATGGGAAACGTTTGAAACAACCCTTTTGGACTTTTTTGAAGTGAAAATGTTCTCTCTGAGGGTGAACATTGATTTCCATTTCGATATCCAGGTAGAAAAGGGAGAGAAGGCAGGATGGCTGACATCAGAAGAGTCACCTCTCGTGGGTGCTCTGCTGGGAGGGAGGGTTGGAGGTGTCTCATTTTTGGGTTTCTCTTTGCAGAGCTGATCCAGCTGCCAAAGCTCCACATCCCCCCAGAGATGGTGCAAACACCCCCTTATCCAGGGCAGGGAACCCTGGAGCAACTGGTGGTTTTTTCCCCATCCTTCAGGTCCGTGGCTCTGAATATTTGGGGGGTTTTGATCACTTTGGATCTATCAGTCGAAGTGAGGAGTGCTGAGCACTGCTCACATTTTCCCAGAGAAAGGCTTTGCAGTTTCCCTACTTGCAGTTGGCCATTTGGATCAGCTCAGAGCTTTGGGAAGAGTTCCAGGCCCCCTCAGCAGAGAGCTCTCTGTCCCCAGCTGTGTCACCTTCCCCTCTTGGCTCCATGAGCTGCCTTGTCACTGCTGTTCACACATCAAAACCCACTCTTTGATGTCAGCTGCACTTGGAGCCATGAACTGCATTGGAAATGAGGACCATGACCTTAAACTGGCACAGGCAACTGCCCAAAACTCAGGGGGGGAATCTGAGCCCAAGTCTGATGTCCTTGCAGCGGCCCAAGCCGAGGGCGAGCGCGGAGCCGCTGGAGCAGCAGCAGTTTGTGCCTCAGCTGGATAATTGGACATTTCCAGGAAGGCCATCTCTGGAGAGAGATCACAAGGAGATCCTGAAAACGCTGCCTGAGTGTTGCTGCTGTGGCTGAGACCTGAATCCTGATCTGGACCTGGCTGTGCCACCTCGGTGGAGTCAAGCGACGAGGGAGGGCCCTGGTGGGGTTGTCACAGGGTCCTTTTGGTGCCTCTGTGCCCAGCAGGGTGTCCCTGGGGTGGCACATTGTGGCCATGAGGCTCAGGGAGGTGATTTGGTGGCATGGCTGATGTGGGTGACCCACCCCATGAGCACCCAGAGCCTTGGGCAGAGGTTTGTGCTTCACCTCGTGCTGGAGAAGGACACGGGCACAGGCTCCCGTCCTGCCCGTGTCTGCCAGGGGGGTTCTGCTTTGGCACATAAAGGCTCAGGAACATGTTTTGCTTGTGGTGGGAAGATCTCAGTGCACAGCAAGTTAAGCACCAAAAGCTTTATGGAGCACTTGATCCAAAAAATGTTGGGAAACCCCAGCTCCAAGCTCACTGCCAGGTACTTCACCCCATAGACTCGGAGCAAGCAGACGTGGAATGGGAGTGTTTACCCTTTGGTGCCCACCAGGCAGTGACTGAGAACAGAACAAAGACCCCAGGATTATGTACAAAGCTTCCCTGAATCCCATTTCCAGTGGTTTGTGCCATTTTCATCTCCATGCCCTTAGTGGGGCAGTGCCAGGACTCACCACCGAGCCTGGATCCACCAAAAAAACAAGGAGCTCACCTTGCCCATGGCCAGGGAAGCAAACAGGCTGGTTTAGGGTGGAAATGTTGTGAGGTAGGAACTGCCTACCCCTGTGCTTCTTTAGCACCAGGCCCAAATCCACCCTATTCCCACCTGAGCCTTCAGGATCATTGCAAAGGATGGGTTCAGGCAATAGGATGTGCCTGGGAAGGGCTGTGCCTCCTCCACCAGCTCTGATTTTGGAGAGTCCAAGGTAATGTTACTCCAGCACCTGTATCTAAACAAAATGAGCCTTGAAGAAACATCCCAGTGAGCTGCATTGTTCAGTGGTGCAATGCCCTGCCTCCAGCAGCAATTCCCACTTGGATTCATCTCTTCCCCAGCACGCTGGATATAAACCTTAAATTTACATCTCTGGTTAAACAGCAGCTTCCAAAACTAAGGCTTCAGTCTCTAGTGCCAATGAAGAGAAGCATCTCCCCTGTTAAAGATTTCATCCCTTCCTTTCCTGAGGAGGGACTGTGCTCTGCAGGCTCTTTTATGGCTTCTCCCAGAGGTGCTGGAGCTGCACTGGTAAATCTTGGCCGTGTCACGCTGAAAAGTCACTCCAGATGATGTTTAAACGCCACATCCATTCCCCTGCTGTTAGAAAATCCTTCCCTGCCAGATGCCAAGGGGGAGGTTAAATTCAGCACGTGCTGGGCATCAAACAGGGAGCACAGTCCCCTCCCTGCCACCCACACAGAGGCCACGGGGCTCCTGTGCTGGGGGAAAGGACTGGACCCCCTCAGGAAGCTTCATCTCCTCCCAACACCCCACCACCCACAGACCCTTTTAGCCCCAGAAGGCACAGAAAGGGGTTCCTCTCAACTTTTAAGCCTTTTAAAATTGCAGGATAATTGGGAGCACTGGAGGGAGTCAAGGAGTGGTACTGGGAGGACTAGGAGGGAACTGGGAGCACTGGGGAGAGTGGAGAAGTGATACTGGGAGCAGTTGGAGGGAAGTTGGAGCAGTGGGAAGAAACTGGGAGCACTGAGGGGAGTCAAGGAGTGATACTGGGACCACTGGAAGAGAATTGGGAGCTCTGGGGAGAGTGAAGAAGTGATACTGGGAGCAGTGGTGGGGAACCGAGAGCATTGAGGGGAGCCAAGGAGTGATACTGGGAGCACTGGAAGGGAACCAGGAAGTGATACTGGGAGGACTGGGGGGAAGTGGAAGCAGTGGGAGGGAAGTGGGAGCACTGAGAGGAGTCAAGGAGTGATACTGGAAGCACTGGGAGAGAACTAGAAGCACTAGGAGGGAGCCAGGGAGTGATACTGGGAGGGAACTGGGAGCACTGTGTGGAGTCACCTCTCACACCCTGCAGCCCCAGGTGTGGCCAGTGGTTCCCTTTTTTGGGTTTGAACTGGGGGCACCCATCCCTCTTCTGCAGTTTTCCATTGTTCCAGTGTCTCAAGTGGTGTTTAATTCCCACAAAACAACGAGCCAATGTAAAATATTCTGATTTGATGACTATGATTTTATACCGTGGTTACCTCCAGGCACTCACTTTTTATTTCGTTGTGATTGTTACAGTCCCTTCATTCCTTTCGTAAAGACAAACATTGAATGTAAAAATAAAAGGAGTGGGGATGATTTGGGTGGATTGCAGTGCTCAAGGCTTTCCTCCACATGTGCTTAAAGATACCTGGGAACTTTAATGGAAGAGCCTGAGGAAGAAACACCTCGTCTAAATCCCATCAAAGGCAGGAGGAGTTTGATCACAGGGCAGGAAAGAGCAGAGTGGCTTCAGCTGGGGGAAGGAAGGGCCCTCATTACTCTCACATTTTGGACCAAGCTGGGAACATGTGCCCAGACTGGGACATGCAGAAGGTCCAAGGTAATTCACAGGTGGGGCCTTCCCCTCCAAAATTCCAGAAAAGCAGTGGAGGAGTTTTGTTCCCATCCCATGTGGAGCAGGGCACTGCTAAAGACAATCCTGTGCCTGGAGCACAGGGGTGCAGCCAGGAGGAAGCTGCAATTCCAAAACTTCACAGGCAACAATAAACCTAATACAAAGCCAATTACCAGCTATTTTTAGAAAGCCTTTGACAGCCTCCCCCCTTCAAACCCAAGGATATTTATTCATTAGATTCTAAATCAGCTCACTTACCCTGAGGTTGATTCACATGTCACAGGCACAGAGTGTTATCAGCTCAGCATCAGCAGTGGCACTCACCACACCAGCCCTGTCACCCTCACTGAGTGCTGGGGGTGGCAGCCGGGTCAGGGCCATCGATATCAGAGCTGCCTTCAGTGACAGTGAAGCACTAAATGTGCATCAGGCAGGATGGCACAAGTTTGGGGAATATTCAGGTCACAGCAAAGTATCGATGGCAATAAATCCACGTGTTCCTGATGCAGCAGGAGCCACCTGGGTGGAAAACAGACGTGTCCTGAGCATCAAGGGAGCACCAAAGTGAGGAAAAGACACTGAGCCAGGATGTGCTTAACAACAGACATGGGAGGGGTGTGTGGCTCCATCCCTGGTGTGTACAGTCATGTTGCCATGAGGATGGGCCTTGTTTTCTCTGTGCCTGGCAGAGGTGTGAGCAGGCAGGGGAGGAAGCAGCAGTGGCAAATCCAGCTGCTCAGCACCAGCACCTTCACTGCCTCCCCATCAGCTTCGCTCCTCACCTTGCTTGGACCTGCCCCACTAGGCCAGGACTCACTAACAAAGTCCTGGAGAGGGGCACAGAGCTGTGTTTGACCTCCTCCAAACTAAACTTACCCCCTATTTTTAACAGCTTTGAGGCCCAGGGTCAGATTTCGAGATGATGCTCTCCGTGGCACAAACTCAGTCTCCCCTTCTCTCTCTGTTTCCCCACATAGGGGCTATTTTAGGCTGGGAGCTATTTTAACTTGCACCTTTCCTTTGGTGCATAAATTACACTTATTTAGATTGCTTTCTGCATCAGCAGACAGGGTGTCACAGGCTCTCAGGGAGCCTTGGCAAACCTGAGAGTCTCGAAATCGTGGCACCTTTGGCAGCACCACTGACCTTGCCCCGTGGCACCCCAGGTGCTGTGAGGGTCGTGACAGAAAGGGCCAGGATGTGACATGGATGTGGTTCTCAGCCCTCTCCTGCTTTTCTGACCCATATGAATAGTCCATGATGTCCTGGCCAGGCTCATGAAGTGCCTGGGAGTTTGTCCCTGGGTTTGGGGCTGTTGCAGAGCTCTGGCCAAGGGAAGTGTGGAGGTGTTCCCAAGGCTGTACCATCCCACAGCTCCACAAATATCCAAAGGGTGGTCAGGCATTGGAAGGGGCTGCCCAGGGAGGTTTGGAGTCCCCAGCCCTGGAGGTGTCCAGGGAAGGACAGGACATGGCACTCAGTGCTCTGGGCTGGGGATAAGGTCACAGGGGGAAACTTGATCTTGGAGGTTTTTTCCAACCTCAGTGATCCTGGGATTAATCTTAAAGTCACAGTGGAAGCAAAACCAATATGGCTTTTAATGCAGGACTCACCTGTTTAAATAAGCTTGGAGTTGATTTCAAGCTAAAAAAACCTCCTCCCAAACCCAGGCACTTTGTGTTCAGGTCTACTTTGCAGCAGCCAGTTAAAACATAGTCACTTGAGCCTAATTAATTAATTATCCCCTTCAACAACCACTTACCTTAAGGTGAAGGTAAAGCCCTGCTCTAAAGGTCTAACTGGGTCCTTTCCAAGGCTGAACTCCTCCAATTCACCCTGGTTAAAGCTCGCAGGGTTTGATGCTGGGATGAGGATTTGCAGCCCACGCTGTGTCTGGGCTGGTTGAATTCAGTGTGACAATTCCCAGGCACTCCAGTGGACTTTGCCTTGAGCCACATCAGTGCTCAAAGTGCTGCTTCGAGCCTCTTCCAAGTGTACCCAAGTTTGAATGTTTAATATTTAAACATGAAAGTTCCTTTTGAGACATTTAAAGTGGAATTATTAACAGCCCCGTGTAGAACTGACAGGTTAACAGTGCGACAATTAAAAGGAAAGGTTAAATACATTTTCTTTTCAGACCAACTGCTGTTACCTAAGACTAATAAATCCACCAGGAGATGGTTTTTAGAGAGTGTGAGGGGCTGTGTGTCAGCTTTTATAGGCTTGAGTTTTTCAGAAATCACCACACTTCTCTTTCCAGGCAGCTACAGGTTTCTGTCTATATTTAGCAAGGCTTCTTGCAAAGAGTTGTGTGAATCAAGTCAGAAAGTAAAAACAACAAAAAAAAAATTGGAATATAAAATAGGCAAAACCTTCTGGCTGGGGGATTTTAAACATTCAGGCTCACAGTTTGCTTCGCTTTTTTAATTTATCATTATTCTCTTCTGTCGTGATGGCTCTGAAACACAGAGAACAGCAGAAATTCTGGGTCTCTGAGGGAGCAGTTCAAGCGCTGAACTCCTGTTTCTCCTCTGCAAAGTTGCAGGACACAGCCCCAGGAACAGCCAGGGTGACCTTCTGGGGACCAGCTGGGACATCCAGGCTGTGAAAAGGCCCCCAAAGCCCTCCTGGGTGTTTGTAGGCAAAGTTCAGAGTTCCCAGAGAGGCCTTTTCCCTCTCTCTCTCTGTGTCTAATCATATAAATGTTCCCCTCAGAGTGGTTTTCACTTGCTGGTGATTACACAGTGGAATGTGCTGCTGCAGGCCCAGGGGAAAAGCAGATTAAAGGGTGACCCTGAGCGAGGGGGCCCCGGCTGAGAGGGGGGAGAGGTGACCTCAGGAGTCCCTGGAGCCTCAGCCACCCTGGGGCTCTGTGGAAGGAGGGGTAGAAGTGCCCCAGGTTCAATCCACCCCTGACTGTGGGATGTGAGAGCCAGGAACAACCTTCAGCTCTCTGCAAACCCTCAGTGCTTGCTGCAAGGGGGGCAGGCAGCTGGGGGAGGAGGGCTCTGGCTCTTCCCTCCACCATTCCCTTCCTCCCAGGTGGGTTTTTTTGGCCCCTCTCACACAGAACAGGACTCCAACCCAACTCAATATTACCTTTCTTACAATTATCTCACTCTTCCAGCTTCCTCTTCAAGCCCTGGGAGTCTGTCCTTGCCAGTGGACATTGATTTGGCCCCAAATTTTACAGCTAGGAAAGGTCACGTGACTTACAAGTACAGAGGAATATTTACTCAGCCTGTGCTTTTAACATGTTAAAAAAACCCTTAACTGGTGTTTTAAATGAGTTCCCGACAGCACTGGAGGATGTTACAGATTATTATAAGCACATCAGAGGGAGGTATTATAGGATGGCCATAAGCCATGGTTATAATCAACCTGTTTCTGATTTATTAAACTCTATAGCAACCCATATAAATTGATTAGCCATTTATTAAAATGGCTATTAATCATGGATTATCTCTTTGTACAAAAACTACCTTGGTTTACAACCAGACTGAAAGACAGAGGAGGAGGAGGAGAAGCCCAGTGTTAAAATGTTGGGGTGAGAGCCAGGCTCCTCTTCAGGCTGGATCTTCTGAGCTTTCCCTCCTCCTCCCCTCTGTCATGGAGCCCCACTGGAGCTCTCCCCACAAGGTCCCATCAGCTGCCTGGAGCTTCCTGTCCCACATGGACATCCCAGGAGGTGGAATGAAACATTCCTGGGACAGCCAAGGTGTGGGACAGCTCTGCTGCTGCTGATCACTGGTCATTAAACCAACTCCAGAGCTGCTAAAGGAGCAGGATCATTTTATTGTTCATATATATATATATATATTTAAAAGGTCAGTTTGATGGTGTTATAATGGGCTTGGGGATACTCCACTCCCATCTCAGCTCTCTCCTGTCTCTCAGCCACACTGATATCAACTTTTCCACACTCAGTATATGTCAGTCTTGCCCTGATCTTCCTCCCTTCCCCTCATCCCCCATGAATATACAACCAGCAAATGTGAGAGGGAGAAATGACTGTTGTAATAAAACCGGTTCATTACATCCTTCCAGTCAGAGGAGTTTAACGAGCACCAGGGCTGCCTAATGCTCTTCTGTTCCCTTGGAACAGCTGCACATGGAATATGTTTCATCCTATCATTTAATTCACTCCTTGGAGCTGTAGGAGGAAGCAGACAGGTCCTCCATGCACAGGGCACCACTGGATTAGCTGAGCTGTTAAGAAACACCTCGACCTGCTGCAGTTGGAGGAGCCTTGGGCAGAGTGAAATGGCAGCTGGAGCTCCAGGATGGAGCTGCTGCATATCCAGGTGCTTCAGGGCATCTGGAGAGTTGGGATAGTTGCAATACAGACAATCCTGGGATGCTCTGATTCGACAGAGAGCAGCACCTTCAGAGAGAGGATTTTTTGCATCCTAAATCACCACAGAATAGTTGAATGGTTTGGGCTGGAAGGGACCTTAAAGCTCAGCTCATTCCACCATGGAGATGCTCCAGGGCTGCAGCTCCTCTGCTCTGGGGCCAGGCTGGGAGAGCTGGGGGGGTTCAGCTGCAGAAGAGAAGGCTCTGGAGACACCTTGCAGGGCCTAAAGGGGCTCCAGGAGAGCTGGAGAGGGACTGGGGACAAGGGATGGAGACACAGGACACAGGGAATGGCTTCCCAATTCCCTACGGCTCCTTTGAGCAGCTCAGGGTTTTCTTCACCAGGATATTATTCCCCAATATTTCCTGTTCTTTTCACCCAGCTTGTTTATGGCAGATGGACCCTTGGGATACAATCCTTTTGTCCAGGAAAGCTTTAATGAACTCACAGTCGCTGTGTTGGCATCAGTTTGATTCCAGCTGCTCTAAGCTGGCAAGAGGAGAAGGAGAGATGTGTTTATGGGGTCTCTGGCTATTTTACTGGGATGTGCAAAGCAGACTCACAGGGTTTAATTAAATTCACTCTCTAAAGGTATCACCCATCATCTTGCAGGCAGGAAGAGGAAAACCTTAGGAAAAACAACCCTGCACCACACTGGGGCTTGTTCCTTTGGACAGGGCATTGCTTCCAGGCTGGGATCTGGAGCAAAATCCCTCCTGGCACTGGGTTTTATGGCAGCTTTTTCACCTCAGAGCTCTGCTGGCTTTGCCAGATGATCAGCCTGCCTTGCTGAGAGTGCAGCACCATTTCCCAGTCCCCAGCTGCTCTGAGGGTTTGGTGTCACCCAGTTGTCTCAGGCGATGCCCAGAGCTCTAATTGGGGTTGGAGGTGACACTGGGAGGCTGGAAGGGATTCTGTGCAGCTGGGTGGTCACTTGTCCATCATTTAGCTGGGACCATTTACCATGGCACAGAAGAGAATAAACAATGGCCACTTCCAACTGTTTTGTCCCCACATGTGTCAAGATCTGGCTGCTGTCAGGCTTCTCAGAAGGCTTGGAAAATTAATCTGAATTAAGCAGAAGCCCGAAGTTCCAATGGATTTGCTAAACTGTATTAAAGCCCAATGTGAATTATGCTAAATGAGGTGAAGTCTACATTAATTTTAAGAAGGCTCCCATGTGTGTTTGAAGAACACATAACCATCATGGATATCTCCCTGTAGAAAAACCTGGAAGGGGGAAGCAGGGAAGCAGGGGGGATGCAGTGCCTGCTGCTCCTTACAAACTCTGGGAGTCCTCTGGAAAAGAAGGAGGTGGTTTTCCCACCTTGAAAAGCTGTAAGAGAAGAAGGAAACAGGGTAGCTCTGGGCTGTGGGGTGGATTAATGAGGTCTGTGTCTGAATCATCCCAAAGCTGAGCACCCTCAGTGCTCTCTCTGGGAAGCAGCAGAGCTCTCTCTGAGTCTCCAAGGAAGAGCAACGCAGAGGATTTGCCATAAGAACTCCCTTCCCTGGTCCTAATCCTTGTCACTTTAAGCACAGCAGAGACCCAAATCTGACAGCTGTTTGGGTTTACCCCAGCCCAGAAATCTCCCTGTGAAATACTCTGGGTTTTTAAGCCCTGTTTGTGCCCCAAAGTGAGAGGGGGAGCATTAACCCCCCGAGTGCAGAAAACAGCCTTTCAGACACAAACACACTTATGTGGGGAAGAGGAACAAGCTGTGCTACCAGGAATGGCTTTTTACCTCCCAACTAAACCCACTCTTGCCTTTGTGCTGATACAACTAATCAGCAGTTAATATGCAGTCCCATCAGCACATGGAATAACAAAGCCCTGTTTCCCTAAGATCTGCATTTCATGCTTGATTGCAGCTCCGATCAAATCCTTTCCTGCCGTTCCAATGGGTTTTTCTAAATTCCCTCCCCCGGTGTGGAGCCTTTGATGTCTGGTGAAGGTAGAAGCCCACGCTCTGGCCTGTTGTTCAGACAAGAAATGCTGATTGGGGGCATTTAGAGGCTTTCTCTCCTCTACCTGACCAGTGTTTTCACAGCGTGTATAAAAACTTAATTGTACTGTGAGACTGCTTTCCTCCCCCAGCAAATCTGCTGGAAGCTGCCATTGGGTTCCAAAATTATTAAGGTCAGAATAAACATGCAGGAACGCTCACACATTCATTACATGATCATATAAGCTTAATTTCTCCAGGCAAGCAGGCTAAAAATATCCCACATGGCCAGAAAAGGTAATTATTATGGTATAAAAACCCTGAAGGGTCGTGCTGGTTCCCTCCACTTTGAAGGCTTGAAGTGGTGTCCTGACACATCACAAGACACATCTCTGCCCACCCCACCACCCCACACACCACCCACAGCCAAGGCACCTTCCACCCAGAACAGGGAAAATGCTGCATTATTAATCCCCATTGCACAGAGAACAATCCCACCTCACTGTGCCAGGGATGGGCAGGGATGTGCCAACCCCAAGGTGGCCAGGGGAGATGTGCTTTTGGATCATCTCCTCACCCCCCCTGGGACAAAACGCTTCTGTCAGGCTGGTTTCTGAAGGCAAAGTGCTGTAATGATGACAGACAGTTCCAGAGCATCCCCTGCAAAGCTTTATCCCAGAGAGCTGGTTCTTCTCACCAGGCCAGCCAGAGATTTTCTGAGTGATTGGCACAGGGCAAAGCCAGCACTGACTCACACAGTCCCAGAATCCCAGAGTATCCTGAGCTGGAAGGGACCCCCAACTCATCCATCCAACTGCTGTACCTGCACAGACACCCCAACAATCCCCCCCTGTCCCTCAGAGCATTGGCCAAACCCTCCTGGAGCTCTGGCAGCCTTGGGGCTGTGCCCACTGCCCTGGGGAGCCTGGGCAGTGCCAACCACCCTCTGGGGGAAGAACCTTTCCCTGAGATCCACCCTGACCCTGCCCTGACACAGCTCCAGCCCTTCCCTGGCTGCTGTCCCTGGTCCCCCCAGAGCAGAGCTCAGTCCTGCCCCTGCTCTGCCCCTGCCCAGGGAGCTGGAACTGCACTGAGCTCTCCCCTCAGTCTCCTCTGCTCCAGCTGAACACACCAAGTGCCCTCAGCTGCTCCTCTCAAGGCCCTTCCCCATCTTCACTGCCTTGCTTTGGACACTCTCTAATGGCTCAATATCTTCTATTGTAGTGCCCAAAACTGCCCCAATATTCAAGGTGAGGCTGCCCCAGTGCAGTTAAACTCTTATGTTCCACTGTCATCAGCAAACAGCCCAGGGAAGAAGGATTCAGTGTAAAACCACCCTGAAAAACAGCAGCTGGGGACTGGGAGAGAAAAAGCTTCTTATCTAAAAAGCCTCCAAAAAAGCTCAGCACCTTATTGAGGCAGAGAAACACAAACCACTACTGCAATTTTTAACACCTAAAGTGATGCTCAATTAGAAGCAGCATTTCTTTACTGACAGTGTTTATAAAATGGCCAAGAGAGTGTAATGGAACCACTACAAAGCTGTTCAGAAAAGGTCAACAGAAGCTGGAGAAATCCTCTCATGCAAGACATGAGAATCACAGTGCAGTGAGCTTGAGGAAAAGCCCAGGAATCAAATTGTCATCCCTCAGGAATCAAATTGTCATCCCCAGCTCTCCCACTGCCCTCACACCTCAGCAGACATGGGGCTCTCTGTTCACATGATGACAATTTACACCAAAGCACTAAATCCAACTGGCCTTTTCTTTCCAGGGAGAGAAAAATCATGTGCTAGTTACACCTGGACTGATGTGATTACTTAAAAATACCTGTGATGGCCACGAGCACAGTCGAAGTGTCCCCCTTCCCAAAAATCCATGCAGGAGCAAGCAATTAGTATTATTCCTACAATTATTTTTGGCCGAAATCAGACACCTCCCTTATGATTTTGGAGTGTTCAGGCTTCCCTGTGCCCTTTGCCAGGCAGTCAGGGGTGAGAGGAGCAGCTAACAGGAAGAGACACCTTCATTTCACACACCCCAGCTCCAGGCAGAAGGTTTGGCTTTGCTCAGTGACCCCAGGGAAGGGTTTGAAGCCCATCTCCTGGTTGACTGGAGTCAATTCTGTCACTGGAGGACTTTGTTCTCCAGCTGGAGGATCTCTTAGGACAAAATCCTCCTGATCAAGCCCAACTGACCCTTTTCCAGGGCCTGGAGTGGTAAGTTCTCCATCAGGGAACAAATCAACTTTCCAATTTGGAGCACTACAACCTAAGTGATTGTCCTGGCTGTTTAATGTCATTTCTTCCCAGGCTTTCCAACAAAGAGCAATTAACACTTTAGGATGAACCATTTCCCCTTAACACCTTTTCTCTTGGGCACTGACCTTTAAACACCCCAATTGCTGCCTGGCTGCATCAGGGACTTTTCCAGCTGCCTGGAAAAAAACAGGTTTGGGAGTCGTTTCTTTGAGCAGGGCACTTTCACAGTTCGAATAAAGCAAATAAATAAAAATCTGCAGCATAATTATGGGTGGAATTAAAACTGGACAGGTTGATTATAACCTGTCATGGTTACAAACTAATGAAATTCCATCGACAGGGCACGGAGAGACCTGAGCCACCCTGAGACAAGTTTTGAGGCCTTTCATCTGAACTGTAAACTTTGATCATCTGCTGCTGAGTTTTGCTGAGCTCCCATCAGCTGCAGACAGGCTCATTTCCATCCTTCAGGCCAGGAAAAGCGAGCTGCTGGCGAGGGAAGGGCTGGGAGAAGGTCGGTGTGACAGATGTGGCAGGTCAGGGCTGTTTGGGACGTGGTGCAAAGTGTCAGGGGTGATATTTGAGCTCAGTTTTAACCACTCTTTGCATTTCACTGAGCTGTGCAAATTCAGTGCCTTGAGGGGGGACCTGTCCCACGGCTCTGACAACTCATGGTGTGGGAAAAGCTTCCCTAAGCCTCCTGGGGAACTATTTAAGGGAGATAAAGCTCAAACTCCTATCAGTTCCGAGGGAATTTCCATAAATCATGTTATGTCTGAGGTTTTTTTCCTCTAAGAATGAAGGCTAGAAGGGGTTCTCTGGTTTCATCTTTTGCTTGGCAAGGGATTTTTTGCAAATCAGCTTTTCAATAGCTGGATCAGTTTATGGGCACTTTGAGTTTAATGCAAAAGAGGATCCTTGTGTGAGTGTGTGTGGTGGGGACAGTGTTCAGTTCTGAAAAAGCAGAAATTTGGGTCCATCTCAAGGAACTTCAGTCCAGCCAAGCCCTGCACACTCCAGATCTTTTGTGGTCAAGCAGATCTTTTCATCCCAAAGTGGATTTCATCCCATGGCCACCACATCTTGCAGCAGTGACCTCAACAAGTGGAGAAGCACTGAGAGGCCAAGAGTCTCCCTCCTGGCTCTGCAGCATCAATCCTTCCACTCCTGAGCGTGTGGAAACCCACTGTGGCCACAGGAAAGTTCCTTCCCTGCCTTTCCCAGCATCCCTCACTTTTCTCCTTGAAATATTTGGGAGCAGTAATTGATGTGCAGAATGCAAGAACTAATTAGTGTGGCTCTTGCTTTCTGAGAGGGAGCAGAAACCATAGCAAATGACATTCCAGCAAAAATGGGGTCAGCTCGGATTAAACTCTCTTCCCATTTATCTTTGGTCTTTAGCATTAAATTTACCATACATATTAGAAACAAATTTTAATTTTCCACAGCATTGGGCAATATCTTTCCCTTAAAGCCTAGCAGAACATTCATCAGCATCCTCTCCCTCCACTTCAGTGGGACTGTCTCCTCATTTGCACATAAATGTGAAGTTTGCTGCCTGGACAATCTCGTCTGATTGACACCAAATTCCTGTATCAATACCCAGCACAAACCTCCACATGGATGAATCTCCACCCACACTCCTGGACCTCCCCACTATTCTTGTTTTGAAACTGTTCCCAAAACACTGGTGAGAAGATGTTTCTGGGAACACCAGAACATGAGGAGGGACCTCTAGAGACAGAAATGAGTGTAGCAGTTGGACTTCACCTCTCATTAAAGAAGATTTTCCACCTCAAAGTCAGGCTTTAAAGTTAAACCAGTGGCAAGAAAAGGTATTTGCAAAGGGCAATTCATCTCCTCTGAGCAGGTGCTGAGATCATGAAGGGCAGCCCAGTGGTGAGGGATGTGTGAGGAGTCAGCAGTGTTTAACAACCTGCTCTGTCCCAAACCACCCAAAGGTCACTTCCAGTAAGTCAGACCTAAAATATTCAGGGAATACCCCTAATTCTTATTCCAGTGAATGTCAAAGGCATTCATCTTACCCAGCTTTAGATATTTTTAAGGTGGATGACAGTCCCACCTCCACAGGCACTGAGCACTTGTATTCCCAGGACACGGGTCCTGTGGGCTGCTTAAGGTCACCACAAGTGGCTGAGATGGTTCACACCTTGGAATGATGCTTCCTCTCCAAGCAGAGGACTCTGACCTCCCATGGAGGCAGAGATACAGTGGATTTCTGACAGAGTGAGAGGAATTTCACAGAATCCCAGAGATGGGACCCCCAAGGACCATCCAGTCCAACCCTCAGCCCTGCACAGGCCCAGCCCCAAGAGTCACCCCCTGTGCCCCAGAGGAGCAGCCAAACCCTCCTGGAGCTCTGGCAGCCTTGGGGCTGTGCCCACTGCCCTGGGGAGCCTGGGCAGTGCCAACCACCCTCTGGGGGAAGAACCTTTCCCTGAGATCCACCCTGACCCTGCCCTGACACAGCTCCAGCCCTTCCCTGGCTGCTGTCCCTGCTCACCCAGAGCAGAGCTCAGTTCTGCCCCTCCTCTTACCCTCAGAGGAAGCTATAGATCCCACCCCAAACTACTGCATTTTTGCTAAATCAGTCTTGCCCTCTGCATCACTGCCCCTGGCAGGGGGGATTTGGGCCGTGGTGAAGTGTTCCCGGCTGTACCAGGGAGATATCAGCACTTCCCCATCCCCTGGGAGGACCAACACACCTCAGAGAGCAGCCAGGGCTGTGGGAATCAGGGGCTATCTCAGCACACCAGAGAGATAAGGGGCTGCAGAGCACAGATGGCATTTCAGCTACAAATCCCTGGCCCAGTGGGCAGAGGCAGAGTGAGGAAAACCAGAGCTGCCTGCTGGGATCTCGTAAGGCTCCGGTTTTGAGTCGCTTTTCTGGGATTTGTTTTCCTGCTGTAATGTCACTACAGGCAGCAACAACCCCACGGTGGTGAGGGGGCAGCTGTGACCCCAGGGGTGGTTTCCCAAAAGGCTGAAACAGCCAAAGGTGACATTTACAACATATTGACCCTCTCAACAGCATCTAAATGTTTCTCCTCCTGATTTCAGCAACACCAAAGCGAACAGGAACGCGACAGCACTTCCCTACCTGGAGCTACCAGGGTGCAAAGTCTTCCCCACTGGATCACAACCACTTCCCCCAGCAGTGACCTGCCTGGGCAGCATAAAGCAGTGCCAGCATCCCTTATCCTAATTTTGTCCCCAGGCCTCCTGTGCATGAGAAAAGAGTGGAAAAAGGTCCTAATATTGGGTGCCAAATGCCCTCCTCCTTCCCTTGTAGAAGCGAGATGGAACACAGAGGAATTATTAGAGGGCTAGATGGTGCTGCAGATTTGGGAAGGGAGAAGCCTGGGAGGAGATAGGAGGTAGATGAGAGATGGATGAGATAAGCAGCAGAGCTGATGGATAGAGAGGGAGTGTGGTTTGCCTTCACCAGCTCACTCTTTTAAATATTGATCTGGAAGCTCTCTTGGATCCGTATCACTGAGCTCTGATTTAAGTTCCCATCTCTGCCTGCCTGTGTTCTTCTCCCAGAGGAAAATCAAAGGCCTTGTACCTACAAATCCCCATTTTCCACTTGGCCAGCTCGCTGGCAAAGGCGGGCACCGCTGGGTGCCAGCTGTGCACAGACATCCAGGGGCTCTGCCATCTGCCAAGGGTGGGGTGATGCCATCTCCTCGTGTGGCACAGCAGTTGGAGCAGTGGGGAACAGGCAGAGAGCACCTCTGACACCCTAAAAGGAGGGGTTTAAACAGTTTTCTTCACCCCCCGTCCTTCGATCTCTCTCGGGCTTGTGGTGCAATCCAAGGAATGTTGTTGAACACTCTCCCTGTGCTATTTATGCAGCGTTGAAGAATTTGGGGTTTTCTCGTGATTTCAAAGGTTTAAGGATTGTAAAGAGCAGCACAAACGGGGCACTCCGGGTACGGACCGTCCTGTCCGAGGGACGGGCAGGGAGCAATAAAAGCACACACAGCACGAGAGTCACCCGGGCTGTGAAAAATGCTCTCAGAATTCCCCTCATTGTGCTCGGGACGCTGCTCTGAACTGAAACTCAGCTCTGAAGAGAGGGGATGGGGACAGGGGGTGAAAAAAAACCCACAACCGTTCCCTGAAGATAAAGAGTGTAATAGTCTATTTTATTTTCCACTTTCCACATCAATAATGAAAAGTTATCCTCCGGGGGCAGCCGGCAACACGCTCGGTCCTGCCCCTTCCCAATCAGCGGCACAAAAGCATCCCTGGATGTCGGGGCTGTGATAGAAAACCCCGGGAAGATCAGAGCTGGGGCAGGGAGGGGAGGCAGGGCCAAGGCAGAGCCCGAGGCTACAGAGCTCCCGACGGGCTGAGGTCATGCCTTGATGTTCTGTCTACAAAAGCAAAAGGAGGCAGAGTGGTTCTGTTAAGATACCCAAAAGAAGAAGAAGAAG
>VYXB01005166.1:119688-135854 GCA_013397135.1 Pachyramphus minor | reverse complement strand
AAAAAAAAAAAAAAAGCACAAACGCAAAACAGAGGGAAAAAGGAAAGAAGACGGCACAAAAATCCAGGCAGAAGCTGTCACATAAGAGAACGTTTCTTTTTAAGCCAAAAATAAATAATATATAAATAAGGCTCCCTGCTGCTTGCAAATACTAGAGTTGATCAGAAGCTCAAATACCTCAAGGAAATGAGCTTTGTTAACTTGATTTCTTCCTCTGACTTCTCCTTTCATCCCTCTGGTTTCCCCTTTTACACCAGCTCTCAGCCTGCAGCGACATTATGCCCCTCTGAAAAAAAAACCTTCCCCTGAGTTGGACCAGAACTGCCTCAGCTCTTGCTCAAGTTTCTCCTAAACAACTGTTTAAGAGACAATATCTTCAATTTGCCTTCCAGGCTGGGGGCACTGAGTGTCAGGGAGCAGGAGAAAGGTGTGATGGGCTTTGTCAAGGTGTTCAGTCTCTGTCACCTCTCATGTCCCCCCACCACGGGGGTTGCACCAGTTAAGGACACAGCCCAGAACATCTTCTCTTGTTTTGGTGAATCCCCTCATTCCCTTGTTCCCTTTCTGTCCTGCAAACATATTCCAGGTGTTCCTGTGGACAGCAGGATTTGCTGATAACCCCAAACTGGCCTCACACAGAAGGGAAAGCACAGTGACACTTCTCCTGCTGCCAAAACATGTGGCAGGAAACCCGAGGGGGGGAAATGTTCTCTCCAGCAAGTGCCTCGTCCAGGTAAGTTGGTGATGCTCCATTAGGCTGAAGTGACAGACTCCTGGTTCCCAACACAACCAGTGGGAAGAGGGATCTGGCACTGCCAAGGGCAGAGCTGGGTAGTTCTCTTCACTCTGGGCTGATCTACCCCAACTTCTGCACAGGAGAAGGTTCTTCATGGCCCATCAGTCACCCCATGTTGGGCTCAGGGCCTCTCAACTTGTTCTTTCCTCCCTGTTCTCCCTCCACCTCCACCACCCCTTTTCATTCCTCCCCTGGATCAGCCTTTCTGGGAGACAGTGGTCCTGGTGCAGCTTTTGGAGTGCCAGGGGGAATCAGTGTCCCTGTGCTTCAGCTTTGCCCAAGAAGGTCAGAGAATTCCAGAATCCCAGAATGGTTTGGGTTGGAAGAGACCTTAAAAACCACTTTCTGACATGGGCAGGGAACCTTCCACTAGCCCAGGTTGCTCAGAGCCCTGGTCCTCCAACTCTGTGCTAGAATTAAATACAATGAAGCCCAAATCAAGCAAGAAATTAAGATTTTCATTATTTAAATGGGAGCTAACTGCCTGAGAGTGAAAGATGGTGATACCCCCTACTATTAATTCCTTTGGTTTCCTTTGGTGGCAGCTCCTGCCACACCTGCTGGGACACAGGAGGAGCTCCATCCATCAAAGCCCTGGCAGTGGTGCCCACAGGGCAAGGCCAGTTGCCACCTGATCTCTCTTTTCCATTCCACACACGGAGCACTTTCTCCCCTTCTTAACCAGAATTGGAAGGAAGAACAAATTGGAACATGCAAAATGCTTGTTACTGACATTTTCCACCTGGCTGGTGTTTCCCACTTGGATGTTCTGGGGTGTCCATCCTTGCTGTTCACCGAGATAATGGTGACCTACTATTATTTTTTGTTATTTCCTCAAAGATATCAACTTTGCCCCTCACCTCGATGAAACAGGACACAACTGCAACCCTGGCAATGCCACATTGGCCTCTCTGGTGTGGCACCTTCTTGGGCAGTTGGTGACTCCCAGGGACAGGAATGAAACCCTCACTTCTCCTTTGGAATGATGGATTTCACACCAGGGCATTGAACGTGGCCATGAAATAAAGCAGCACTTAATTGAAAAGCAAAACACAGGGCTGGGAATGTAAAACCAAATTCAGCATTTCTTTGCTCGTGGAGAGCAGGAGAGGGGGGGTCATTGCCAGGAATTTCTTGGAGGAACTTGCAGCTCCATTCCCTGAGGAGCCTGCCCAGACTTTACTCCAAGCCCTTTAAGTACCTACTCAAACAGGACTTCCATCACATCAAACTTGTCAAAAGCGGGTAATGCAGATGAAACACTTTAAAAGAATCTCATTTTCAGGACAAGCTGATCACTCTTTCCTTGAAAATAAAGCCCTTGTAAAAGATCTTAATTTAAGCAGTCAAAGATTAAGCTGCCCAGAGTGATTGCCTGCTCTTGCTGCCGAATTTCCTGGCATTTAGCAAGTTAGCACGAGGCTGTTAATGGTGTGTCACCCTGCTCTGAGCCCCAGCTGCCTGGGAAATATCAACGGGGGGACAAAAAGGAGACCACAGGGGAGGCTTTGGTGGAGACTGTGAATCCCAAAGACTCTTGCAAAAAAAATAGAGGCACGTCCCAGTTTTGCTGAGGCCAAGATTGGGGTGATGTGGTGGGTCTGGGTGCTGGCACTGAGCAGGGGAACATCACCCTTGCTGGAAGAGACCATTTTGGAGATGATCCTTATACAGCTGGAGGAAATGAGGATTGAAAATGGCCCCAGGGGTCATCTGCTGGCAGGGTGAGCTCAGTGGACCTATGGATTATCATGAGAGTTATCAGCACAGAACCATTGCATGGAGTGGGGTGAAAGGGACCTTAAAGATCATCTTGTTCCACCCCCTGCCATGGGCAGGGACACCTTCCACCAGCCCAGGGTGCTCCAACCTGGCCTTGGACACTTCCAGGGATCCAGGGGCAGCCACAGCTTCTCTGCCCAACCTGGGCCAGGGCCTCCCCACCCTCACAGCCAACAATTCTTCCCAATCTCCCATCTCTCCCTGCCCTCTGGCACTGGGAAGCCATTCCCTGTGTCCTGTCCCTCCAGCCCTTGTCCCCAGTCCCTCTCCAGCTCTCCTGGAGCCCCTTTAGGCCCTGCAAGGGACTCTCAGGTAATAATAAAGAAGTAACAAAATAAAGAGGCAATAACTGGTCTTCCTTCCTGAAGGCAGACTGAGACATGTCCTGACTTCTTCATAGAATCATGGAATTCCTTGAGTTGGAAGGGACCCACAAGGATCATGGGGTCCAACTCCTGGCCCTGCAGAGGACACCCCAACAATCCCACATGAATCAATCCCACAGGAATCAATCCCACAGGAATCAATCCCACAGGAATCAATCCCACAGGAATCAATCCCACAGGAATCAATCCCACAGGAATCAATCCCACAGGAATCAATCCCACAGGAATCAATCCCACAGGAATCAATCCCATTTCCTCACCACGATGGAGAGAGAGGGATGGATGAGGGAATCCTGGTGAGAAGGCAGCAGTTTTCCCAGTAACCCCCAGGGGGTTTATTTGCCTCTGTTGAAATCCAGTGTGTAATTAACTGATCTCTGATAACATTTGCCTTGTCAGGATAGAATTCAGATCTTATCTTGTCTGACAGCAGCGGCCACAGCGTTAATGCCGGCAAAGAAAGGGAGAAGCTGTAATTGTGGAAACCCTGTTTAATTTGGGGATTCTGTTATCTTGTCACAGGGGCTGAGATTTCACTAATAGATTCTGACTCTGGCAAAATTATATGCTCAAATGGATGGGATTTTAACAGACAAGGTCCCGTTGATATTTATGTGAAGACACAGTGAAGTGCACGGAGTGTTTAGAAATGTGGCTTTGCTTTGGAAAACTCCTGGAGCCAAAGGGTCCAAGCAGAGCTGCATCATTCCAGGGTGGCCCAGGATGGCAGCAGAGGGTCATCCAAGCAGGGAGAGAGTGGTCCAAGCATGGGATGGGTCAGAGGGAGCCTTTGCCCCCTTGAATGTGCCACAGAGCACTGAGCTCCCCTGGAGACACATGGAAAGTTTCCAAGGTATCAGCTGTGACTTGGACATCCAGGACAAATTCCCACCCAAATATTGACCACAGCAGGTGTGATGGGCCCCTGATGTGCCCTAGACTGGGTTTATAAATAAAGTTATTCCCTAGAAGAAACAAATACCCACAGAACATCTTCAAAACCCCTCACAACCACCCTAATGGGCGATCAATTATTTCTATTTATGGCAGAATCATAAACTCCCCACTGGAGAAACCAATTGCATCTCCATCAAGGTTATTGATTAACTTGCAGTTTGCTAACAACCATCCTTAGGAGACCCTCCTCCCTTCAGTCCAGCCCGAATCCAACACAAATCTTGCAAAAAAATAGACTATTTCTGCATGTTGTGTGTGCACCTGCCTGTGCAAGGCTTTGAAAAGACCCTTGAAAAATATTTGCCTGGAAACCCAAGTGGTGATAAAGCTGCCTGTTCTCGCTATCAGGCAGGAGCACAGAGCAGATGTCTGCTCCCTAACACTGAGACACTCAGGTCCAACAGCATAATCCAGCCATGCTGGATTTCCCAAACATTTTTATCTCCCCTGCTGCCTTTCCCCCCATCTCCCCCCCTTCCTGTGTGTAAGATAAGAGGAACGTTGAAAAAAATTAAATAAATAAAAATAAATTCACCAACAGCCTTGTTAGTAGATATTGGAGGGGGGTTATCACTGTTATTTATTTATTTATAGCTGATTAATTCTTATCAGTGATACCAGCTGTCAGCAAGACAGATGGGACACCCCATTAACACCTGGTTCCCTGGGAATGTTTCCTGGATGACTGATGTTGTTTTGGTGAGGCACCCATTTGGTTTGGCTCAGGTCCCTGAGGTCCTGGATATCTTCCTTCCCCAGGAGCTCTCCAAAGCAGGGATGGGACCAGCACTTCCCTCTCTCCCTGCCTCCCCTCTGGGAAGGGAAAGGCTGCAATGTCCCTGTTCTTGGACAGCACACAGGGGTGGGAGGGGATGGGCACTTGGGTTTTGCTGTGGGATCTCTGAGCCAGGAGCAAAGAGGACGGGAGGGACTGAGCTCTGACAAAGCCCGGCCCAGTCTGGCTGGAGCCCGGCCCAAGAGCTGCACTCAGCTGAATTTCAGCCAGAGCTTCCCCCCAAAGCTGTGTCCTCCTGACTGGGTGTTATTCCAGCCCTGGCTGGATGTTATTCCAGCTCAAAAGGGCTTCTGAAGCCCAGCAGTGCTGGAGCACGGATGCTGCCACAGCCCTCGATGCCTCCCCAAGTCCTGCTCCTCCTTCCTGAGCCCTGTGATAAGACTTGGATAATTCATTTCCCTCCACAGCACCCTGGGGAGAGGGAAGGGTGTCCTGAGCCACCTCCCCAGAGAGGGAGAGCATATTCTGCTTATGGCAAGGAGGATTTTTTCCAAACCAGCCCCTTTCCAGACTGCCTGCTCCTGTCTTACAGAGGGACACAGCGGCTGCTGGAGAGCTCAACCCGCTGTCCAAGGACAGAGCATGGAGCAGGAAGGAACAAAAGGACATTTCTGATTGAATACCTGTGTTTCTGGAACATTTACAGCAGCCAGATTGATGTTTTTCCATTGCCATCATGAAAGTGCAAAGCCCCAAGTCCACAAAGTGTCGTGTCACACATTCCTGTGTCAGCAGAAACCCGACTGTGTGAACACAGCCCAGCCCAGACACCACTGTCCCAGTCAGGCTGGAGCACTGGAAAAGCCTGGGATTGTGAAGCCATGGGGCAACAAAGCTGGAATGGCCAAGGGTTCCCATCCCAAATACTGGGATCAGCACTGTGGGATCATCAACAAGTAGGGAGATGGGACTGCAAGGAACAGTTTCCAGCTCTTGTCACAGAATCCCAGAATGGTTTGGGTTGGAAGGGACCTTAAAGCTCATCTCATTCCACCCCCTGCCATGGACAGGGACACCTTCCACCAGGAGGGGATATGGAGAGGGAGATATGGAGGAGGGATATGGAGAGGGGGATATGGAGAGGGGGATACACAAATAAGGATGGCAGAGAGAGATTTCCTTATGCAGAACAAGTCCCACGTGCTGTGCTGCTCCCACAAGCCATAACTTTCCCGTCCTGCCACCATCCCTCTTGGATATGACAGGGATTGCATCTCAGTGAGTTATGGCAGGAGGAGCCCGAGGGATGATAGAGGGATGATGGATTGGCTGGGCACAGTTCCCCCTAGGAAGTGGGAAGCTGCAAGACAGGCTCTGCTGTGGTTACAGAATTTGTTTGGATTTTTTTTTTCCCCCCTTCTTCGAGTCTGTTTGGAAATGGCAGCTAATGGAAAACAGCTCTGGGGTTTTCATTTAATAACCAGTCTGGGCTGATTTTTCCTTTGTAGCCCAATTTCTCCTACAAGGACAAGGAGAGGAGCTCAGGTCTGAGCAGGGCAGGGGGTTGTGCGAAGGGTCAGGGTGGAACCTGAATCAGGTTCAGGAGCCTGAACTGGTAAAGGAAGGGGAAAAGGATAACCCAGACAACTCAGGCAAGACGAGCTTCCATTTCCACTGGGAACGTGTCAACATTGTGTCACAACATCCTGCTTGAAAACAAATAAAACGTCAACTGAAAGCCAAGGAGGTTTTGTTTTCCTGATGAAATATCAAAATGTGCAGCAGGAAGCAGGGAGACCTCATGGAAAAAAACCCAGATATAAATCACTGTCAAAACTTAACCAAGTCCAGTCTTGGTAGGAAAACCTCCTGACCACGGTCCCCTCTCCAGTCAAACAATCCTGGACTGGTTTGGGTTGGAACAGACCTTAAATATCATCCAGTTCCACTCCCTGCCATGGGCAGGGACACCTTCCACTAGTCCAGGTTGTTCCAAGCCCCATCCAACCTGGCCTTGGACACTTCCAGGGATCCAGGGGCAGCCACAGCTTCTCCATACCAGTTATAAACTTGTCCCCATGTCCCCAAGTGCCACATCCACAAGTCCTGTAAGTCCCTCCAGGGATGGGGACTCCACAACCCTTTTCCATGAGGAAATGTTTCCTAACATCCAGCCTTCACCTCCCCTGATGCATCCTCAGGATGTTTCCTCTTCTCCTGTCACTTGTTACAAGGGAAGAAAATTCTTTCCTTGGGGAAGAAAAGCCCATTTCTTAAAAGAAATCCGTTTAATTCCATTGAGACAAAAAATATGTTAAACTCCTGAGAAATTCTTTTTTTCCTCCATTTTGCTTGTTTTTTACCAGTTCTTTCTCTAATGGAGTCACTGAGATACTTTTGAAAGCACAGAGCTTTATCTTAACCTCTGCTCCCTTATTGGAAGTGATTTAGTGCAGTTCTCTTATCTGGACAGAATTAAAGGCCTGACAATGTGTTTTTCCCCTGCTAACCACCCCCTCCAAAATTGCTACCGACTTTAAATCAGGGTTCTTCTTTAAAAAAAAAAAAAAAAAAAAAAAAAAAAGGAAAAAAAAAGAGCTGATTGGTAAATTACTGTCCCTTTGTGAAAGGGGTTTGGAAAGCAAACAAGCCTTCCACGGGTGGCTGGCAAAGAAATGAGGAAGGAAACAAAAGCAGGTCTTTGAAAAGTGGCCTGAACTGCAGATTAACTCTGTTTGCTTTGTGCTCAGTGATGTCTCGCCCGCTGGCCGGGGCTGGGCGGGCAGGAGGCCTTTGCTAAATGCACGGAGCTATTTGCTGGGCTGGGCTGGTGTTTCTCCAAGTCCTTCCACTTTAATGCCTCTGTTTGGAAACTTTCCATGGGTTGGGTTTTGCTGCGGGGCTCCGGCGCAGCGCCGGCTCGTGAATAAAGCCCGACAGTCAAACCGAGTTTAAGATCCGAGCCTTTATTTATTAAATAAACTGTGGTGACTCCTCTGTCACCCATCACAATCCTCCTCCGTGCTGCTTGTTCTACAAAAACGATGCTCCCTGCAAGGAACTGGTGAGCAAAGGGAGAGCAAATGGGGACGATGTGGATTTGGGGTGAGGCAATGGGTTGTGGGTTCAGGGTGCTCACATTCAGCCCCTCCCCATAAATGTAATCCTAGAAATGTTTGGCAAATGAGTGGGATTAACTCAGGGTTGCTTTTTCCACCTGGAAAAATAAAAGCTCTGGTGCTGATGCTGCCAGCCTGAAGGGCTGTTCTAAAGAAGTGGAGGTGTGGGGGTGCTCAGGAGAGCTGCTGAGAGCGCTGTGCTGTGGGAAACATGTCCCATGAGTAAAACCCGACAGTCAAGCCGAGTTTAAGATCTGAGCCTCTTTCTGTTTGTCTGCCTTATCTGACAGATCAGCTCTGTTGTTGGAGGGCACTGCAGCCCTGAAACTCAACCCTCTCTGCTGGGGAGAGCCCGGAGGTGCTGCCAGCTGCTCCCCTGTCCCACCGTGGAGCTCAGGATGCTGCTGAGAACATCGGATTTGAGGGGATTAAAGGACCTCTCTGCTGCTCACTCAGCCCTGCCCTGCACATTTCAGATCCATCCTTTCCCTTTTCTCCATTTGTTTTCCCACACCAGCTTTTGACTCTCTATAGCTGGGAAATCTGGGAGCTCTGGGCTGTCACTTGTGTCACCTGAGGGGAGCAGAGCACAAGGAGGGTTATCAAGGACATGGCAATGGGAATGTGGAGCCAGGCTGGGAGAGCTGGAGAAGAGAAGCTCCAGGGAGACCTGAGAGCCCCTTGCAGGGCCTAAAGGGGGCTTAGAAAAATGGGGGATAGGGAATTTTTACATAGGCAAACAGATCTAAATTAAATATTGAGAAGAAATTCTTTTGAGGCCCTTCCACAGGTTGCCCAGAGAAGCTGTGGCTGCCCCTGGATCCCTGGAAGTGTCCAAGGCCAGGCTGGATGGGGCTTGGAGCAACCTGGGCTGGTGGAAGGTGTCCCTGCCCATGGCAGGGGGTGGATCAAGGTGATCTTTAAGGTCTCTTCCAACCCAACCCATCCTCTGAAGTTGTGGATACGCCTGGGGACACAGATAGTGCCAGCAAGGTGCCCAGGGCAGCCTCAAAGCCCTTTCCTGCCCTGGCACCCTGCAGACTGGGATACCTGGGGGGAATGGGGGTGTCAGAGCCCCCCTGTGCAGCCCCCAGACAGCTCCTTTCCCCCCAGGCCGTGATGTCCTCCCAGCTCAGGGGAGGGCAATGAACCTGTTGAAGGGGCTGGAGCACAAGTTTTACGAGGAGCTCACGGGTCACTGCACCCTTTAAGCCTTGGCAGCTCGGCTCAGCTTGCAGCAAAAGGGATTCAGCATCAATTGAGGCTTTGTTTCCCACACCACGACGCTCTCAGCAGCTCTCCTGAGCACCCCCACACCTCCACTCTCTTACAACAACCACTCTGGCAGCAGAGCCGCCAGCACAAGCAGAGCTTTTGTTCTTCCAGGTGGAAAAAGCAACCCTGAGTTAATCCCACTCATTTGCCAAACATTTCTAGGATTACATTTATGGGGAGGGGCTGAATGTGAGCACCCTGAACCCACAACCCATTGCCTCACCCCAAATCCACATCGTCCCCATTTGCTCTCCCTTTGCTCACCAGTTCCTTGCAGGGAGCATCGTTTTTGTAGAACAAGCAGCACGGAGGAGGATTGTGATGGGTGACAGAGGAGTCACCACAGTTTATTTAATAAACACTTAAGGGGGGAAAGGGGTTGCTGACAGGGAGATTTCACCTTGAGAGTTGCCCAGGGCAGCTCTGCCCTGGCCGGGTCAGGAACGCTGATGTGCAAAATGTGTGTGAAAAACAGTCGGGAGACTTAAATACCAGATGTCAGTGGATGCTTGATGGAGTCGTTAGTGGGAGCAGTGAAGTGGGCAGTGCTTGGGGGAATTAGTGAAATCGTTCAGCCCTAACAGCAGGAAGAGGGAAAAGAGACTGTGCTGGGAAGGGATGATGGGAGATTTGGAAAGAAATGAGGAGTCAATGAGGTGGAGACGTGTAGAGAGGCCACAACGGAGGTTTCTGCTCTGATGGCAAGAACGTGGGGTGGGAGAAGGGGCCAGGACCCAGAGGGTGTGAGGGGTCATTTGAAACAGAGCTGAATTTTGCTGGGTCTGGCACAGAGAAGGAGGCTCTGTGTCCTCTGACTTCCAAATGATTGTGTCAGGGAGGTGGGAATTTCTCTGAGGGCTGGAGTCAGGCTTGGTGGTGGGTTTGTGGGATTACTGGGAAGCAGTGGAGTCCCCAGCCCTGGAAGTGTCCAAGGAAGGACTGGATGTAGCACTCAGTGCTCTGGGCTGGGGGACAGGGTGGGCATTGGGGACAGGGGTGGACTCGATGATTTTGGAGGTGTTTTCCAACCTCAGTGATTCTGTGACCCTGTGAAGTGTTGTGGGACAGCAGGGAGGAGCCTCTGGGGCGCTGCACAGGAGCAGAACTTCAGAGAAGTTAAAGAAAAGAGGAAAAAAGCATATTCAGAGCAAGCAGAACCCATTAAATGTCATCAAATCTGCTTCAGCCAGGGCTGACTGACCAAGGCTCCAGTGCAGGTTGGGAATCATTGGGGGTTTTTTTGTGACTTCACACAGTCACAAAAACAGGGAGAAAAGTTGGAAGCTTTTTCCTACAACAACTCCAGCGATTTGAATGATGATGAAAAGACAAAGGGCACAAATCCAGGTGGTAAATCAGTCCAGAGAGTGCAGCCCAGTGCCACAGCTCTGTTCTCCTCTTCCCTCATTAAGCACTTTTATAGCCCAGGCTGGGGGCAGGTGAATTTGCATTTAAACTTTCCTTCCCCTTTCTACCTTATGCTTCTTCGAATCAGGAGATGCAGAATTGTCAAAGGAAAATAAAATAAAATGTCATCTTTTTTATTTAATATTTAACTGCTGCTTAGACTCCTCCAAGAAAAGACCCTGGTATTACTGTTTGGATTGAATTATGATGGCTCCTCCTGAAAGTTATATATTGCTGGTGCTCCATTATTCATTAATCGTAGCTTTTCCTGTCAAGATCAACATGTATTTCTCAGCTGGTGCCTTGACTGTGTAATGCCTCAGATAGGCAGGGAATGTAAAAAAGATGCCTCTTAATTGTTTGGGGATTTCAGACATGGCTTTTAAAATGTCAGTGATGGTTCCTGAAAGATGGCATCCTTTTCCCCACCAGCTCGAGATTGCCAACAGATGTTACCAGCCCCCAGCTGCACCCTCTGCTTTATGAATTTTAGAGGGAAAGTAAACAATGTCAGGATACAGGCAGAGAGCTCTGGTTATGGATTCACTCCTGGGGAGCTGGGAACAAACCCAAACTCAGGGATTCAGTGCAACCTGCCCCACCCCTCACTGTGCCAAGGTTGAGAGAGGGGTTGGGCTTCCAAGGAGTGATGGAGCTGCCACCAGACAGGGGAGTTTAGGGGGAAGGAAGTGAATTTAGGGAGTTTTCTGGCCTGGGTCAAGTCTTCCCTGTCCAACAGACCTCACCTGGGTGAGGCACTGGGCACCTCTGTGGGGATGAAGGACCAGACAGTTTGCAGGGGCTGCAGGAAGGGAGGCTCCAGCCTGTAAATTTTGGGTTTGTTCTCTTGCACTTCCCTACCAAAACTACTGTTACATCACTCCTGAATCACCTGCTCAGGATGCAGGTTTCCCAACAAACCTTACCTGTCTTTTCTGGGGTGAAAGCACCAGCACAGCTCACAGCAGTGTTCAACAGGGAAGAGGACAGGGGAGAGCAGGGGAAGGTCCCTGTGGTCAGGGCAGCTCATGGTTCCCCCAGTGCAGCTGGACTGGGAGGCTGGGGCAGGATCCCAGTGCTTCCCAGTGTCTGTGTCTGTCCAGACATGTCATGAGCTGAGAGGTGCCCAGAGGAGATCACCCACCCACCAGCCCTTCTCTAACTGCTGACCACGGGGGCAGCCTGGAGAAACGTTGTTTTCCTCTGTTTTCCTCTCTCTGTGAGCAGGACACTCTTCAGGACATGAGGTGGTGCAGCAAAGAAGGAAAAACTACAGGTTTCAGCAGATTTGGAGAGAGTTTCACTTGTACTGAGGAAGAAAACTTGTGCCCAGAGAAGCTGTGGCTGCACCTGCATCCCTGGAAGTGTCCAAGGCCAGGTTGGACGGGGCTTGGAGCAACCTGGGCTGGTGGAAGGTGTCCCTGCCCATGGCAGGGGGTGAGATGAGCTTTAACATCCCTTCCAGCCCCAAACATTCCATGACTCCATGAAGAACAAACCCCCCAAGCAGTGTCTGGGTGTGCATCATGAAGCCTCCTCAGAGCAGGGGGTGTTGGATCTGTACATGGGCAGGAGCCGTGGTGGCAGCTCCTTCCCACAGCCAAGGTGCCACAGGACACGAGCTCTGCCCTCCCCACCCTCTGCCCCTCTGTCCCTGCTGGCAGAGTCGAGCTGTGCCCCCTCCCCAGGAGCAAACAAACCATCCCCAAATGTCCCTCAGGACGTGGGGGCTGTTTCCACAGTCACTGAACACGTTTAGCACGGGGCAGACGGGAATCCAATATTGAGCGACAGCCCCGCGCTCCCCTCACTTGTCCTTCAGTTTAATGGGATACAGGCATAAATCATAGATCTGATACTGCACACGGGCTCTGGCTGTATTTTTTTTATAAAGAACATTTGCTCTGATTTATAGAGCCCTGGGTTTTGAATTAGTCTAGCTTGAAAACTGAATCAAATCTTTCCATCGAGTCTGTTTTTTTGCATTATGAATGGCTTTGCTGTTTAGTAATGGAATGCCAATCAGCCATTGCTGCTCTCCGTGGGCAATGCTGAGAGGATCATTTCGGAACATAGACTCTGTGATTACCTGAAATGAACTGTAAAATTGTATTTTGTTTAAAGCTTTCTCTTCTGCTGGGAGATCCCTGGGCCGGCTGGGGAGTCACCTCTCTGGCGTGACGGGGGAAGGTTCATTCCCGAGGTTCTGCCCCTGTGGAACAAGGATGATCCCTCCCTAAGCTGCAGGGATGCCTTAGAAGTCAGGCCCAGAGCTGAGATTTGGCCTCTAAAATGTGGGATGTGAGCTTTCTCCTTACTTTAAGAGCAGATTCTTGGGGCTGGGCCTGTGGAGGGCCAGCGGTGGGACTCGATGATCCTTGTGGGTCCCTTCCAACTGGGCATATTCTGGGATTTTGGGGCTGTTCTCCCAGCTTGGGGAGGGTGAACTGTGCAGATAAGGCACTCCTGGCACACAAATTGCTGGAGCCAGGCACCATCTCCACGAGCCTGTAGTCCCCAAAAACCTCAGCTGCTCTTGGAGCTGCCCTGTGGCTTTGAAAGCAGAAAAAGAGGCAACACAGCCCCAGACTTTGCCCTGGGACTGGGGCAGCTCCTGGTCACAGCTATGGATGACTGGGGACAGGCACGGGTTAGAGGGCAAGGAAAAACCTGACCTGAGTGGTTCCTGCTGCTCCCAGCACTCCCAAAGCCTGGTCTGACACAGAACACCCTCCCAGGGACACGGGAAGAGCCCAAAACCCGCAGCCAACATCGAGGCTGGAGCTCCCCAAGAAGCCCCATGGAAGACACGTCCCACCAGAGCATGAAAAAAGATGAATATTCAAAAGTCCCCAATGTCCCCAAGTCAGGGGGACCCTCCCCACTAAATCACCCACTTTTCTTCCAGTCAGAATTTGCCAGATTTCAGCTTTAATGCACCTTCCTCCAAGGAAGGCCCTTGACACCAAGGAGACAGACAACTCATATTTTCACCTCGTCACAGGAGCATAAAAAATAAGCTGGTTTTCAATCAAACAACCCAAGGTTCACCAAATCTTTCATATTCAACCTGAGTGAATTATTCAGTGGATTCTTTTGCTGTGTTTAATGAGTTCCAAGTCTGATTTGACGACGTGGAAGTTTACAAACACGCTCTGTCTGCTCCCATCCATCTCAGTGGGAGAGACATTCCTTTAAAGTCACGTTTGGTGGCTTTGGGTTAGGTCTCATTAATACAGAAATGATTTTACTAAAGAGCTCACATGCTAAACCCACTCTGCAGAATACATCAGCAAAATCACTTTAAATGGGCTCAAATAAATAACTTCCCGGAGCTTTTATATGCAGAACATCTAAGCTGAGATAGACTCCAATGGTTACATGAAATCCATGTTTTTATATAGAAAACTGATGCAATTCCTCAGGAGATAATGGCAGGACAGATGCAGGGGCTCAGTTACAAGATGGCAACAGGGAGGAAAGGGGTCCCTGTCTCACCTCAGCTGCTCTGAGGTAAATTTGGGTGTTTTAGCTGAAGTTTTGGTGCCTTGACTCCCTTTTCCACCCTCCCTTCAGCCTCCCTGTGCGGGTTTTGAGTGTCACTTCCACATCCTTACACACCTAACAATGGAAATTCAGAAAAAAATCAGGAGGGAAAAATCAATAGTTACACAAATATCACCCCCCAGGTTGGCTGAGACCTTCCCTGCCATTAAGTGTCCTCTGTCTTCCTCCCTCCCACCCCGAGCCACAGCTCTGGCTTTCACTCAGGTCACTCCTGGGGACTTTCTCTGCTCAGCTGCTGTTGACAGGAGGTGGCAGAAACATCACCAGGAACTTCAATTCCTCTGTCAAATTTGCCTGAAAATAACAAACAAGTTCAAAGATTCCAGAGGTGGGAGAAAGGCCAAATCCACACCCCCGTGCTCACAGCGTGGAGTTGGTTTAGAGCTTAATTCCCTCAGGAAAATGGACTAAAGAGCTGCAGGATGTTCCCTGTTTGTAAAGTGTGTGTAGGGTGTGATGTGTCAGAGGTAAATTGAGGGTGGGACTGTCCCTGCCTCAGTTTCCCTGCTGGAAGGCAGAGCTACTGCTGCCAAAACCGCCTCATTTTCACTCCTTTTGACACTGACACATGAAGCAGTGAGTGTTAATTCCCAGGTGGTGAATCCTGTACCTGGGAACAACAATACCTGGCTGATTGTGCCAGTGCCACTAGACTGTGCTCCACGAGGGTATCCCTGGAAGGTGCCAGAGCTGGGATGGTTCTCAGTGGGAACAACCATGAGCTGTGATGTATCACTTCACTCTGGAAACATTTATAGCATGTTCCTCACAGTGGGCAGCTGCAAAGCAGCTTCTTAAGCTTTTATCACAGCAGGGCCATATCGACAGCCAGTGAACTTTCCCTTTCTGCAGCAGTTACAGAGGGATGGGTATTAAAATCCTCCCCCCCTCTGGCTCCCTGTTGGCTTTCCCTGTGCTAAAAAAACCAGCTCATCACAGGGTTGTGTCTCACCAGGAGAGGGGTTCTGGGGTACATGGGGCTGTGCTGAGGGGGGGAAACACAGCAAAGCAGCTCCAGCCATCCCAGCCACTGGACATGGGGGGATAATGCCCTTGGAGTGGGGGAAACAGCCACAGATTTCCCTAAAGCTGGGAAAATCACCTGCAGCTGCAGGATGGCACCCAGGGTGGCATCCCTATTCCAGCACCCACCCACCCATCTGACACCCAAGGACCCTATTCCAGCACCCACTCACCCACCTGACACCCAAGGACCCTATTCCAGCACCCACCCAACAATCCTATTCCATCATGCACCCACCTTACACCCAACAATCCTATTGCAGCACCCACCTGACACCCAAGACCCCCATTCCAGCACCCACCTTACCCCCTGCCCAAACTGGTGACTGCCAGGGTGGGTCCCCCTGGACTCTCTGGGACAAAATCACCAGTGGGAGATGAAAAAGGGGCCCACAAAGTCACCCTAATCCCCAAGGACTGACAACTTTGGCAGCTGGGCATGATAAGGAGAGAAGCTGAAAAGGTGGGAAAAGCTCAACTGAGACAAACACGTGTCCCTTTGATACTCTCCCTCCACCTGCCTCTTCCTCCCCATCTCTTTCCTCTGCTCACAACTCCAGCCAAGGGTCAGGAAATCAATGAGCAGATTTCCTGCTATCCAAGCATTTGGGGTCAGGATCTTTTAATACAGGGGTCACATGAGCTCAGCATCCAGCCCCAGGCCCTATTTATTATCCGGATCGTTATTATTGAAATATCCCTCACGATCCCTTTATTGATCCTGATGCACAAAGGGGATTCAAACCTCTGCTAAAACAACAGCTCCTGTGCAGAGCTTGGGCTTGATGGACGGGGGGAAATGACACTTACTGGAATCAAAGGCTGCAGGATTGCCAGAATTTTGGTCCAGGGTCCACTGGGTGGTTTTGGGAAGGAACCTGGAAGACAAAAGGATCAAAAATCAGAGGGATGTGCTGAGTGGATTCCTGGCACAGCACTCGGGTGCTAAACATCCCTATCTTTGCATTGTGGGTGCTGGGCCCCTCACAGCAAAGACATGGAGGGGTTGGAGTGTTTCCAGGAAAAGAAACGGAGCTGGGAAGGGGCTGGAGCAGCAGGAGCAGCTGAGGGAGCTGGGGGGGCTCAGCCTGGAGAAAAGGAGGCTCAGGGGGGACCTT
>VYXB01005166.1:44755-119598 GCA_013397135.1 Pachyramphus minor | reverse complement strand
TGGGGAGTGTTTGGACTCGATGATCTTGGAGGGCTTTTCCAATTTAAAGAATTCTCTGATTCCATCCTTCTGTCCTTCTCCCTAAAATACTGGGAAACCTACTGTTGAAAAGCTCCTGGATCCCCATTCCCAGGACAGAGCATGGTTCCCTGCTTCCCAAAAGCTGGTTCTCCTGGAAGAACACAGAGCCATGGGGTCAGCTCCTGGAGTTGTCACATTTGGGTGGCCACAGACATCCTGGAGGCAGAGCAGGGCCTCATGTCCCTGCTCGTGGGAGGACTGGGATGTCCAGACTCAGCTGTCCAGCTTGATTCATGTTGCAATTCCAGAGGCTCTGAAATCCAGTGTTATCAGCAGAGAAAAAGCCAAGGCACTGACTTGCCCAATAACTTTCTGTTGAATGATCCTGCATTCAGGCCCCAGGAAAAGGGACATAAGCAGATGGAAGGGCAAAAAAAAAAAGAAGATATTTTTAATTTTGGGGGTTTTGTGGTTTTTTTTCCTTTTAAAGACAAAGCCTGAGCACAGCAAGGTTATCAGCAGCCCTGGGCATGGCCAGGGCAGAGCTGTGGCCTCACAGAGAATAAGGGCAGGACAGGTAGGACTGCTCCAAAAACACAGTGTCCTCTCCTTTTTGGGGGTGAACAGAACCCCTCTGTCTCCACAGCATCCTAAATTCTTTCTCTGTCTCTCACCCCACTCAGGTTTGCAGCTATTTATCTGTGTGCATCAACTAGATTAGATAAAGATTTAGGTGTAAGGACAGATGGAGATGGATTGGGAGAAAGCTGTCCAAGCATCCATCTGCTCCCCCACCTATCCATCCTGCTCCTTAAGTCCAGAGACATTTCCCATCATCAGGAGTGAGCTCTCCTCCCAGATGAAGACTGAGGACAGATGGATGGATGGCTGAGTAGATCTTTATTTAATCTCTCCATCCATCCTCCTGATGACCAGCTTGCCTCCCAATTTTTTCTCTGCCTGTCTATGCTCAGAAACCTGATCCATCCAGCTCCCAGTTAAGGATTTACTCCAGCTCCTCTCACCAGAGAAAAAATGTGTTCAGCCCCTCTCAGCCCCTGTGGAATTCCTTGTGTTGCTCCTTGGTTTTGTTGTGGTTTTAATGGAGAGGAGCAGAGCCTGGAAACAAGCAAACACCCCAGTGCTCTCCCCAGTTAAATATCAGGTTAATCATCACCAGGAGCAGCATTCCAGCAGCCAGGAAGGGTTCAGCATGAGGGAGCCAACCCAAAAATCACGTAAAAATCCCCATTGCATCAGTGGACCACATCCCTTTGGATGGCCCTGGGTTAAAACCTCCCCTGGGCAATTTTCCCATGAAGATTTTGTTCTGCAACACCTTGAAGTGGGTGTGATTAAACACCCAGCTTCCATCCCCTCTCCCTCATGCCATGGTGGGTAATTTATGATGGTTCACAACTGTAAATGTTCCTTGCTGCTCTTCCCTCCCTGGAACACTGTTCCCACGCTGGAGACAAATGAGCTCAGCCAGTGCCAACCACTGAGAAGGTTGCAGCAAGACCACATCACACCTCAAACCCCAAGAAAATTAAAGGAGGAGGGCAAAAAATCTTGACTTGGAGGCCCAGTTAAGTCCTCAGCACAAGGGGGAAGCTGGGACTTGAGGAAATGTCTATTTGGTAAAATGACTTTTGCACAGAGGAGGCTTTGTCCAGCCCCTTCCCTTCTGGCTTCCTCTGGGACATTTTTGTCTTTGTTCATGTTTCAGCCTTGATATTTACAAAATAGAAGACATTTCTGCTTTTGCAATGGTCCTGCCTTTCCCAATGTGGGGCTGATGATCGTGAAATTAATTCTTACAAACACAAAGTTAACACGGCAGAAACGGATACAGAAACCTCCCCCAAAACTGCCAAGGGAATTATTTCCACAGATCAAAAGCAATTTACTCTGCCAAGCTTTTATATTGCAAATGATATTTGAGAGCTGCCTTTCCCATCCCAGCGTGGTTGGCAGAGGAGGTTTGCTGATCCTAAAACATTTGGCAGAGCAGGAAAACTTTTCCTTGTCCTGTCGAAGTGTCAAGTTTGTTCCTTGGAAGTGGAGGAGTCACAGGGCAGCCCAGGAGAGTGGTTGAGGCATCACCATCTTCCCACATCCACATCCAATATCAATATTCCAAAGTAAGCACCAGGAGCTGAGGCTGGATGAGGCAGGAGCTGGACCAGGATGAGGCAGGAGGGTCACACAGCGAGGATGAGGTGCCTTGGGTGGAATATATTTTGGGAAATGCCCTGGTGGGCATTTGAGAGCTGCTCTTCCCATCCCAGCGTGGTTGGCAGAGGAGGTTTGCTGATCCTAAAACATTTGGCAGGGCAGGAAAACTTTTCCTTGTCCCATTGAAGTGTCAGGTTTGCTCCTTGGAGGTGGAGGAGTCACAGGGCAGCCCAGGAGAGTGGTTGAGGCATCACCATCTTCCCACATCCACATCCAATATTAATATTGCAAATTAAGGATCAGGAGCTGGACCAGGATGAGGCAGGAGGGTCACACAGCGAGGATGAGGTGCCTTGGGTGGAATATATTTTGGGAAATGCCCTGGCAGGCAGGAGGGACCGGCAGGGCAGGGAGAGGGCAGCTGCCTGTCTGCACATCTCCCGTCCCAGGCAGTTTGTCCTTCATTTCCTCAGCTACAAATTCACTTGGACACATGTTCTGAATTTAGAAACAAGCACATTCAGTGGAATTCATATTTTATGAGGCTCCTTTTAGGGGCATATTGTAAAAGAAATGACTAAATCTGATTTTTCCATTCTCTCCAATCTCTTAAAACCACCTAACGAGTGTCAGGGAACATAAAAGCACCTGCTCAGGCTGTGCCACAAACCAGGAGGTTCAAGAAGCTGTGAACATCCCAGAATTTACAATGTGCCCATGACACATTTCAGGTTGGAAGATGGTTTTTCCCCCCTACAGCAGCCCAGGAGAGCTTTGCCATTATCCCTGAAGCAAGTCTGGGGAGGAATCAAGTTAAATATTCCAGACCTGGAGCTCCAGAAATGTGCTCTGGGTGGTTCTGGAGATGGGGTTTTCCATCTCCTACTTTTATTTTTCATTTAATCTTCTGAATGGCACAAATAATCCCATCCAAAAAAAAACCAGGCTGAGGTTGTAAAGCCCAGCACTCAGAGCTTTGCCAGCTCAAAGCTGCCATTCTAATATTTGGAGATACAGAGAGATATGTGCATAAATACACTTCAACTGTCCACTTAGTGCTGACAAAAGGTCAGGACCTCCCCTTTGCAGAAGAGACTCGTGGTTTTCCAGCTGCCCAAGTGGATAATTGGAGGCAAATCCATGGATTTGCAAGTGCAGAAAGCAGGAAGCTGCTTTCCCCAAAAAGTTCCCCCTAGAAATGGAGGATCCTCAAGATCTTGGAAATGACAGAACTCTTTAATCATTTTAATTAATGTTTTTAATCAACTTTTAATAAATTGTTATGCTTAATCATAACCCATATATGTTAATTATGAAGAGTGTGTTATTCTTAAGAAACTCTTAGTGAAGTTGTCACGAGCTACTTTTGAGGGAACACAGCTTGGGAAAATTAGGGAAAGTTCAAGTTTTGATAAACTAACTAAGCCTGGGAGAGAAAGATGGAGTGTTGAGTTGGACATCTGGAATGCAGAATTTATGGTCCTCAAATACATTTTGCAGAAAGCAGAAGACAAAGAAGAGACTAACAAAGACTCAGAATATTGGGAAGTCCCTACTGGAGAAAAAGAGACTAAAAATATTGGCTAATTAACATAAACAGCAAGAAATCCTTAAGCAGTAGAGGATAGAATGATAATTAATGTGAATTACATAGTTTAGAACCAATGAACACTGATTTCTTTGTTTGCTAATGATGTATTAATAGGTGAAAAGGTTTTGTATCAGAGTGGAGATTGGGATTTTTGTCAGTCACTCACCCACCTCCTGGCCAGAACAAAGCAATGCCTGACTCACCAACACTAAAAAGACAAAGGTAGAGGGGTTTATTTATCCTGACAATTGTGGAGGGTTTGGTAACAAAGCCACAGCTCCCCTCCAAAAGCAAAGGTGGGATTTGTGTGCTTGGCTATGTCTGCATTAATAATGATGAGTTATATGAGTTGTAGGGGGTGTTTTGGAGTGGCCCCAGCCCTATCCCATGCTCTGGAAATGTCTGGGATGTTCCCAGAGCACCTTCCCATCCAGGAGCCAGTTCAAGCTCTCCAGGATGACTCCAGAGGGTGAACAACACACGACGAGTGGGGGATCCCTTCACAGGCACATCCTGATCCCAAATAAGCCACAAATGAGATGCCCCCTGAGGGCCTGGTCATCAGCCCTCACTGCCAACCAAAGCCCAGAATTTTGGAAATCTAAGTTTCTCTCCACCCTCTCCAGTCTATAAATCACCCCCCAGACAATTGTTTTTGGGGAAATATATAGTCCCTGCCACAACCAGCCAGAGATAAAGCTGTAAGTGTTAAAACGTGCGTCTAATCCCCTTAATAGATCTCTTGCTGTATTAATTTCAGCAACTTGCTCTGGCTTTGCCAGGCCCTGTCATTACTCCTGGGGATTACATCTTCAAGGTGTCCTATCTGCTTGATCCAAATCCTTTCCATATTTCAAACCCAGGAGGGCACTTTGCATTCAGCACAAACCAGCCCAGCACCTCCTGGAGACGCTGAACTAGGGAGATGTAAATCTGCCACCCGTCTCACAGGGAAACAAATGGATACAGGAGAAAGGGAAAAGGGCTCTGTCCTGTGTTATTTGGCTCCAGCACAGCTCCAGGGACAATTTGCTCCTTCGTTGAGTATTGGGAAGGTGCATTTTGGCAGCATCTTTGTAGGACAGTTCTGGGCTCCTCACGACAAGAAGGATATTGAGGGGCTGGAGGTGTCCAGGGAAGGGGCTGGAGCAGNGTGGCACTCAGTGCTCTGGGCTGGGGACAGGGTGGGGATGGGGCACAGGGGGGACTCGATGACCTTGGAGGCCTTTTCCACCCTGAGTAATTCTGTGATTCTGTGACAGTTCAGAAAAGAGCAGCACTGACCTGAGAGCCACCAGAGCAAACCTGGTCACGTTTGTGCCCTTATCACTGACCTCCTCAGGCACACTGAAGGTCAGGTGGCAAAGCTGCCCTTCTGATCTAATCACCCATGGATTTTTAAGAGACAACAGGGAGCAACTGAGGAGCCTCCGTGTCCTTCCCAGAAGTTAACGGGCCCTGACGTGTCTCATCCTGGTGCTGAGAGACAGCAGGAGCTTCAAGGATGAGTTTCCAGCTGACACCTCCCCATAGCCCTCGTGGGTCCCGAGCCACCCCCAGGCTGCCTTTGCAGCTCAGCATCTTTCATCCCCTCAAAAATCACCAGCAGGGAAAGGGCTGTCCTGCTCAACAACCGTGTCTCCCAGGCGAGCAGGAATTTATAGCCACCACTTCTCCCACCTCAGCTCTGAACTTGTGCCCAGCAAAGGTGAGCACTGCCTAAGGGAAGGGCAAAAAAAAAAACCAAAACAGGAGCCTGGCAAGGACATGGGGAATGCAGCCTCCTCACTGCACATTCCAGGCTGTTTGGGAACAACCACCAAGCAGATGCTTCCAGCAAAAGAACTGCAGGGATGTTAATTCGCAGGCAGCTCAGCTCAGGAAGTTGGGTGAGGCAAAAGAATTGAGCTGGATCCACTTGTCATGTCCCTTGTCCCTCATTCCATGCCTTTGTTGGGATGCCAAAGCCAATCAGGAGGTGCTGAACCTCCTTGGCTTGTGTTCATTTCTGGTAAATAATGACTATTAGTATTCAGGCCAAAGACCTCCAGGCATTACACAGCTCAATATTTTCTGCCCCTGGAACAAAGACAATCCATTTCACATGCAGAACACAGGAGTGCAACCTTTTGTTACTCGAGTTTCTTAAATTTTTATCTCAAAAATCGATGGAAGGAATTGGAATTCCACATCTCATTTTACGGCCAGGAGAAAAGGAGGCAGAGCACGAGGGAAAATTATGAAAGGGGAGGGAAAGGAAGGGAAAACAACCCCCTAGGTCATCCAAATATGCTCATAAATTCTTTAACAATTTAATTACTCGCCATTTTGTGCTTTGGTTTTAAAGCCCTGAATGAGGGTTGGGGGTTTTTTTTGTTGTGTGGTTCCCCCCCTCCCACTGCAGAGTCTATAGAATTGTTGGTCTTTTGTAATTGATCTTCTCAAAGAACAAAATTCTTCTCCATCCAATTAATCTAATTAGAAGGTAATCAAATCATAGAGATCTGTGCAGCAGCGTGAGTGATTAGGAAAAATTACCTTTTCTGCACAAGAGTTTAAATTTAATTTTAGTTCTAAAGCCCAAATACAGGGAAGTGTAACTTGCACTGCAACACTTCGTGCCTGGGTAGGAGAGCAGATTTCAGCTGTACTCAAACAAAGCAGCCTCATGTTTCACAGCTCAATCCAGGCAAAAACAGTGATTTCAGTTTTCCAGAAGGATTTGGGAAGACACTTCTTTGCTCAGCATCATGTGGCAGGGGGTTGAGAGCTGTGTTGGGCTCCAAGGAGACCTTAGAACCCCTTCCAGTGTCTAAAGAGGCTCCAGGAGAGCTGGAGAGGGACCTGGGACAAGGGATGGAGGGACAGGACAAGGGGGAACATCTTCTACTGGCACAGGACAGGATTAGATGAGATATTGGGAAGAAATTCCCATTGCTCAGCCAGAGCAAAACAGGGGTGAGGAGAGAGCAAAAAATTGTTTTTAGGATTGTAAGTCTCAAATTTATGAATCCCAGAACTTTTTTAATATTATCTATATTTAATTATGTGTATATATATATATATATATAAATGAGCACTTCCTACCCTTGTCTTCTTTTTGCAATATTCTGAAACACTTTTGGGGTGAAGCATTTTTGAGGTGAAGCCTTTTTGGGGTGAAGCATTTTTGGGGTGAAGCATTTTCGAGGTGAAGCATTTTCAGGGTAAAGCATTTTTGGGAGAACCAGGGTGGCTGCTCAGTTCTTCCCCTTCCCCTGACACTGATGCCCCCAGCCCTGGCTGTGGTGACAAGTGGTGGCCAGGAGGACTTTGCCCCCATTGAACAAGACACGACCCTTCACCCCCCGAGGAAAAGGGAAAAAGAGACGGTGAGGAAGGGAGTGAAGGAGGGAAATTAATTGCTTAAACCTTCTATTCCTCTTCATTACCCTGAGCTTTCAGTAAGTTCCAAGGTTCATTTAGCAGCTAGAAGTGGCCTGGTGCCTTTGTGTGTAGGGGCTGTCATGGCTGTTGCTCCCATCGATGTTCTCCATGGAACTGGAGCTGGTGCCACGACGCCACACGGATGTGACTGATGGAGCTCGTGCCACAAATCCATAATTGTCCCTTGTTGGACGAGATGGATGGGCTTGGAGTGCTGGGGGAGAACAGGGACAGGGAGGGAGATGCCATCACAGAGTCATTTGGGTTGGAAAAGGTCCCTGAGACCATGGATCCCCCCTGTGCCCCATCCCCACCTTGTCCCCAGCCCAGAGCACTCAGTGCCACGTCCTGTCCTTCCTTGGGCACCTCCAGGGCTGGGGACTCCAAACCTCCCTGGGCAGCCCCTGCCAGTGCCTGACCAACCTTTCCATGAGGAAATTCCTGCTGATGTCCAACCTCACCCTCCCCTGGCACAGTCTGTGAATCAAACAGGAGGGATCTGGAGCCCCTGAAGTTCAGAAGATCCCATGAAAACCTTTCCTTTTTTCATAAGACAAGGCCAGGTGATGCTGTACCAGCAGCCTGAGGGCTTCATTTGCATGAAACATCTCATATTTTAATTGTTTTTACTATTAAATTGTGTATTTTGCAGAGAATCCTCAGAATTCCTTTAAAATCTGCTGCATCTCTGCACAAATCCACAGGGTGGGTACGGCCAGGACAAGCAACACCCTGGTTCTGAATAAAAAGAGTGAGGTGAGATGACATGGTCTGAACACAGAGAATTCATCTCTTCCCTGAGGGAATATCATTTTTTAGGGATTTTTCCTAGCACATATTTGTAGGTTTGCTCATACCCCGTGCTCCTTTCTCACAGGGAGGGCAACTTGAAGGGTTTTCCCCTTTGGGCCACTCTTAAAAAAATAAAGGAATTTTTAAAAAAGAAAATATCTCAATATTGGGGTATGGAAAGGAGGGTGGGAGCTGCTGGCAGTGGTGGGACAGCCTCGATTACACAGAGATCCTGATTTTTCTGAGCTTGGAAGTTGTGAACTTTCAAGGTCTTCATCCTGCCAGGAGCTCCTCAGGGTTGATGAGGCCTCAGTTCACTTCCCAGCCTCCTCCTCCATGGAAAAGAACTGGAGTTTCCTGTTTGCAGTCATCAAAATACATCTACAGGTTGGTAGATAGTTTCACTTATGCCTTGGAATGTATATTTTAGAGGAACAGTATAAATATTTTGAATTGTCATTCGCTAAATCCGTGTTCCTTTGGAGCTCCCTGGGAAGGAGGTTGCAACAGGCACAGTCTGTGGGTTCCTGAAATCTGCTTTTGAGGAAAAAATCTGGCTCTTTCATGTTTCTTGCCTGTTTTTTCTCCAAAGAAAGACTCTGCCATGGTGCCCTTCCCTCCCAGGCTGGAGCTGGGAGGGACCAACATTTCAGAAATCCTAAAAATCCAGCCAAAACTGCCCCCAAAGACCTTGAAACCTAAATCTGTGAGAAGTTCAGCGAGGGCAGGAGAAATAAGCACTGAGAGGCCAGTGCTTTATCCGAGGTCACCCAACAAATCAATGGCCCAGGATTTTCCAACCCCCATGGAAGTCCCTCACAAAAAAAAATATATTCTTGTAATGCAAAACAAAAATCCTCTTTTCTATATTTAGCTGCAGAATTACTCCTGGAACACGTTAGTTCTCCAGGCTCCTTGGACAAAATAATGTTATTAGACCGAATGCCAGTGGAGGGAAAGAAGATTTGACATTTCCTTGGAAATTGCACCCAGGACTATTAAGGAAGGGGAACTTATTTGGATGCGCTGCAGGCACGAACTCTGCAGATTTACACTTTTCAGTCAGAGCTGCCTGCAACCCTCCTGCAAAACCCGAGGAGAATTTCATCCTTTTCCCCTCCTCTCCCTCTCTTTACTCTGAGACAAATCTCCGGGAAAATTCATTACACGGTTTAAGCGACGGGATTTATCATTCCATTCAGCTCCCCCAAGCTGGAGCTCTCCTGGCTGTCACACCAGCCAGGTAATTCTAATTTGTTCCTTTCATATTCCCCCCACCACGTTCTCCTCGGAACGACGGCAGGAAAACAGAGACGAGAGTGTGGGATGGTTTGGGGCTGAACTTGCCCCCGTGGGATGATTTCCTGCTGCTGCTGGGGTGGGTCTGTCTGTTCTTCACCCCCACACAAGGGCTGTTGGCCTTGTGTGAATATTGTGATCATGATATAAAGAAGATATGGAGCCATCAGAGAGTGTCCAAAGGAGGGTTTGTCTCAGCCCAAGTCCCTCTGCTGCTGAGGAAACCTCGAGTGTGGAGCATCTGTTTAAGGCAACACCCTAAACCTGGTACCCAAGTCCCATTTGCAGTAAGTTCTTTATTAGTTTGACTTTTGCCCAGTGTCAATAATAAATTGATGGTGTTTCCTATTCACCTTGTATAAATACATCTTTTTAATGAACACTGTGGCCATATACCCAGAGAGTTTGTCTCTCTCTGCCTGGAGTTATCACCCCATAAACAAGAAGCTGCTCCACACGAGCACCTAATTGATCCATTTTGCCTGATTCCCAATAAGCCATAAAAAGGTACGTTCGTTGAGGGGAAAACTAGAGTTTTTATCATCTTCTGCCTCATTTTAAGGGAGGATGAAAGGAAGAAAACTGCTTTATGTTTACTAAAACATTTAGAACAAGCTGTGAAAGATGTAAAACATCTCAGAACAACTATAAGTTGTATTAATACCCTAGTCTGTCCTTGAGAGTAAACTGCAGTCCCAGGCAGGTAAAAAGCTATTAAAGAGATAAAGAGATCTTCCTTTGAATTGACACGTATCTTATTCGATTGCAGCACCATTCCCATGCAGTTCCAACGTTCCTTCTCCACTAATACCAAATTAATTCATTTTGATTATTGTTATTATGGCAAATGGCAAAAGGAATTAGCAGAGATGAATCAGGCGCTGCCTGCGGAGCTGGGGCTGGATCCCACCTCCCACCGAGGCACAGCAAGACCTGTGAGCCCATAAAAATGATGGAAGGGAACGGGAAGGAAATCATCTGGCAGATTGAAAAGATTCCTCGCGAGGCCACGTGTGCCAGACTTGGTCCAACACCCAGGCTCGTCCCTGTGACCTCCAAACAGAAGGATTTTCCCGCCGTAGGACTCCTGGTTCGGCTCAGGAGAGGGTGGTGTGGCCACAGGCAGTGCCAGGGCTGAACCTGGCACAGCAGTTTTGAGGAAGGGCACTTTGCCCATTTGAAAGGCAGATTTCAGTAGCAGCAAATGTGCAGGGCTGCAAAACAGGGAAGTGGGTCTGGGAAGCAGCTCCAGGGCTGCTGCACTGCAGGGTCCAATCCTCCTGCCCAGACCCAGACCAGGTTGGCAGCTCTGGGGTTTCTCTCCAGCTTGACTTGAACTGGGTTGGGCTTTTTTCCCTACAGCATTACTGGGATAAGGGAGAATCATGGATTGTTAAGGATTGGAAGAGACCTTAAAGCCCATCTTGTTCCACCCCTGCCATGGGCAGGGACACCTTCCACCAGCCCAGGCTGCTCCAACCTGGCCTTGGACACTTCCAGGGATCCAGGGGCAGCCACAGCTTCTCTGCCCAACCTGGGCCAGGGCCTCCCCACCCTCACAGCCAACAATTCCTTCCCAATCTCCCATCTCTCCCTGCCCTCTGGCACTGGGAAGCCATTCCCTGTGTCCTGTCCCTCCCTCCCTTGTCCCCAGTCCCTCTCCAGCTCTCCTGGAGCCCCTTCAGGCCCTGCAAGGGGCTCTCAGGTCTCCCTGGAGCTTCTCTTCTCCAGGGGAACCCCCCCAGCTCTCCCAGCCTGGCTCCAGAGCAGAGGGGCTGCAGCCTCCAGAGAGTGGAAGCACCACTCACACTCCTGCAGCCACCCTTGTCTTCTCCACTAATCAGCTCCAGGAAAATATCCCATGAGTTACCCCTTACCCCAAGTAAGGGGTAACTGATTTTCTTATATTTATCAGGTCAATGGGACCTGTATTCACCACCTTGGGTGACCTGTATTGAAGTTCCACCAGGGCTGGACAATCCCACATATTTAGGGATTTTATTCTGGCCCTGGAAAAGATTGCTGGCACTGGTAAACTAAAATGAGCGTAGGGAGAAAACAAAATCACAGCCCTGATTGACGGGGGGGAAAAACTAAAATGGAAAGAAATCAGCCCTGCCCAAGTGGAGTTTACCCCAGGTGGAGCATCCTAAATCTCCAGTCTCTTCCAGGAGGGGATTGATTCAGAGGAAGAAGTCTCCAGGAGAGGGCATTGCTGCGATGGCTCTGCACGGGGCTCTGCATCTCCGCGCTGCTGCTTAACCCCTCGGCAAGGCAAGAGGTGTCTGCGAAGCCTTTCACCCCACTTCACGTGTATTTTGGGGCTTTTCAGGCCCCCAGGCTGACCCTGCCTCCGTCGGCTTGTCCAGGACCCCTCCACCTCTCCCCACCTCTGGCTTTGACACAGGCTCAGCTTAAACCTGAGCTCTGGAGCTGCTGGGGCAGAGCCCCCATTTCCCCTCTGACCTGCTCTCATTCCACAGCACCAGAACCGTGGAACAATTTGGGTTGGAAGAGACTTCAAATATCATCTTGCTCCACCCCGTACCAGGAGCAGGGACACCTTCCCCAAGCCCAGGTGTCCCCCAGCACCTCGTACCTGCTCCTGCACTCACTGATCCATCACCCTCCGCTGAGGTTGAGGGTGGTGTCCAGGATCAACTCCATCCAACCAGGAGCTCCAAACCCACTCAGAGACAGCGAAGCCCCCGCGGTGCAGGCGCCGTTTATCTGTTTATTTGTCTGTTGGTTGGTTTGTTTGCAGACAGCGGAGCTGTTCAGCATCTCGAGTCCCCAGCCCCGCTGAGCGCCGCGTCTCCCTCCGTTTAACCCAGCGGGAGAGCTGGGGCTGCCTCGGCAGGGAGGGGATGGGGAGGGAGACGTGAAGAGATCCCCCGCATTCCGAGGCTGTGGCACCTTCCAATCCCGTATCCGAGCCAAACTGGGGGGCCTGATGTGCGGGGATGAAGTGGGGGGAGGTGAAGGGCGCATTGCTGATCCCGAGTGTGGCGTTTGTTTGGGGTGGGGTTTAACAGGGACTAAGATCTTCGGGATGTTTGTTATTACAGCAGCAGCAGTGCCAGCACACGGAATTCCGGAATGAGGGCGGGAGGTGGCCACATCTCCCATTTGCCAGTCATTTCCCAGTCTCAGCACCGCCCAAGCTGCTCCAGGAGAGGTTTCCTTGTCATTTGAACCTCTCCAGGGGCTCCAGCATCCCTTCCCTCCCGTGTAACTCAAAGCCTTTCTCAGCTCCCTCCCTTTCCTGCTTCTGAGGGATGCAGCTATTTCTGTATTACAGGGAAGTTTTAGGAGCAGAATCCATTAGGGGCTCATTTACAGCCGTGCCCGTAGGCAGACACAAACCTCGCTTCCCTGAGATGAGAGACTAATCCATCAGCTGCCTCTGCCTGGCCTGGTCTGTCTGCAAAGGGCTTTCTTGTGCCAGTCTTCTCACTCTCTTGGCAGCCTGGAGATGCTCAAGCTCTGCTGGACCCCTGTGACCAACAGTCCCCAGAGAATCCTCCCCCCAGACCTGTACCCACGAGCTGAAGGGAGGATGTTTCTCTTCCCACCTTCTGCAAAACATCTGGGCTGTATCCTCACAGCTGGACCACAGGGATGGAGTTTGGACACCTCTGGCACAGGGGGAAAGACCCAGATTGTGTCCCAATCTTGCCTCCCTGCAAGGACTAACAACACAGCTCCAATCTGAGTTTTCTCCCAGCTCCCATTTTGATCAAATTCTCATCATTTCTCCGAGGCCATTGGTGATAAGGGCGTAAGATCTTCCTGGATCAGATCAAAAGTCCATCGAGGCCAGTGTCCTGTAGGGCTGGGACAGGAACAGGACAGGCAGGAGGCCATAAACCCTTCCTGACTCTGGCCATCTTCAGCTCAGGGCTTTCCTGAGCCAGACATATCCTAAGTAACTTGTATTTAAAAGCCCTTGATGGCTCTTTTCTGGCCACATTTGTCTAATGACTTTTCAAACCCATTTCTGGGTTTGGTCTCCCCTGGCCCTGGCAGAGAGGTTCACAATTGGATCAGGCATTGGAAATGGAGGAAGGAGAGATAAAGTTATCTTGGATTTCATCTGTTGCTGGCACTAATCTGAACTGAAATCTTCCTTAAATCTCTGCAGGGAAGTGCAAGTCATGCCTGGCCAAAATCTGCTGTCTGGCAAGGTCCAGGTGCCCAAAGGACCCACAATGAAGTTCTGGATCCCCCTGGGGTCATCTATCTCCATAAGGTGCATCCTGTCCCTAAAATCTCCCTAATTCTGGGAGTGCCCCTTTTAGGACCATCCCAAAAACCTGTATTTTCAGACCTCCTAAGCCTCCCCATCACTACCAGGTTTCTGATATAACGGGACAGAAGATTTTATTTGCTCAAAAAGATGTAGAAACTAAAGGAATTAAGTTAAATTTTTCAAAGTCATGCATCAAAAGAGGAGCTTGTACTTCCCTAATCAGGCATGAAAAGAAAGCCAACCCTCTCTGGAGGGTGTATCCTTGCTTCATGTTCAGCTGGAGATGGGACAGCTCTGTCACATCCCCTGGTTATAGCCTGGCCCAGATTTGGGAATGTCACTCTGGCTTTCCAAAGCCTCCACCAGGCTTGGATCAAAGCAAAAAATAAATCACAGATCTCTCAAATTCTCTCTTCAGCCCTTTTGGTCAGAGATGTTTGTGCATTTGTCCAAGAACTCTGTGCTGTTGCCCCTGAAAATTCCAGATTTTCAGGAGGAGTGGGAAGCCCACGTGTGGTATCTTCTGCTGACACAGACCTTGCTACTGTTCGGCCGTGAGCAGAGTTTTAAATGCTGAATGGTGGCACTTTGGTTTATTGGTGCTCTCTCCACACACCCCAGGTGGTGACAATGCTCCTTCTGGTGCTTTCTGAAGTAGATGGCAAGAAAGGAAGGATTGCAAGAAATAAAAAGAAAGTTCCTAACAGCGCCAGGGTTCAGCACACACCTCGATCTCCTGATGTTAAACACTGCTGACACAGGCCCTGCACTGCACAAATCTGCAGCTTCCCTTAAATTAGCAATTCCACAGACACAGTAGGAGCTTGCATAAGAATTGTCCATAAAGGGAAGAGAGTCACAATATCAGCCTAGCATGAAACCCTGCTTTCTGCTTTTTAATTAAGATTTCAAGCTTGTGTCTCCCCTGAGGTGCTGCGCGAGGTTTTGCCAGAGACGAGAAGCAGCCGGGGTCCCTCTCAGCAAATTGGCTTCCCCAGCTCTGCTCACACACCCATCAAGGCTCAATTCCCAGGGCCACATTTGGGGTACAGCTTCCACAAGAAGGTGAAGCCCATAATTTGGGGGCTGGGAGCCTTCTTTGCAGGCCCAGGTGCTTTTGTGCCTCCCCTTTCCCAGCCGGGTCTCGCCACGGAAGCAACGGGACGTGAGTTTTTCGGTGCCTGTCACTCTCAGGACTGAACAGAAAGGCAGGAACTCTTAGGATGACATTTCCAGTGTGAATACCTCTGTTTATATATTTTTTTTAAACTATTCTCCTCTCTTCCACGTTCTCTCAGCAGTCCCTTGGAGCTTCTCTTTCCCCGTCTGCCCCCTCCTGTCGTGTATCCCTGGAGCTGGAAAGTGAAATCAGAGAGATGTGAACAACCAAACAAGTCATCTGCCAGAATCAAAGGCAGATGTTGACATTTGCATTTGTCCTGGCCCATTTCTCCATCACAACCCTATTCCCCCACCTGTAATTTCAGAGCAGGGCCCAGTGGCTCATAAACACCTCAAAGATGAAGCAGCAAAACCGGGGCTCCCTGCGAGGTGTCAAAATAACCCCACAGACATTGGAGTCACAACCAGAAATCCCTGTCTCCCTCCTCTTTACATCACTGCCAATTTAGGATTCATTTAAGAGGAAACAGAGGCACCCCAGGAACCCCAGCACAGCTCTCCCCTGGCTCTCCCAGTTTCAGATGTGCCAGGAATTATCGCTGTGAACATCCATCATTCCCGGTAATGCTGCCCCTCCGATGGCAAACCTTTCCTGAGCTCACAGCCAGCACCCACCACATCCTTCCCTGCCTCTCGCTGCCTCCACAGCAGCTGGGCAGGATCCAGCCCAGGAAACACCCCAGAGCAGGGATTTGGCTGCATTTTCACGGGGAGATCTGAACGTGGTCCCCATTGGAGACTTTTAGGTGCCACCTGCAACATAAAGGGAGAGGTACAACCCTGAGAACACAGCCCACTGCTGGCTGTCACCACATCGAGGGGACAATGACAAAGACTGCTCTGGAAGCACCTCTGAAGGTTTCACAATTACACCCATAAAGAATTTAACACGCAATAAAAGCACCGAGTAAGTTATCAAGGGCTGGCGTGGAGAGGGAAGCTGATGCCTTGCCCTACAGGTGTTCATAAAATATTTAGGAACTTTAAAAAGAAGAGGGGAAAAATGCAGTTCAATAAACCACTGTTACAAGCAGGTCCACTCTGCCAGGCAGCCAGTGAGATGCAGGATTTCTTCAGGACTCATTAACTCCCCCTCCGGCGTTAATGGGGCTGTGGCCACTCATCCCTCTTCCCTCACACCCCACAAATGGCTTTATTTAGAAAGCTGAGATTGGAGCCCAAGCTCCACGAATAACATTTGCCTGGCTGTAATTAGGCATCAGCAGAGCAAAACTCCCCTAGTCAAGGGAGAGTGGAAATCCAGGTCAGGCAGCTCTCTCTGCCCACAGCTACCTGCTCCCGGCTTGAAAAGAGCTGGATCCGGGGAATTTGGTGCTGTGGAATGGACTTTTCAAGCCCCTGTATTTAAGTGGGGGATAGAGGGAACTGGGGAGAAAGTTTTTTGGAGGGAATGGGTTGTTTGTCCTTGGTGAGGAGCTGAGGGCTTTTGTAGAGTCACAGAATTCTGGAATGGTTTGGGATGGAAGGGACCTTAAAGCTTGTCCAATTCTACCTCCTGCTATGGGCAGGGACACCTTCCACTATCCCAGGTTGCTCCCAGCCCTGTCCAATCTGGCCTTGGACACTTCCAGGGATGGGCCAGCCACAGCTTCTCTGGGCAACCTGTGCCGGCCTCCCCACCCTCATTGGAAAGAATTCCTTCCCAATATTTAACCCAAATTTCCCCTCTTTCAGTCTGGACCCATCACTCCTTGTCCTGTCACTCCAGTTGCTGTTGAACAGTCCAGCTTCCCTGTAGCCCCTCAGATCCTGGAAGGTGCTCTGAGGTCTCCCCACAACCTTTTCTTTTTCCAGGCTGAACAGCCCCAACCTCCTCAGCCTGTTTTTGTGGGGATGAACCAATTCAGTCAGAGCCACACGAGGACGACCTTCCCAGCTCTTCCCCCCACCCTCCTGATGGATTTGGGCTTGTTGGGCCTGTGCTTTTCCCCCACCACTTCCAGGTGTGGCAGCTGAGGTTGGAGCAGGCCCCAGTGGGGCTGTGCTGCCAGGAGAACCTGGGAAGAGGGAAGAGCAGGTGAATTCCAGGCTGTGGTGTGGGAAAAAAAACCCTCCCAGGAGCAGCGGGAAGTGCTGCTCTGCCTCTCTGAAACCCAAAGAGAGTGGGAGATACAAGGGAGCAAATCAGAGTGGCTTGGAGACAAGAGGGGATAAAAATCCCAAAGTGCTGTTTTGACATTTGCTTGTCCCAAATGAGAACAGGAAATTCAAAAACACGCAGGAAGAAATAACGGCAGGGCTGGAATCCCGGGAAATTTCCATCTGGATCCGTCAAAACAGCTCGTTCTGGCACAGCAAGACATAAACCTGCCTCTGCCCACACTGTCAGTCAGCCCTGGAGAACTGGGGGACAGAATCCAAGGCAGGGGGACACCCCCAGAGGAAAAATAATCCCTCTTCCCTTGAGGAAATCATGGTCTTGAACATCTTTCTCAGGACACTTAAACGCCTGAGTTGTCATATGGCTGCAAACAATATTAACAATGAGAAAAAAAAAAACCCAAAACATTTTCTTAGGAAGAAAACCTGTTCTTTAGGCTGCAAATTTTCTTTTTTGTCTTTTTTTTTTTAATATATGTGCGTGTGTGTTGAGTGAAAAGGAATTAAGTGTCTAAAAAAAGAAGTGCTTCTGAATTAAGGCTCATTTCAATTTAAGCCTGCTGAAAGGCAGAGCTCCAGGTGTTGTGCAGGGGTTTCTTTGTTCATTGTCACAATTCAAGAGGAATTTGCAAAATACTTTGACTAAATCCACGGTGATTTTTCTGTCAGAAACATTTCAGGTGACAATTTTTACCCAGAAAGCTTCACTTGTGGCAACTCAGACAGAATAGTTTAACATCAGCCTGGAGGGAAATATTTCATTCTTATTTTCCAGGAGAAATGAACACTTCCAACAAAAGTGACACTTGCAGGGGGAGATATTTCACAGAAGTCTCGAGCTTTACAGAAACCCAATAGAACAAGGATGTTTACATGGAAAAATCTTGGACAAATGTAACATATCCCATGATTTTGCCCTCCCCAGACTGCAGCATCTGCTTTAAAGTGTCAGACCAGCACTTCCAAAAACCCAGGCATGGGGAGGGGGGGGTGAGTGCACAAAACCATTTGCAGACTTCCCAGCTCCAGAAATCTGGAGTACCCGAGCAGGGCCTCAGGAGCTGCAATCCAGAGGGTTGGCACAATCCAACATGTGTTTCCTGACGTTGATGGAGCGGCGATAATTCCCAGCAGCCGAGAGCGCCCGGCCCCCAACCCTCCCCCTGCTCCTGCTGGGCTCTGGCCCCAGGAAAACATGGTGCTGTCCCCTCCATCTGTCCCTGCCTGTCTCCAGGAGGGGTTATTTGCTCAGATGGGATGGAAGGAGAGGTGGAAGCATCTGTGCACAGATTTTGCATCAGGGAGGATCATCTCGCAGCAGCACGAACCACCCCCCATGAAAATTTGATTTATCATCACCAACTCCTTCTCTTCCAGCAGAGCCAACCTGAGTTCATCCCTCCAGAGCAACAAACTCCTTTCTCTCCTTGAATTCTTCCCAGAATGATAAGAATGCTTGTTGCCCTCCAGCCTCAGCAGCTCAGATCTTCTCCAGAGGTCCCCAAAATCTCCCCTGAGCTGGGGTGGGATGTGCTGCTCTCCTGCAGAACCTCAGGGTAATGAGACCTGAGGGGCCCAGAGCTCTCAAACTTGGGGGGTTCAGGGCTTCCTCTCAAGCTGCTGGCTTGACTTGGGCTTATTTAAACTCCTGATTGAGGTTTAGATTATTTCTGCCCTTTTCTTGCTGCGAATTTTTTTTCTCCTTTAGATTGAAAAAATCTCGACTGGACTTGCCTTGTGCTTTCCCTGCACGGTCTGTTTGGGTTCATCTCCTTCCTGGAGGCTGCCCAGGTTCTCTGGGGGGTGGAGGGAAGGATTCCCCTCCCCAGCTCACAGCTGAGGGATCTGCACCAAAGGAGATCCCTGCAGCAGAGTCGGTGCTGTGGGACATGTGGGGAGATGTTTTCACTTGGCACAAATGTGCATTTTGGACTGGCAAAGCAGGAGCATTTCCAAGCTCTGTGTGTGGATACAGGGGGCTGTAGCCAAGTGCTGTAAATCAGAGCAGCCCCTAAGCTGGCCTGGTTACAGCAGCCCTGCCACCAAAACAGTGCTGGCACAGGGATGAGGAGCCAGCAAACGATCTCCAGCAGCGTTGGACTCAACTCAGTTTGCATGACTTCGTGCCACATCTTGGTGCAGAGGTCCCCCAGTGAAAAATGGGGACTCCACGTGCTCCAAAATCAGCAAGTCTGAAAGCAAAAGTGAGTGGAAATGTTAAGCTTGGCTTGTGCTCAGAGCACAACCACAGAGCTCAGCTCTCTGCATCACTGGGAGCTGTGGGGAGTCAAACTTCACAGCTTGGGCTGTGTGCTGGGAGGACCCAAAGTGCCAGTGCACATCTCAATGTCTTCCTATTATTCTTATCCTTATTATTATCCTTATTATTATGATTATGATTATCTAGAACCCCCCAGCATGGTCTTGAAGCAATGCAATTAAAAAAAAAAACCCTCAAACCAATAATAATAACAAAAAAACCCACAAAAATATGAATGGCCCTTCCAGAATGGGTTTACATTTTCCTTGGCTAATGGCCCATCCTATGATTCAGGTTGAGCCAAATCCTAAATTCTAAGAAAAACTCCGTCATCCCCCTTCTGTTTGAAGGGAAACTGCCAACATGTCTCACCCATAATCGTCTGAATCTGAGGAGAGACATTCAAATTTATGATGGGAGGCAGAGAGCCAAGTCCCATTGATCTTCAATGAAAATCCTTCAGTGAGAAATCCCTCATTCCCTGGTGCTGGAGTGAAGAGCTGGGCTTTGCCTGCACAGCCGCTTTTGTTCCAGGGCACTCGGCACCACTGGGGCTGAATTCCTCTTGCTATCCTGTTATTAGCTCTGATTAAACGGGCTGGAAGAGGAAATGAAGCTGTTCCTGTGTACTGATGTGCCTTAACAAGCTGGTTTTTAACCCATTTGTTGCCTTCAAAATCAAGTTTCCCGGGAGGGTTTTTGCCACTGGACCATAACCTCACCCTGCTGAACTTCAGCATCAGGCTCAGGCTGAGGGCAGGGCAATGACTCACTTTCAGTGTTTAAAGCCAGCCCAATAAATCCCTAAATGACTTCCTAACGGTGCAGTAAACATAATCAATGAACATTAACAAAGCACCAGGAAGCCAAGAAATTCTTTGGGGGGTAAAACACACACCATGAATCTTTCCCGGGTTGTTGTATCAGGCCGAAGCCTCCAACTCCTTTATTGTTTTCAACATACACAGCTGGGAAATATTTTCTAAAGCCATTCCTACACTGACCCAGGTTTTTCAAAGAGGTTTTTTGGAGCAGAAAGATCTAGGCCTGATTTTTATTTTTTTTTTAAGGTATGTAAGTGCCTTAAGATTAAGGTGCACATAAAAAAAAGGGGTTTTACAAACGTCAGGGAATTTGGGGTGGAAGGAGGTCACTAGTCCTCCTCCATCTCCTGGGGTTCAACCACAGAGGACATCACATGCTGGGTAGGAAGGTACTTCAAAGACTTTGCTTATTTTTCTCTGTATGGCAATAAAATGAGCCACTTCCCAACTCCTTGGATTAGTTTTACACCTTGAGGGGAAAATGGGCCCTTCCCTCAGAGCCAACCTCTGGGTGAGCTTCATTCACCCTGACACGGGCACAGGAAAGGCAAACACTTTAATTTATACACCTCCATAATCCTTATGGTGAAAAAGAACCCCAGAACATCATCTCTGCTCTGGGGGAAACACCAGGCTGTGGAGAACAGCTCAGGCTTTCACACGTGTCAGGGCTCAGGTTAGGCCAGACAGATCCTGCCCCTGGACCACTGGCAAGCTCCAACCTCCAGTCAGCTCATTCCCAGCCTTGTTACAGGATCTAGAGGTCCTGATTAGACCCAGCACCCTGTTGTGCTCTGAGCTGCAGCCAGACACAGAGCCAAGTCCTTGTGTCCCCCCAAAAAAAACCTGTAATAAAAACAAAGATAGATGGAGGCTCAGATTTATGGGAAGATACACAGCAAGTCAGGAGCAGAGTTGAAATGAGAGGGAAGTAGCAGGTCTGAGATCCCTCAGTTAATGCTTTTCCTTTGGCACCAAGGCACAAACCATTCACTTCAAAATGCCCCAGTCCAGGTGCTGCAACCACCTTGATTTCAGAGCCCAGAGAGCTGCAAAGCCTGAGAGCCAGTGCTAGGCCAAAATGTGCTCTCAGGCACATGGGCTGACTCTTGGGGTGTCCTGTGAAGGGCTAAGGGTTGGACTCAATGATCCTTGTGGATCCCTTCGAACTCAGCACATTCTGTGGTTCTGTGAAATGCCTGAAAACAGCCTCAGCCCCCAAACTGCTTCTCCCAAGATCCACAGATCATTCATGACCCCGATCTTCAGTCCCCCACGACAGTTTTCTCTGAAGCTGGGCGTCCTCTCCAACTCCCACAGCTTTCCCTGGGCTCTGACTCATCACACCAACCCTTTCCCAAACCTTTGGAAAATCAAGATGTGCTGCCATTGCATCATCAGCTGTAATGTCAGACAGTGTGGCTGATAGTCCTCATTAATTAGGAGCCCAGCAATCACGCTGAGTACGCTTTGTGTTCCCCACCACAGGGCTGTGTTTGGGTTCCTGTAATACTTATAAATAGTATTAAGAGCAATTGCATCAATAATAAGAGCACAGTTGTGAAATGTTTATGTAGCACCCATCTGCTCAGAGCTCCACAGCGACTGATAACGCCACAACCATCTGGGTGCCTTTGGCTCCTGCTTATCAGTGTGGCAAATCAGGCAGTCAGTCTCCCTCCCAGCAGCTCTCACTGGTTCTGACTTGCCAGCAGCCATAAATCACCTCCTTAAACTGCAGAGACTCTCCTGGAGAGGAAGGTGGGAACCCACAGGCAAAGGTTGGGAGCACCACGATGGAAAACCAGACATTCTCACTGCAGGGTGTAAAGAGGCTCTGAGGGGAACCTGCAGAACCACAGTGAAATAAGGAGAGATCATCCCTGCAAAGGCACAGTCACTCAGAGCAGCTCTAGTTTTAGTTTAAATCATTTTTAAAGTCAGCCTTGCAAGGGTTTGGCTTTGAAAGGAATCCCCCTTCTCCTGGGCCGGGGGCTGCTGTGTCCATGAGGCCCTTGCACGGCAAACACTGGGTGCATTTAATGCCTGGAAAACATCCCATAATGCAAATATGCCACCTGGGCAGCTCCTCCCATCACTTGCATCCCTGGAAGTGTCCAAGGCCAGGTTGGATGGGGCTTGGAGCAACCTGGGCTGGTGGAAGGTGTCCCTGCCCGTGGCAGAGGGTGGAATGAGATGGACTTTAAGGTCCCTTCCAAATTGTGATTCCATGATTTGGGATCCAGGAGGGGCTGGGCTCCTCACTGGGAATATTCCAGACCCCTCTGGACACAGTCCTGTGCCAGGTGCTCTGGGATGGCCCTGCTGGAGCAGGAGGTGGGACCAGATGTGGTCCCTTCCAGCCTGACCCATTATATGAACCAGCCACAAGTGTGTCCAGAAAAACGCTCTAATAAAATTACTGTCTGTGGCTCTATCACATGAGTGTGACAAGTGCCTGCTGGAAATGGCTAAAACCACCCAAAACCTGGGTCTTGTTCAGGGTCTCCCTTTTTCCTTCACCCCTGTGACCAAAGCAAGAGCTCAAAGATGAAAGGAAGGACACTCAGTCCATGTTCTCCCACCAAAACAAACCCACAGGAAGAATCTGTTGGGAGAAGCCACTGAAGCTGCAGCAGGAATGTCCTGGCCAGGGAATTTTGGCCTCCACCACCATGTCATGAGCAGGATTTCAATCCAGGTCTCGCTCAGGAGGTCTCCCAATAGAGAAAGTCTGAAAAATACAGCCCTTAGGAACAGTGTGTCAAAAGATTAATGTTCACTCCTGCTTCTCATCAAGGCCTGAACGCCCCAGGAGGAGAGTTCAGCACTTCTGTTCCTGCCATGGTTGTGCAGAGCTGCGTGAAATGACTTCCAGAAACAAATTCATGGGCAGATTTGGGCTCCTGAGGCAGGAGGTCCTGCAAGGACAGACAATGTGGCAGCAAAACGACCAGATGTGAGACTCATCTCTCCATATTGGCTTCTACAAAGCCTTGGAAATCTGCAGTTCCCTTCCCACATTTTGCTCCTCAAACAACACAGTGATTCCATGCACTGATTTCCCTGGCTGGAAGGCAGGGATGGTGCTGTTTACCTGCCATTAGAAACTCTCTGCTCTACCCAGGTAAATCATTCAAACAGCACTTGCAATTTTGGAAGATTCTCTTTTACTTGCCGTAGCCAAGGCAACCTAAAAAGGCTGGAGTCCTGGAACACTTCCAGCCCCTGGAATTGCTGGAGACACACTTCACGGCAAGCTGGGCACCCACTTTGGATAATCCTGACCTCCAGAGAGCTACACCACAGCAAATCCCCTGCAGAGCCTTTGTGCCAGGTGGAAAGACGAGGTCTCCGTGCCAGGAGCTCCGTGGGATTCGCCCCTGAAGAAATCCAAGGCAGAACAGCCCAATTCCAACACAGACAATGAGCTGGTTCAGTGAAAACAGCAGAAATCCACACCAGAAAGCTTCTATTTACAAACCTCCCCTGAATTCCTTTTATACTCTCCTTGAGGGATTTTTAGAAGTTTTTGGGGCTTCCACACGACTTTCTGGTTCCAGCCAAAACCAGACCTTTTGTTTTCTGTTAGAAATGTCATTTCAAGGTAAAAGGGTTCATTCCACAACAAATCCCTTTCAAATATTCACAACAAACAGGGAAAAAGATTCAGGAAATCTGGCATTTTTCTCTATTTTTCTCACTTTTGACCACACCATCTTTTTCCCAATGGGGACACGTTTCTTGTGAAAATGTGGCTCATTCTCTGAGTTCCTAAATGCAGCACATTCAGGAAAAGCAACAAGACAGAGCTTGTCCCCTCTCTCCAGACACACAAAGGTCCTCCAGTTAAAATTAGGGGAAATAACAACACAAGTAAAAAAAGGAGAAAAAAGTTTCAAATAAACTCTCTCTTTTTTTTTTCTTGCTCCTCCCAGCTCAACTGAGGCTCTTCAAAGTTTCTCCTCTCATGGAGTTGAGTCATTTAGTCTTCAGATAAGTGATGCTTGAGCCTTTGATTAAAATTACTGGGGAGAGTCTCTGCATGATTAAAGAGAGATAACACAATAAAAGGAAGAGGACTTTACACCATTATTATGGCAAAGAAGTGCAATCCCCGACCTGAGAGCTGCATCAACTTGTCTAATGTAATAAATGCTTCCCCTTGTTGGAAAAGTGTCAAATTAGACATGAAGATGTCAGCCCTGAGCTTTCAAAGGGAGCTTTCTGGGGAGCTGTGGGACTGCCAGACTGATGTGACAAAGGGTTGCGAGGAACAAGAGGGAGCGACTCGCGCTGGGAAAACACCAGAGCACAGTCTGCCACCTCCAAAAGGTGGGAGAGGGTGCAGGGAGACTCACAAATGCATGGTGAGAGAGGAAAGGGTGTGGGGAGGCTGAGGGATAACTTGGAATGTGATACTGGTTGCCCAGAGAAGCTGTGGCTGCCCCGTCCTTGGAAGTGTTCAAGGCCAGGTTGGACAAGGTTTGGAACAACTTAGTGCATGGAAGGTGTCCCTGCCCATGGCAGAGGGGTGGAATAAAATGGGCTTTAAGGTCCTTTTCAACCCAAACATTCTGATGATGATCCCATGAGCTGGGATCCAGGAGAGGCTGGTTGGATCTGCTCCCGTGCAGCAATGCCCTGTGCAAAGGTCTGCCCAGTTCACAACAGGTTCCTTCAGTGAGCCCCTGGACACACAGCAGGAAAACACCTTTGTCTAGGGGAAAAAAGCATCATTTCCAATCCTACCCAAACCAGAATAGTTATTCTGAAGGGAAAAAAAACCCTCATTTTTTGTCCAAAGCAAATGTACACCCAAGGATTTAATCAGACCTACACGATGTCACTCCCTGATGTAGACAAGCCACGAGTCTCTGCTTCCCTTGCAATGTGTCCTTGGACACAAAGCAGGGAAAAAACCACCTTTGTTTAGAGAAAAAAACATCATTTCCAACCTTACCCAAACCAGAATAGATATTCTGAAGGGAAGAAATTAATTTTTTGTCCAAAGCAAATGTACACCCAAGGATTTAATCAGACCCACACGATGTCACTCCCTGATGCAGACAAGTCTCTCTGCTTTCCCCCTGGAAGAAAGGATCATTCATTCCCTCCCCAGGCACACTGTGGAGCTCCATTCTTGAATTCAAGGAGTTGTTACAGTGCTGGGAGCTTGTAAAAGTGCAGACAGTTCGCAGACACATCCTATTTGTGGCTTAAAATATACAAGTTTATCATGCAAATGATATGTCAACAGAATGGCTGCACTTGGCAATACTTCCCCGAGTAAATTAAGCAGTTAAACATACCATGTGTAATATTAAAGAGGTTATGTGTTACATATAATCAGCAGTTGAAGCCAAGTTGTCAGGGAGCCAAGTTCCCTCAGAAATCTGAAATCCAACTCCAAGGAGCCAAGGTGCTTCTTCCCACTTGATGCTTGGGAAAAATGGGGTTTTTCTGCCAAAATCCCTTGAGGCAACGTGGTCCCAGCTGGGGTCCCATGGAGGATTTATCCATGAGATGGATGGTCCAGGCTCAGCTCCCTGGTTGGCACTTGGAGAGCCGGGGCTCGCTGAGGGTTTGCACTGGGAATTTTTCACAGCTTGAGCTCCCTGCATCTGGGAGCTATTTGCAAGGGCAAAAATAATGCAAGGAGCCAACCTTCTCCAGGCTTTTCACTTCCTGGAGGGTGGAAATACCAGGCAGGGGGAGGAAAAAGAAAAAAAAAAGGTAAAAATAAAAAGGTCTTGGATTGTTTCAGCTCCACAAACTGCTCCCTGAGGCAAGTAAACGTTGTTAAAAACAGACACAAATATTCAGATTCGAGTTTAACCAAATACCAGGACATTTGGATTTATTCATATGTCAGCAGCCCCTGAGCTTTCCTAGTTATTTCAGGCTCCTTCCCATCAGCAAATGTTTTCTGTTTCACAGAAACTCCAAGTCAAACCTGGGGGCTCCCGGGGCCCGAAAGAGTCAAATAAAAACGTCCCCTGCCTGCCCCGTGCAGCAGCTCATTACACTCTGCTCTCCACATGGAAAATGGCTCCAGTGATTTGTGGGGAATCAAAGCTGAAATCCCATTTCTTTGCAGACCTGGTGTTCGGCTCCAGGGGGTTGTTTTAAAGGAGTGAGAGGTGGAGTGGAGTGTTCTCAGTCCCACCTTGCCTGGGCTGTCCCACCCAGAGCCCAGCCCAGCCTCTCCCAGCTCCCCCCACCACCCAATGTCTCCACGGGCACCTTATTTTGAGGGGAAAACCCTTCTCTCTCTCAGGCTCCATGTTTGGAGACTGCTGTGAGTATTTAGGCTGCTATTTTTTGCACATCCTAAAAAATCATCCCTCCCCCGCCACACCCATGTGCACATTCCTTATGGTTTGACTCCCCTTAGGACTCCAGGGGCCTGAAGAGATGATAAAATCCCAATAAAGTGGGTGTTTCTCAGGCCTTTGCTGCAGCCCATGACCCTGTTTAAACCCCTGTGAGAAACAGGGTGATGCATCTCATAACCCTGAAAAAGGATGTTTTCGAGTTAATCACTTCCAAAATCACTTCTCATCACTTCCCAGCGAGGAGGAATCCAGCAATTCACCCAAATCATTTCCTTTGCTGTTGAAAGCACCACCCTGCTCCTGGGCTGGGCTGTGCTGGCAAAGCCCTCCAGGCACTGATGCTCCTGCAGCTTCTCCCTGCCAGCTTGGGGAGCTCTGGGAAACGACCCTTTCTCCTCCCTGCAGCTGTGATGGTACCCCCTCTTTGCTGAATTAAGCAGATCCCACTCCTTGATTTTCCCTTGGAAAGGTGTCATTTCCTATCCATTATTGTTTTTCTGCTGTTCTCTGAGTCTCCTCCAGTACCTCCACACCCTTTTGGATGCTGTGCCAAGCACAGGGGGAACAAAACCTTTTGTGTGCAAAACTGGTGGATCACAAGTAGCTCATCCACGACCTACCAGGGCTTTTCCTGAGTCATCCCTTACCCAATCCTGCAATTACTCCCTGCATTCCCTGGGCATCCTTCCCCAGCTCTAGCCACGTGTTTTAAGTGAGATCCTCATCCAAGCTGTGTCCATGCTCAGGAAAGAGAAACAGGCATTTTCCAGAGGCAACTCAGCCCACTCTAAGTGTTACCTGAGGTACAGAGAACAACTCCTGCCCTGGAGGTGCCTCCACCCTTCCCAGCACCAGAAGAGGACCTGAAATTTAGAAGGTCTCAGTTAAAAGGGTGAATGGCCATATCCAAATCTGATGTTTACTCGACCCAGGGCTGCCAAGCCCACCCCAGGCTGGGGATCATTCACCAGGGCTCTGCAAGGGCCCCTGTTCTCCCCCAGTCTTTGTGTCACTTCCAACATTCCTCAGGGAAGATTTAACAGATTCTTCTCTTTTTTTTTTTGCCCCTGGCTGATTCCTGGGGCCATTAAATGGGACGGGGTCAGGACCAGCCCTTAAGGGTCTCCACGAGAAAAAAAAAGCTCTTTGATCAGAATTTCCTTTTAAGATTTCATTTGGACACCAATTACAACCCCCATTTATTTGATGTGCACTGTGTTGATTCTGGATGGCTCCACTCTATCCATTGGGATTGTCCTGTGACACCAAGCCAAGTGCTTTGGAGAAGTCTGACCAAGTTAAGCAGCAGTGTGGAGGTGACAGCTGCCTTCCCTGAGACTGATGGGCTTGGAGGGCACAAAGGATTATCACGACCAGGGGTCTGACCTCCTGAGCCACACCGGCTATAAAATTCCATCCATTTAGGCTCCTTTGAAAATCCCAGCTATAAATCTTCCAGGCCCAATCCTTTCCCTACAGAGCTCCCCTGGAAGCAGCACAATTGCTCAGGAAGCTCATTAGGATGCTGGTGGGGACAGGGAGGGAAGGGGTTTGGCTCCAGCCATGCTCAGGTTCTCTCCCTTCCCGTGTTGACCCAGCAGCAGATTCCCAAAAGGATTCGTATTTTCCACGCTGCTAATTTTAGGCCCTTTGCTTTCCAACACCCACAGACTTGGAGCCACAGCCTCACTGCAGCTTAAATGCTTCCTAATGGCCTCAACCCCGAGATTTACACTGAGCCAACTCACTTTGAAACCCTTCCATAAAAACGCCTCCTGCAAACAGATTTGTTTCGTTATCGTCGGGCCTGGAAGTGCCTGAAGAGACAAACAACTTCAAACTCCTTCAAATTTATTGTGCCACTTGGTTTGCACTTCATTTAAGCCCCGTGTACCTGGTGCATGTCTGATGGGGGCCAGGCAAGGGGAGAGGGATGGAGAGCCCTGGTGCAGTGGAGGGGTGATTATGGCGCAATAAATATTGGATGGAGGATCTATGATAACATCTATTACGGCTTTATGAAATATTGATAGTGGCTGAATACATATTGCCTCCTGAACAGCTCGTTCTGGGGATGTTTAATGAAAGACATCTGTCGTTTTATCCTTCAATCTACATGCAGGGGAAGTAGCACCTCTCTCCTCGCCGGAATCTCGGGGAGGGCTGGGAGGAAATGGGCTGAAATCCTCAGGCTCAGCCATCCAGAGGGGTGGAGAGGCAGAGAGTGGTTTATGTTTCCAGAGTCTTTCATTTTGGGGATGAATTAACTCCATGTTCCTCCGAAATCAATCCCTGCACAGACAAGTGGCTTTAACGGGGCCAAGAAAAAGAGTGAGCAGGAGAAAGGGTGGGAGAGGATGGGGGCTCCCAGAGAAACCAGCTCCTCCCTCAGAGCTTCATCCATGATCGTGCCCTGCTCAGCATTTAACCCTGAGTGCAGCCCTGGGGCACAGCACAGGCCCCTGGGGGATCCAAACATCCACCCCAAATCATGGAGTGGTTTGGGTGGGAAAGGACCTTAAAACTCATCCAGTTCCACCCCTCATCCCCACACCTTCCACCAGCCCAGGTTGCTCCAACCTGGCCTTGGACACTTCCAGGGATCCAGGAGCAGCCACAGCTGCTCTGCCCAACCTGGGCCAGGGCCTCCCCACCCTCACAGGGAACAATTCCTTCCCAATCTCCCATCTCTCCCTGTCCTCTGGCAGTGGGAAGCCATTCCCTGTGTCCTGTCCCTCCAGCCCTTGTCCCCAGTCCCTCTCCAGCTCTCCTGGAGCCCCTTTAGGCCCTGCAAGGGGCTCTCAGCTCTCCCTGGAGCCTTTTCTTCTCCCCAGCTCTCCCAGCCTGGCTCCAGAGGGGCTCAGCCAACTCTTCCCATGTTTTTTCTCACCAGGTAATGTTTCTCCAGATATACACACAATCACCCCATATACTTGATTATTTTTATACTTACAGCACAGAATCACTTTCCTTTTGACCCTCTGCCTGCTCAAAGCCCTCCCTCCCCTTCCCAGCTCCTCCCAGCCAAAGGAAATCAACTCCAAGGACTAAAGTAACACAGCCAGAGGTTCTTGGACACCAGGCACCACGTGGTTTAATCTCCACACTGGTAATTCCAGCTGTTCCCACCTGGGTGATGCTGAGCAGGACAGAGCCAACGGGAGCACCAACAAAAGCCTTTCCTCGTGCCTGGGCAGAGCCTGCAAAGCTGATTTCACTCCATTTAACCCATGGACTGTCAAACTGGTTCATGGACCTGCCTGTCAGCATCCTCCTGCCCTGGCCCTGCTCGACACAGTCACCTGGAATAAATCCTTTCACCTTTGGTTCAACCAGAAAGGATGAACTTTGGCAGACTGAGCCTCTCAGCTGCCTGTTTCCCCAAGGAAAAGGACCTTAATGAAACCTGATTTCCCAATATTTATTCCTCACACTCCCAGGATCCTTCCACTGGACATGGGGTGCGCACGGTGACATCAAAAGAGAAATCAGGAATTGCTGTGATATCCCAGACACGCTTTCTGCAGCATCTCATAAGATCCACAGCAACACTTCCAGGGGAATATATCCCCATCCCACTGATTGACCCATCCAGCACCAGCCAGAGTCTCTGAGGAGCCACACAACACCTCTCCCCCAGTTTGTTACCACGTAGGAGAGTCAGCTGGATTTCCAAAAACAACACGTGGCCCTCCCCTGCTCCCTGGATTAATGATGGGAGTGATTGTGTTTCTCTTTACTCAGCAGGAGGAATCCAGTGCTGGAGCCACCTCTGCTCTTCAGGCAGGGAAGCATCTCCTCCACGGCCTGGGCATGAGAAAAAAAGAAGCAAAACACCATAAAAACATGGTCACAGCAGTTTTTTGGCCCTGTCCCTGTGCCCTTGTTCACTTTTCCTCTACATGGGCAGGGAGGCAGGAGCAACATCCCACTCTGTCCTTGTACAACCAACCTGAGGTCTTAGAGAGGCAAGAGAGTAGAGATTTAATGTGGGTAATAGATGATCATCTGATTCTTTCGGGGCTTTTTTCTAGTCTCATTTCTCAGCCTAAAATGTGTGTCTTTAGTGAAAACTCAGCTTAGCATTGTAAGCTTAGCTCCTTAAGAGATTGGCTCCATTTTAGCACCCTTATTGTATGAAAATGAGAGGAAGTTCTTGCCTCTTCCAGCAAATTACACCACTATCTATTTGAGGCTTCAAGCCAATTCAGTGAACACCCTGAAAAACCCTTGTACAGACATTTCTTACAACGGTAACTGAAGTGGGGTATTAAATGGCATTTTTAGCTAAATCAGTGCAAGTTTAAACAGCGGTGTAAGAAAAATAATATGTGCTTCTCCTGAGTGTATATCCACTCCCTAATTTACTTCCCCAGCCCAGTTTGGGGTGCTCCAGGCTCTCAACTCACCCATCTCCAGGCAAGATCAGATGCAGGTGGTCAGCTGCAGGGTTGAGGTTTTCCAAGAGACCAGAGGTTCAACTCAGAGAAGGTTCAACCTCTCCCCAGCCCCTGCTGAAGGTTTTTGCTGTTTGAACATTCACACCACGGAGCCAGCAGCCAAAAAACCCATCCCACCCTCCTTCACCTTCCGTCATCCACCAGAGCGCACTTCTCCTGCCTCCCTTCTCCAACCCTTTTTCCAATGGCATTCCCTTCCCTGCCGCCAAATGGATGCTCGGGAGCACCGAGGCAGTAAAACACCGCTCTAATGTCCCTCTCTGCTGCCGCCTCCTCCCGTCATTGGGGGAGCAGCATCAGGTTATGGGCTGTTAATGGTCTCTCCACTTGTTTATGGCTTCTCTGGCACCATTCCTGGGTTCAGCACCGCTGTTTTACATCCCCTCCCTGGGTTCAGCACCGCTGTTTTACAGCCCCTCACAGGGGAGGCGACGATGTCCCCTCCAGCGGGACCCACGTGTGGTTCGTGTGGGATGCGACAGCGGGGGGCACGATGAGCAGCAACACATCAAAACCACATTAAACACGTTAAAACGAAGCCAGCGAACCTCGTCTTGTCTGGGTGGGGGCTTGCGGTGGTAGTGGGGAAAGGAATTTTTATTTATTTTGTTGTGTGAAGTGAATGAATAATTCATAGGCAAGTCATTGACATGATAAATTCCTCCATTTCTCCTCTTTTGTGAATCGACAGCAAACAACTTCCCCATTCCTCCCCTCCTGCATTTTCATTATTCAGAATTATTCACTAAACAATTGCTTGGAATAATTCTGGGGAGCAGATTCTCTGCTGTGCTGACGTCAGTGGAATTAGTGCCAGCGGGAGGGTCGGTTCAGAGGAGATGGTCCATCCATCCACAAGCCTTTCATCACCAGGATTTGGGCTCTGGATTTGGAGCCATGACGATTAAAGGCAGCCCAGACAGGCTGGACAGTCCCATTTTCCCTTTGCAGAGTCCTGCAAATCAGGTTTTCCACCGTGAACCCTCGTGTTTGCACATTAACAGGGGTTGAAATTGCTGCGGTGGGATGAGACGTCACGTTGGTACCTCCAGCAGCACTTTTGCCACCGGGTTTCATCTCCAGCCCTGCAGGACAAAGTGGGATTTCTGCATTTCCATTTCAACTGCTGCAAATGAGCCCTGCCCTTCCCAGGAATGCTCCTCTCTCTGAACCCACTGCCAGGCTCACCAGTGCAGCTCTGCCTTTGATATTCATGGGATGTGAAAAGAAAACAACCCAAGGTTTGCTTTTTAATTTCATGGGAAATTTCGCAAGTGGTTTTTTCGCTGGGTTCTGCACTTCATTTATTCATTTACAGACTGACCCAAACCCCACATGAACAACTGAATGTCTTCAGAATACCACAGCTCTGACTCAGAAAGTCCTTGATATTTATCTGCCTGCAGTTTCCAATAAGTTAAACCCAGCTGACCCAAAATACCAAATTCCGAGGGAGCTCTCTGGCTGATGACTCCTGGTATCTGACAGCAATTGTCTGGGGTGTATTTTCTGTATTTATTTATTATAAATGAGACACCTGACACCATGAGATCATAAGCAATTTCCAGCTCTCTCCAAATCACCGGGAGGGTTCCAGTCTTGAGCTTCACAACATCATCAATTCTGCCGCAAAACTTTCCTGTGCTGATTGTCAGTAATTTGCAACGTGTAAGCTGGAGGGAGGGAATCGCTTCCAGTCCTCCTCTTCATCTTCTCCTGGAAATCAGCCCGTGCTGAGCAGGCCAACCAGAGCGTTGTGCTCATAAAAAACCTACAAATCTGGAGGTCTGACTCTCCTTTAAGTGTTTTGGGCAAAATGGAAACAAAATGGGAACATCATATCCCTGTTTTCAGTCCTATCTTGGAGAGGAGTTTGATTTCTTAGGCCATTCCTCTGGTTTAGCATCTGCTAAATTTAGGGGGATTTGGGTTAATTCCTGTCACCCCCTTGTTTTAAAAGAATTTCCCAATAACAACAACATTTCCTAAACCTGATTTCTGCAAAAATCGGGGGCTTCTTCCCTTGCTGCTAAAACCCTCCTGCTAAAACTTCTCCCACCGCAGAGGGGAGGGTTTCACACCGAGGACACACAACTGCAGACCAGCTCTGCTCCCATGGTGCCTCAGAGCATCGTGAGCCAGCAGGAAAGAGCTTCCAGTGCAGCTGAAATCCTCAGACATTTCCTCTTTTCCTCTTCAAATCCCTCCCTTGGAGAGTCGCTGCCTCCCACTCCAGCCTTGCAGCGGGGCTGGGGGAGCCTCGCTGGCAATTAGGAGCTTCCTTCAAGGCAGGAGCTCCTCAGAGCTTCCACACTTCCGCAGCAGGAGGATTCATCCCACAAAGGATCCCACAAGGAATGCTGAGCCCCAGCTGTGATGCTGTGGGGGGTGGGCAGATCCTGCAGCCGACACAAAAACCTGCTCATCCCATGTTTTAGCGAAGGATCAGGGCACATCCATGGGTTCAGAGCTTCGATCTCACTCTCTTTAGCAGAGCCCTGTGCTCCAGAATGATTCATTTCTGTTCCAAGGCAGCTTTTCCTGCCCCTCACCCTCCCATCCTGGTGTCCTGGAAAATCCCAGCTCAAGTTTTAAGTCCCCCACTGACCATCAACAGCCTGGTCTAGGGGAAGGTGTCTCTTTTCAGTGCAGGGGGGTTGAATTAGGTGACCTTTAAAGGTCCCTTCCAACCTTAACCATCCTACCCACCAGCTCCCACTGCGTGGCAGGGAATGGTGGGGATAGAAAGGATTTATTGGGGGGACCCAGGCTGGAATCTGGGGCAGCCAAAAGCCCATAAAGGCCCTTTCAGGGACATCAGAGGATTCTCCTTCTGCCCAAGGGACCCATGAGTTGATGCATTGTTGGATTTCAGCTTTGGTTTAATCCTCTCCTTTTGCTGGTGTTAATTAAAAGTGACTGGTGCTGCAGGAGAGCAGAGAAGACACCAGAACAGAGCCAGTGACCCACCAGGCTTGTGAAACTAATAAATATAGATCCTAATTATCAATGACTCAAGATCCAGTCCTTATCCTCCTCTTGCTGGGTGCAGTTCTTACAACTCCAAAAGGCCAGGCTGAGGCATAATTTATATTTTATTTGCCCACAAACACCAGCCAGGCACCAGTGCTGGGCACTGCTGGGGCACAGGGCTCAGCCTGGGCACCCCCCCAGCCCTGGGCTGAGGTAGCAATCCTGGCACAGGCAGTGCCCAGGTAACACAATTCATCATCACAGCATCTTTTGATTGAAGCTCTGTGGATACTGTGGCCTTCAAAGGGGCTAAAACAGCAAAGGAGATCAGACAGGACCTGGACAAAAACCTTCCTCACACCATCCATGGAACAGAGACCATGAGTCAAACTTTGCTCTTCCCCCACCTCCTCACAACCCCCTCGCTCCCTCAGCTCTAATTAAAAGGAAGTGCTGGGAGCAGGGAGATGAATCCTGTTGTGAAACAGGGCTGAGATGAATCATCCCTCCAGGGCATGGTCCTCCTGGGAGCAGGAGGGTCCTTCTGGGACAAGGAGAGCCTCTGCAGTGAGGGGAAGCCAGGACTGCTCCAGCTGCAGCAGCTCCTGCCTCTCCAGCCCTCATTACCATGTCCTGCTCCAGTTGGCAGTGGCTGATGTTGTGGTGCTCTGGAGCACCCTCATCTCTCCAGGAGAGCTTTCACTGCAGCTCTCGAGCACCAGGAAATGGAGACACTCCACTTGATGCTGCTCTGCAAATCCATCCGAGCGGGAGGAACGGGAAGGGGAACAGCTCGACCCCGCCTGTCACTCCATGGAGGTTTTGCCTTTGTTAGGGACAGCTGATTAATTCCCAACAAAGCTTGGGGAAAATGGTCTGATGCACAACAGGGAAACCACCAAGAAGTTTATCCCCTGCCTATAAATGACCTGTTGTGGGGGCAACAAACACCCCCCAGGCAGCAGTGGGGGCACAGAGAGCTCTGTTCACACTGCCCACAGGTGCCCACAGGTACCCACGAGCTTTGGGCCGTGCTGTGAGGGTTGTAAATCCACAGACTTTTGTTGTCAGAAGCTCTCTCCAGCCTGGGCAAAGAGGTGGCAAAGTGGCAGTGCCACCATGCTGTGCCATGGGACAGCGTCTCTGAAGGCTTCTACACGAGGAGCTGAGATGTGGGACATCCATTCCTGGCTGGAATTCACATGGAAAACACTTACCCCCCACCACCATGTACCTGTCCTGTTTGGGGCCACCAAACCCAAGAGACAGGGCCACACTGGCACCTTTGTGGGGCTGCCCAACAGCTTTGGCAACACAAGTCACAGCTGGGGAGTGAATCCTGATTTACACCAGTATAACAGGGAAAATTAAGCTTGAAGTGCTTTAAATCCAGAGGAATTTCCTCCCCCATTTTCCCTTGGCTGAGGGAAGGAGCCACTGCCAATGCCCAGAGCTGGCAGTGCCACCCCTGCTGTGCTCAGGAGGAGGGAAGGCAGCAGATCTGGGAAGTTTTGGCACCTGCAGATGGACCCAAGCTTGCTGTGGTCGCAGTGCCAACACCACAGTGCCAAAACAGGCTCCCAGCCCCGAGGTGGAGGGTTCCAGGTGGGCACCACCAGCTCCTGCACCTCCAGCAGAGCTTTTCCCCCACTGCTTGGGTGCGAGAAGGGCACCAAGGGGCAGGGGGTGGGTGTCTGCCCTCCTGACACCCTCACGGGGCTGCAGGTGCCCCCCTCCTCCTCTCATCTCCCTTCCTGAGGGCACAAAGCACCTCCTGGAAGCTGCTGCACCGCTGGAATTCTGTGTGAGTCACCTCCCTGATGTCTCCACAGCTCTGAGCCGGATTTAATGAGCCTTTGTTTTCCTCAGCCGAGACAAACCTGCGAGGAGCTGAGTCTGCAGCACCCTGAGGAGCCTGTAGGTCACTCTGCCACTGCCTCTGTCCCCACAGGAGACAGACAGGGCTGTGAAAGGGGCCAGCAAAGGCAGAGCCTCACAGAGCTGGGGGACAACATGGACAACACCCAAGTGACACCAGAACACCTCTGTCCTCACTAGAACCTGCCACGGGCCACCCCCTCACAGGTGACACCCTGATCCCACATGCTGCCAAAGTGGCAGTGCCACCATGCTGTGCCATGGGACAGCGTCTCTGAAGGCTTCTACACGAGGAGCTGAGATGTGGAATTCAATTCCTGCCTGGAATTCACATGGAATACACCCCCCCTGCCACCATGCACCTGTCCCGCAGTTTGGGGCCACCAAACCCAAGAGGCAGAGCCACAGTGGCACCTTTGTGGGGTTGCCCAGCACACAAGTCCCACCTGGGGAGTGAATCCTGATTTACACCAATAAACACACAGAAAAATCAAGCTTGTAGTGTTTAAATCAGAGGAATATACAGAATATATCCTTGCAAAGCAGAAGGGAACAAAATTCATGATGAAAATCAGGGGGGTTGAAGAGAATTTTCCTCTCTTTTCTGAAGGTCACTAAAAAAAGGGAAGCATCACGTGAGGTCCCTGGGAAACCAGCAGTGTAAATAGTCATGGACAGAGGGCAACTTCCATTAAAGAAAGTGTCTTGCTGAAATACATTGACACCAGATAAATTATTGGATAATGAAATTCCAGTTAATTTGCTGCCTGCTCAGCCCCAACCCTCCTGCCATGCTCCTGAGCCCAGCCAGTTGTATCGGGAAAGAATTACCTGGATATGAGGGGCAGCTGGATTGGGAAGGCAGCAGCTTCTCCAGGATGAGGTAGGGGGTGGATGGTGCAGCTCCACATCCCCTCTGCTGGGCCCCACACCACCAGTGTCCCATGGCTTGGCAGGCAAGGCCTTGGCAGCCAAAATGAGGATTTTCCACCAGCCTGAGGACGATCATAGAATCCTGGAGCAGTTTGGGATGGAAGGGACCTAAAACTTGTCATTTCCTACCCCCTGCCATGGGCAGGGACACCTTCCACCAACCCAGGTTGGGTTGCTCCAGCCTGGCCTTGGACACTTCCAGGGATCCAGGGGCAGCCACAGCTTCTCTGCCCAACCTGTGCCAGGGCCTCCCCACCCTCCCAGCCAGGAATTCCTTCCCAATCTCCCATCTAAATTCTCATTTTTCCAGTGGGAAGCCATTCCCTGTGTCCTGTCCCTCCATCCCTTGTCCCCAGTCCCTCTCCAGCTCTCCTGGAGCCCCTTCAGGCCCTGCAAGGGGCTCTCAGGTCTCCTTGGAGCTTCTCTTCTCCAGGGGAACCCCCCCAGCTCTCCCAGCCTGGCTCCAGAGCAGAGGGGCTCCAGCCCTCACTTTTTGGTCCATGTCCTTCTACTTCTTGCACTTGCCCTGTGCAGCACAGTGATCCACGTGTTGTGTTGGATGGATCAGGTCCTGGACCCACAACCTGGAGTTGGTTTCCAGTGCAAATCCCATTCTAACTCTTCCCATTCCCCTTCCCCCTCCGCCGCTCTGAACTGTTGGCACTTCAGAGCACCAAATATTCAGCCCATTCCATGTAATTTAAAACCCATTATATAAGCTGCTCTTCCCTCCCCACACACACACACACCTCCCAATGTCTCCAATTGGTGTGTCAGAATGTAATTAGCTTTTGATGGGATGTTAAGATTCCTTCAGCTCCCGTGGAGAGGCAGCGTGGGGAGAGGAGAGGCAGCGGCTTGTGATTGTCACTCCCCATGGGAAGCACTCGAAGACCCTGGAAGGCTCATTTGCAGAAATATAAAATCAAATCAAATCAACCAACCAATAAATAAATAAATAAATAAATGAAAAATCCAAAAGCAACAGACCCAGTAGGCTTTGGTTTAATTGACTGAAATCACTGAGGGTTTTTTTATTTTTAGGGGGTTTTTTAGCCTCTGTGCTTTTTTCTGCTTGGACAGGAATGGAAATTAAACTGTCTTGTGCCTGGTCAGGGCACTATTCCAAACCCTGATCCTTGGGAAGCTGGGAAAGTCCTTCCTGAGCTGCTCATTCGTGTCTCTCTGGCTGAGGAGATGCTGGAAGCTTTGCTGCTTCACCCCACCCAGTGAGATTCTCCATCCACAGCTCCTCCAGCTCTGCATCCAAACCCCAGGCAGGACACTCCACACAAGCACAGGAGGTGCCAGATTCCTGGAATCACATCAGGAACAGCACATCTGATCATGGCAAAGTGCAAGCCACAGCCTGTCTCCAAAAGGTGGCACTTGGAAGCCGGAGCTGGAATTTAGGAAAATGTCCCTGCCCATGGCAGGGGGTGGGACTGGATGATCTTTGACATCCCTTCCAACCCAAACCATTCCATGATTCTACATTTCAGGATTTATTTTGCCACCCCTGAGCCCTCCTGCAGCTCTGCCTGGGGTATCCCACTGGAAGAGAGAGGCCAAAGGCTGCAGGTCCTTACTCAGGTGAACCATGTGGGTGTGTCAGGCTTTACAGCCCCACTCTTGGGTGCTGCAGCCTGGATATCATTCCTGGAGTTTTTCCTAAACAACTGCATGTTGGTGTCCCTTTTCCCAACCTCACAGAGCCCTAAAGATCCATGTGGGAAACACCACATTTCCAAAGCCTTCTCCATGCTCTCCCACCAGCTGATCCCCATGGGGTTGTAAAACAAGGTTGGCAATTCCCTCAGAACAAGTTTTCCGCTCTCTGGCCAAGCCTGAACTTCCCCAGGAGCAGCAGCAGCCCTTGAAGCATCTGCACACCTTCAGGTGGTGCTGAAACCACCCAAAAACAGGTTTTTCCCTCACATCAGCCCTGGCCCAGAGCCCACTGGAGGCATCAGATAATTTCCATTAACTCAGCAGGCCCTGGATGGGGTTGGTTTGGTCCCTCCCCACCCGTGCAGAGGCTTTGGGATGGATCCTCCAGGATGTACAAGCTCAGGGCAGCCACATAAACACTTCCCAAACCACAAACCTGCCACAAACCCCCTGCAAACACACGTGGCCTGATGTCAACCCAGCCCTGGCTCTGAATCAGTTGGGGATGTGAAACACAGATCCATCCAATACGATAACAAGCCATTCCCATCAAATGCCAATTCAACTGGATAATGGGCCCTATTGATTGCTGTGAAGGCCAGACCAATTTCACTTGTCCTTTTAATGATTATTATGACATTATCTATATGATTTCTGCTCAGCAAAATTAATTCCTGCTTCCCCAGCCCCGTTCCCTGGGATGGGAGTGAGTTCAAGTCTCCACTCCTGCTCAGGTGGACACTAAGGAGACCTCTGTTAGGACTGGACTTAATGCACTTCTAAACTGTTGTCAGGCTATTTGATTATTTTTTTTCCCCCTTTCTAATACTGCCAGTGGTATTAATGGAAAGAAAACAATAGCTGCATCTGGTCATTTAAGGAGTCAGCCTCCCCTTCCACAGCTCTGCTGACATTTCTGTCTCCAGCTTGGACAGTAATGCATTCCATTTTAATTTTACCAAATGCTTTCTTTATGATCAGAGACATTTTTCATTTGTATGTGTTTGCATCTCTCTTAAAATTCAATATTTCATTTGGGGCTGCCAGCTTATTGCCTGCTCCTCAAAATAAAGCATTTGTGGCACGAGGATATTTCAAATGATTTTCTCTGGTTCTCTCCACTGAAGAGCAGCAATTGCCTTTCCAAATGATCCAGGAGGAGCAGAGAGGAGTCAGTCCCAGTCCCTGCATGGGGTATCTGGGGGATAATGGGGCTTTTTGGGACTGCCCTGTACAAAATCACCCCCCCATAAAAAGCAAAAAGAAGATTTTTAACAAGCTTTTCTTTCCCTGGGCAAACACACCACTGGCTGTGTTTATTCCTGTGAGCAGAATAGAAAATAATAAATAATTATAAAAGAATTAAAGCTGGTGAGATTCCTTTGTTCCTCCCTTCCCTGCCAGGTCAGCCAGGGCCAGGAGCTGGATGAGATGAACCTTGTGGGCCCCTTCCAAGGATATTCTGTGATTCTCTGACCCCAAAGAAGTTTGGGCAGGAGCAGGTGAGGCCCCCATGGCACGAGGGGATGTGACTGGGAGACTTCAGTCCCCAGTTTTGGGGTCCAGGGACGTGGTAGACCCTGAAAAGACATTGGACAACACCTAAATATTGTGTCCTGGAGCTGCTGACTGTCACAAGTGGGAGTTTTTTCCAGACCCCTGACACTTAAAACAAGCTCTCAGTGGTGTTAGAACCTCCCTGGAGGAAAGGGGCAGGTTCTTTGCCATGGGCAGGTGACACCAAAGTGTCCCTGCTCCTCCCTCTGCTGTTCCTTTCCCAAATGCCCACTCTGCCAGCTGCCCCTCCCCACAGCAAACCCCAGTCCCTTTAAAGGCTGCCCTCGGGCCCCAGATGCCTCAGAGGATAATTCCCTGAATCCCTGATCTCTGACTCGAAGGAAGAATTGACAGGAGAGGTGGGTTGGTTACACACATAACAATTTTCTCATTTTCTGAGCAAATTTGGTTAAAGCTGCTGAGCAGGAAAGCCTGAAACCTCAATAACACAGCAAGCAGGAAGGCAGAGGGATGAGGAGAGCTCTGAATTCAGAGTTTTCTGCCCTGACTGGAGGGAGGGATCACTGGAGAGGCTGAAGGAGATGTTTGTCCTTCCTTGGCCATTACCTTAAGGCTCCTGAGAAAGACTTCAGAGCAAACAGCAGTTTTTTACAATATAATAAACATTTCCACCGGGGTCCAGCACAAAACTCCTCCAGAATCCCTCCTCTGCCTGCCTTGAGTCAACAAAACAAGGAAAGGTTTTGTGTGGGGGCTGCTGAAGGTTTTGTTTGCAGGAGCCTGTTCCTGCCTGTGCATATACCCCTTGAATAATTCCAAACCATTTACATGTGGGAGCAGCTCTTCCAACAAGCCCTGTGCTTGCACAGGAGGATGGAAGGAGCCCCTTAACCAGATGGATTGCTGGGAGATGGAAGCAGCAGCACTGGAGTTGTGCTGAGAGCAGGAAGCAGCACAAGAGCTTCTCTCAGGGCCTCTCTGATCTCTTGGAAGGACAGCAGAGAACAAAAGGGTTTGTGTCTGTTCAGGAGAGGGGGGGATGTCCCAGTTCCTGGTACCTGCCCTGGCAAACCCAGTGCTGGGAGCAGAGACCTGAGTGCAGTTCCAGTTCCTCAGGAAGGGCACAAGAGGGGCAGGACTGAGCTCTGCTCTGGGGGGAGCAGGGACAGCAGCCAGGGAAGGGCTGGAGCTGTGTCAGGGCAGGGTCAGGGTGGATCTCAGGGAAAGGTTCTTCCCCCAGAGGGTGGTTGGCACTGCCCAGGCTCCCCAGGGCAGTGGGCACAGCCCCAAGGCTGCCAGAGCTCCAGGAGGGTTTGGCTGCTCCTCTGGGGCACAGGGGGTGACTCTTGGGGCTGGGCCTGTGCAGGGCTGAGGGTTGGGCTGGATGGGCCTTGGGGGTCCCACCCAGCTCAGGATATTCTGGGATTCTGTAACTCAAGGGAAGGTGGCAGAAGGGTCCTGGCAGGGGATCACATTCCCTCAGAGCAGGAATGAGCAGCAGCCCATGGACCTGCTGGGGGAGTCAGAGCAGCAGAACCTGCCCAGAAGTACTTTTGCCACCAGCCCATGCCACAGATCTCAGGGTGTCAGGTCCACCCATGGCCCATGTAAAGAGCTGCAGAGTTGGCAGGATCCCACTCTCAGCCAAGGAAATATCTGCCCAAGCTCCCTTGAAGCCACATCTTCTGTGCTGGCCTTTCCTGCCTCATTCCTGGTGGCTTTCTGGGATGTATCATCACCTCACTCACGGGTTTAGGGTCCATCAAAGATGCTGGGGTTTGTCCTGTCTTTTGCTCCCCCCCAAGCCTGGTGTTCTCACAACTATAAATGTTTCTGGTTTGGTTTCTAAGACCACAATTTTCACTTTAATCACTCACCATCCTCACACACAACAGCAGCTGTACCTGTGGCACTTGGGGACAGGGGCAGTGGGGGGTTTGGCAGTGCTGGGTTGAACCTGATGATCTTAGAGGTCTTTTCCAACCTAAATGATTCTATGATAAGATGTAATCAATTATTTATCACTCACAGATCCACTAACTCTGCTTCTTTGTGCATTTTATGAGGCAGGGCCCAAAACCACCTCAATTCCTGAGCATCCCCACTTCAGTGCAGTATCAGTCCCTCTGGGCCCACATTGAAGGACATCTGATCAATGGCAAGAGCCCAGCAATGACAATCCATAAAACTAAGCTGCATTAAGAAACCCTCTAGACTCAACTTCCCATATCTAATTAATTTAATGCTCCTAACTAGCCCCATTGTCCATCCTTTTCAGCTTTTATTACAAGCTTTTTAATGGAGTTGGAAGGAAAATTGACTCTCCCTTGGTGGGGGGAAGTGACATGTGAAATATCAGCCCCAAGAAAAGTTAGATAATCAGTAATAAGAAAGGGAAAGCAATTGGAAAATGAAGGGGAAAGGCTAAAACATCAAATGAAGTCTCCTGTGATGGAGAACATTTTCTGTGCCCACACTGCCAGAGAAACCTGATTTGAGCTCCTGATTTGTTCCAAGCCTGCCAAGAGGAGGCTGAGAGATGAGCTGCCTCCTAAATCAGGTCTGTCTCCTAAAAGCCTGATGACATCAACACAGGAAAACCATGGAGATAACTGAGGGTCCCCAAGGGCTCAGGGCTGACAGAAGAATTTCCTTGCTGTCCTGAAACCACACCAACCAACACTGGTTTGTGCCTCCTGGCTTTGGTCCCCGTGTTCTGCTCTCATCTCCATCATCTACACACTGAGGTCCTTCAGGCTGAGAAAAAGAGTTTGGGGGCAATGATGTGTCCCCAGAGCACCCTAAAATCCAGGGATGGGGCTGCCTGCCCTGGGGACACCACCACAGAACTGAGATGTTCTCAAAGGACAGGCACCAGCAAATATTCTCAGTATCCACCTGCCCCCTGCCTTGCTCTGCCTGGACAAAGCCACATTACTCACCTCTGGTGTGAGATGTTCTCTCATCCTTCCCATCACCTTTAAACTGCTAAAAATTACAGTTACTCCTCACTCACAGCTCAAGAGCTCCCAAGCTCTTCCCTAAGAATAGTGATGGATTTTCCACACCTAAGCCTGGGTATCTCTGGAAGGTTCGTTGCCCTCTGCTTCCCCTTCACCTTCTTGCAGCTGGGAGCCCTTTCCCCTGCCCAAATTGTCCTTGGACCAGCTCTTTTAGGAACAAAACTTCCACTCTCACCTCTCTTAAGTGACCACACACACCTGCTTTATCAACTTCTGGATGTTGCATCACCTTCTGTGGGCAGCTGGTTAAAAATGGACCTGTTGGTGCTTCTGTTTTGGGTGTTATATTAACAACCAGTGGTGTTAATATGGATTCTGGGTGCTGCTGTGAGCTGGGCAAGAGATATTTATTCACACAGCACTGGGAAGAGAAGGAGAACTGCTGAGAAAGAGGCTGATACAACACTCAGCCTTCAGACCACGTCCTTGGGTTGGTCTCAGTGGTCACTCCGTGGGCAGGAACACCCAGAGGAAAACTCAGGAAGGGTTGGGATGTCCCAGTGTTCCTCCTGCCTCTGCCAAACCCACCATCCAAAGGCCAGGCTCCTCAGGGGAGCAGTGCAGGAGCCGTGTTTGCACAGCTCGAGGAGGAGAGAGAGCCTATATATTATATCAGCAATAAATGTCAGCAGCTAAAATCAGGCTTCAATTCCTAACTGTCGATTTTCAATAACAATAAAGGCTGAATAGGACCAGGCTGGTTAACTCCCTGACAGAGCCCATCAGCCTTGGCTTCCTTTAAACACCGTGGGACCTGGGTGGCTGAGAAATCTCAACTCCTCATTACAGAGCAGCCCCTTGTTAAAAGTGGATTTCTCACCTCTGAAAGCACCTTTACATCTGAGGATGTACAAGAAGCAAGTCAAGGTCGTCTCCCAGCACAAAACCCTCCTTATCCCCCGGTGCTCTTGTAGCTACTGCATTTCTCTCAGTATTTTTTGTCCCAGGGTTTCTGCCCAGCCCAGGTGTAAATGACTGAAGTAATAAAGCTCTCACCATTTCCCCTGGAGGATTATTCCATGGTCTAACAGATTTTGACATAATTATTATTATTATTATTTCCTTCCTGACAGCTGAAATTTGATGCAGTTTAACTTCATCCAGTTATATCAAGGTGTGGAGAGAAATGGCAAAAACCACTGTAGGGAAGAGTGACAGAGAGGGCAGAAACACCTAAAAGGGGTCTGGGCAGGTGGAGCTGAGGAGTCACAGATCCTGTCACAGTCCCAGTGCTGTCCCATGTGGGATTGTCCATCTCCATCTCCTCCCCAGTCTCTATTTTGCCCAAAACCTGGAATATCGACCCCAAAACGCTGCACCCGCCCCAAAGGGATGCTCCCACCACGGGCACGACAGGCAGAAACCCACAACGTTTTGCAGGAAAAACGAATCTCATTTGAACTTTACAGGGGAGGAAAGTTCAGGGTGTTGAAGCTGTAGCACAATATGCTCCTCCTCTTCTAATCAAGAGTTGTTATTGGGGAACAATTAAAACCAAGTCAGGGGTAATTAAGGGTAATTAAGTGCTCTCAGTGGGGAGTGAGGCGCTCGAGAGATGCAGAGCTGAGAGGAGCTGCCTGTGCAGCACTTCTGCCCTCGGGGAAGGAGAGGAGAGATCCCAGGATGGGATCCCAGCTCTGTGCCAGGGGTCGGGGTTCCCCCAAACCACACGAGAACCAACCCTCAAGGCCAGGCAGGCTCCAGCTTTTTGGTTTTCCCATCTGGGATGTCTTTCCTCCTGTAAAAGATGTTTATGAAGGAGCTCAGGAAGGGCTGGGCTGAAGCAGGGAGGGGCTTGGAGCTTGACTAAAATGTCCCCAAATGTGATGGGGTGAGACCTCAGCCCCTGTGACAGCTGAGCGGACACAGACACGATCCAGGAACGGGAGGAAGCAGCAGGTGGGACTGGAAAATCATTCCTGCAGAGGAGAGTTCAGCTCGAAGAGCAAAATCTCTCCCAAAAAGCCAACACTCCCTCTCCAGCAGCGTTCATCTCCCCGGGCTCATCGGGAAATCCTAATAACCACGGATTTACACAGCATTCCTCGTTAGACGGGCGAGGAGCTCCATAAATATCCACCTACCGTTGGAATTTCAGCTGCATCCAAGTGCACAACAATAGGTGGAGCTCGACTACTGTCAGCTCCCAGGGAGGGGAGCAAAGCCATGTGCCAGAGTCACCCCGGGGTGGGACATGCCCCACCCTGGCTGTCCCCAAGCCCAGCCTGAACAGAGCCATCCCCCGAGCTCCCGAGGGACACAACTCGACTGCTGGAACAGTTTGCACAGGAACGACTTCTGCTCTGCGAAGAACTTTTGCATTAATGATCCCTGGAGGGATTTAAAAGCCGTGCCCGTGTGGCACTGGGGGGCTTGGTGGGCTCAGCAGTGCTGGGGAACAGTTGGGCTCAGTCTTAGGGGGCTTTTCCAACCTGAATGGTACTTTGAATCTGTGAGGTTGTGGTTGTCACCATGGATTTTGTGCCACTCTGAAACCAGGGCTCCAAACGTGAACCGTGCCCAGTTACTCCAGCAAAGCCCAGCTCTGTAATTCCAGTTCAAATCACACTAGAGGTGCACAACCTGCACCAAGGCACGTTGGGGGGGGGTTACTCTGCCTGGATGGCTGCAGAACAGGGGGATGCTTCAGTCAGACAGACCCTCAGACACACTGTCAGGACGAGCTCAAGTGAACTGCCCAGAGGAAGTACACTGCTGCAGTTTATGGATGCAAATCCAAGCTGGAAATCCTTGGGAGAAGCCTGAGACCAAAACAAGAGCTGTGGATTACTGCATGTGTTAACTCTAAGGGGCATAAAGGGATTGGAATGAGGTAGGAGAAGGGTGTAGGTTTAAATTAAGCATTAGGAAGGAATTGTTCCCTGTGAGGGTGGGGAGGCCCTGGCACAGGGTGCCCAGAGAAGCTGTGGCTGCCCCTGGATCCCTGGAAGTGTCCAAGGCCAGGTTGGACGGGGCTTGGAGCAACCTGGGCTGGTGGAAGGTGTCCCTGCCATGGCAGGGGGTGGAACCAGATGAACTTTAGGTCCCTTCCAACCCAGAGCATTCTGGGATTCTTTGCTCATCCTTAGAACCCCATCCCTGTGCCCCAAGTGCTGCAGCTGAAGCTGCTTTTGGCTCCTGCACATGTGCTGGTCCCTTGAGCCTTTCCCCTTCCACTCTACAAAATCAGTCTCTCTCCAGCACTGCCTCCTAAAGTGGCCAAAATTACAGCCAACACTGGATCCTGCAGCTTGGTGACTGGACTTTGGGCAGGGTCTAAAACATCCCAGCTTGAGCTCAGCCAGGCCTGGGCCGTTGCCATGAAGATAATTCTTAATTGCACAGAAAAGAAAAATGAGCTGCAAAGCAACTGCTTTGATTAAAATGACTGGTTTTGGAGCTGTTAAGACACGGAACTTCCCCCTTTATGGCAAGAGCTCTTGGCAGGAGCTGCTGGTGGTAAAATTGTTTCTCCTGTGCTTTAAAAGCAGAGCAGCAGGTGATCACTTGAGAGGGATCAGAGTTTCCTTCAGCCAGAACAAACACACCTCTGTTCCAGGTCCCCCTTTCTTGGGCTGGAGACATTTTCCAAGATCCCAACTGGGACAAGAGTTCAGGCTTTCCATGCTCACACCACACTCCTCTGAGGTGCCCAAAGTCACAAGCAGGATGGAGGTTCCTGCAGCCACAATTAAGGATTTGGATCCAGGGGCTGATTTTTGCCTCTGGGTAAATTCCTCCACAGGGAGATTCTTCAAGGAAATTCATGACATTTAAACTGACCCAGAGGTTTAAGCTGCACATGTTGATGCTGTGGCATCAACAAGATGCTTTTTACCCATTGAGGGTGTTGCTTGTCCAGTTTGAGCTGAGCCTGCTCAATTCTGGAGTTCAGGATGTGTGTGTTCTTCCCACCAGCTGGATGCACACTGAAAAGTTCTTCCCTTCCCTAAATGGTCTAAATGGTCTAAATAAACAATAAAATCACCACAGCAGCACGATTTGCCTCCAGGAGCATCAGGGACTGTGAAAACACAGCGTTACTGGGATGACATCCTTATGCTGTCCCTGTTTCTGGAGCGTATTTGACATCCCCATGGGAATAAACACCCCCCTGAGCTGGCCCAGAGCGTCCCAGGGTGACAAATGGAGGCACAAGGGCTGTGACAGCAGAGCCCCAGGGATGCTGGAGCTGGAGGAATCCTCAGGCCTGTCCCTGGAGAGCTCTGGGAGGCCCCATATGGCAGGGCCTGCTGGCACCCCTGGGCTGTGAGGGCTGCCTGGGTGGAGCCTGGCTCCAAATCCCATCTGCCAGTGTCACTGGGCTATTTCCAGCTTGGATGAAGCCTCAAAGTGGGTGGAATCCAAACTGAGGAAGCCATGGCATGTCTGAGCTTAGGGCAAGAAGAATATTGTCTTAAATACCAACAGTTTCACCTGCAGAGCCCAAAGCATCTTGTAAAACACTCCCCTGCTCCAGCACGGCAGCTGCACATCCCTAACAGTCACTGAGACACCAAATTTGGGCTATTCCTACCAAATTTCTCCATCAGACCCTTTGCTGCTTCCATGGAAACAGAGCTGGTCACACCAAGGAAGGGTTAAATTCCTAAGGTAGCTGCTAATTACATTTGTAAGTGGTTTTAAAAGGCCATTGAGGCCCTGCAAGCAAACATTTTCCCTTTTAATGACACCGCAATAGATTAAGAGGGACCTGTCTCCCGACAAACATTAAAGCAAGCAAATGGATTACCCTGACAGGACCTCAGCCATGGATCTCCGGTGTGTGGAAACACTGGGAAAACAGCCTGGCAAACAGCCACAACAGCCTTGGCACAGATGTGGCACAGGCAGGTCGGTGCCACTTTCCCTCCTTGTCCCTGCTCGTCCCCCAACAGCCACCGTGGAAGTGAAGCTGTGCCAGGAAAAAAGGAAAATGGGAAGTGCTTTTGGGGTGGGAGGAGGTGATGCTGCAGATGTTTGGGTTGTTGCAGGATTTTTGGCTTAGAGGAGGAGTGAAAGGGAGAGGCACTGGGGGAAAGGAAATATTTATCAAGCTTCAAGAGAAGCAGATGGTTGCAATGGAAGGGAAAGTTCCCGTGGGATGACTCCGGTGGGAGGGGGATTAGTCCTGAGCTTGTAAAGGTTTCTAAGTGCTCCCTGTTCTGGGCCATCACATCATTGTCAAAAGTCCAGAGTGCCACAGGTGAAACCCCAGCCTGGGTGCCCTGGTTGCCCAGTCACCGAGGTGAGTGAGGGATCCCAGGGGTTTGGGATCCATCCCACAGCAGCATCTCAGTGCTCTGCACTCCCTGTGCCACCACCCCAGGAGGCTCCACTGCCACTGAGCTGCCCTGGGGCAGGAGCCATCTCCAGCCTGGACTGGCAGGGGGGACTCACTGATCCCCTCCACCATTCCCAGTGGGATGCTGGGCCTGCTGGGACTCACTGGAGGAGCCACTTGCCAGCGACTGGCAGGATGGAAATCTGCCCAATTAGCACCAGTAAAAGCAGCAGCAGCAGCAGCAGGGCCCGGGCAGCCCCTGCCAGGCAAACATGTTCCAATCAAACTGCAGCTTCTTTGCTCCAAAGTTTACAAGATGTTGCTTTCAAACCCTCGTTAAGCCCTTCTGTCATCCCCCCCTGTGGCATGGGTGCTGTGCCAGGACGTGCAGCCACCGCTCCTGCTGCTGCTGGGGGTGTGGATGTGGGCACAGCTGGCACAGGTGGCATGGAAGAGCCAAGGAAACCTGAGGGATTGGACTTTTCCTGGGTCATCCTCTGGACACAGCCTCTGTACAAAGCCACAGGGCAGCGTTTGGAAGTGCTTTTGGAGTCCCAGGCAGCTTTTGCTGAAGTTGGAGATGTGTGAAGCCAGGTTTAAACCCAGCCTGGCCAGCCAAGGCTCCCAAATTCATACAGAGAATCTGCTATCTCCAAGGTGCAACAGCTCTCAGACTGGGACAGATACAGGGGAGGCACTTCTGCTTGAGCCTGGGGAAGGGCCCAGCTGGGAAACTCATTCCTAGAATCCCACAGTGGTTTGTGTTGGAAGGGACCTTAAAAATCATCTCATTCCAACCCCACATTGTCCCTAAAGAGGGGCTGGCAGAGAGATCAACAGGAAGAGAACAGCCCAAGCCTTGAACACAGTTTTTGGAAATAAGTTAATTCTTTGGACACTAATTATATGCTGGGCACCAAGTCCTACATCTGAGTGCCTGAGCTGCTTCCCTGCTGGTGGCACAGCCCAAAACTGTCCTTTCACCAACCAAGTGGTGTCTCAGGTGCTGTGACACAGCCCTGAGGAAGGTGCCAAACCACAAACCCCCTGCACTGCAACAGCTTTTCCTCACAAGCTGGTGCCTGCCCTTCATCCCAAAGACCTCCCACCCCTGCTCATAACTCAGAGATGATTTAACTCAAGAATCCCATGAGCACAGCCCCCCAAAAAGTCAGAGCAGCTGCAGGAGATCCCTGCACAGGTGCTGGGTTTGGGTGAGAACAAGCAGAGGATGAGGCAGAGCCATGTGTGGTCAGCACAGCCTGCAGAGCACAGGAGGATTGAGGTTGGAAAAGATCTGTGAGAACAAATCCAACCACCAACCCAGCACTGCCAAGCCCTCCACTCACCTTGGCCCCAGTTGCCACAGCTCCATGACTGTTAAATCCCTGCAGGGGTGGTGATTCCATCACTTCCCTGGCCCTGGGTGGGTGGCACCAGAAACCAACCCCACAGGACTCCCTCAGAAACACGCTCCGAGCCCTGCAAAACCCACTTGGCTCTTTGAGGTGGGGGGAGGCCACAGGAAAAAAAAAAGCCCTGGAAAAACCTCAGGTTTCAACACTCCCCCTGTTGTGTTATTCCCCTTTTGATGCTGCTTTTTATTTTGATTGCAAAATGCTTTGTGGTCTGACACAAACCTCCCTCCTGCCCCACGAGCCAACGTCAACACGGAGCTCTGGGAGCTCCTCAGAGGGAAAGGTTTAAAATTACAGCATAAAAAAAAAATTAAAAGCAGCAGCCTGATTTTTTTTTTCCCCTAAGCTTTGCCTTTTCCTTCCCTGGAACAGTCAGTGTTTTTTCCTCTTTTCCCTATGAAACAGGCACTTTTTGGGGTCCCAAAATGGGGGAGCTGCAGCTGAGGCAAAGTGCAGCTGCCAGGTGGGCAGTGCCCAAACTCCCTCTGCTCCCACTCCTGGATATCATCCCAGGGAGAAGACCCTGGCTGGCTTTTCCATGCAAAATCTCTCCTCTTGAAGCCAAGTCAAACACCTTCCCCTCTTGGCATGGCCTGCAGAGCCCAGCCAGGCTAGCAGCAGTTATTTAGTTCATGCTGGAAAAACCTTGGATCAGGAAAAAAACCCCACATTTTCCCCCAGAAAAATGTAATCCCCAACCCCTTCCTGTGCTCAATTAAGACAAGGCCACTAATTAGGCTTCCACCTACCCATCCCACACCCTCTCCTGGGCCAGCAGTTTGCTGCCCACCCTTGTGCAGTATTTAACCAGTCTTTCTCTGAGTTAAAAAGCCTGTGAAAGGCATGAAATTGGGCAAGGGCAGGTTTGCAAACAGCCTCAGCTCCTGCAGCTTGGCCGTATATTTAATTCCAGCCAGAGAAACTCAAACCAAGAGGGTCCTTTTGCCAAATGGTCTGGCAGCAGGGCAGCAAAGGCAGGGAGTTCAAGGTGTTTGTGCTCCATCTTTGCATTTTCTCTTGCTGCAGAAGGGGGAAATGTATAAATCTATATAAATCCATAAAATCTCCACATCCACCTGCATTTTCGAGTCTCTGAGTGGCTCCAAAAGGGCTCCCTGAAAACACCTTCCTGTGGGGACGTGTTTCAGGTGCACTGGGAGGGGGAGGTGAGGCTGTTTATTTGGGTGTGTTTGTGTCCCTGCAGTCTGGCTGTGTTTTGGTAGGGGCTGCTCTTCCCTCTGCATATGGCTCCGTGGCTTCGTGCCTGATTGCGTAGGAGACTTTTCCCGTGGCTTTTTGGTGCCATTCCCAGGCAGCTCCAGCAAAAAAAGGCACACTCTGCAACAGGAAATTATTAGGCAGCATGGGAAGAAGAGGGGGAGCACTGAGAGGGTGTTTGGGAAGGGACACTGGAATTGCACAAACAGGGTGGAAGGGAGAGGAATCATTCCCTCCACAGGGAGGGAATCACACTTCAGGTGTCCCCCTGGATGGATTCCCCAGGTGCATTTTATTCCTCCAGGGTTTCAAAGGGTTGTTTCCCACTTCTCTGGCATCTAAACCAAGGAGCTGCCAGCCCCTGCAGGGCTCCCCTGCCCGGGGTGTCCCAACAGGAGATTGCTCCAGTTCCTCCCACAGCGACTCCAAACACAGGAAAACCAACTGGAACGCTCAGCCTTGCAGTTCTGCCACTTAAACAGGACAAGGACACGTCCATGCCCTGAGCTGTGGTGGCCCAGGAGGTAAATCCTGGAGCATCTGTAGTGCAGGAACCAGTGTCAGGAGCCCAACACCACCATCCTGCAGGAACATCACTAGGAACTTGCTCAAGCACCTCAGGAAAACCACCAGGCTCCACCAACCCAACAAGCTCCAGGATTCCCAGGGGTCTGGACATGGACATTCCCTGGCCCTCAGCTCCTGCTCTCCTTCACTGCCATCACCTGTGAGACACCTGAGCTGTGCCTGCCCTCACTAATGAGGGTTAATGACCTAATGATTCATCCATCCCTCAGCCTCTATGACCTTTCCTCTCCCTGCTCTAATCCTTGCAAGAGGATTTCTGGCTGCCTTGAGGGCCTAATGCAGGTCCCATATGGCCCCTCCAGGCTGTATTTTGGGCTTGGCCACCACTCGTGACCAAATCTCCCTCCCCTGGGGGCCTCTTTGCACATGAGTGTGCAAATCACCCCCCACTCCCACCAAAGGCCACCAACACCCTCCACGTGGGTGCTCAGCCCCAGAGCAGGGGGCAGATTCACCTCTGATTAAGAGATTTGGCCCTTCTGATCCCAGAAAGATCTGCACCTTCCAAACTCCTTCTAGTGACCATGGGGTAACAGTGGGGGGGCTGCAGGTGGGAACAAACTCCCCAACAGCAACTCTTCATCATCCTCTGTCACAGACTCACATCCTGAGTCAGGAGAGACCCACAGGAACCATCCAGCCCAACCCTCAGCCCTGCACAGGCCCAGCCCCAAGAGTCACCCCCTGTGCCCCAGAGGAGCAGCCAAACCCTCCTGGAGCTCTGGCAGCCTTGGGGCTGTGCCCACTGCCCTGGGGAGCCTGGGCAGTGCCAACCACCCTCTGGGGGAAGAACCTTTCCCTGAGATCCAACCTGACCCTGCCCTGACACAGCTCCAGCCCTTCCACATCTGGTTCAGGGCATCCCTGGGGTTCCCCCCAAGGGGTCCCATCCATTCCACTCCTATCAACACCCCTCTTTGGTTCATCTCTTTCCCACATCTCCCCTGTGCATCTTGGTGGAAGCAGCCCAGAGATAATAACAGTAGATATGGGTTGACCTACGGGATTCCTGGAGTGATCAAACCGTCAGATAACAGAATAAATCTTTCTCGTGGGCTGAGGATTAAATCAGACAGTGTTGGCTGCTGCAGCTTCTTATTTATTTGTGTTCTCTTAAATTGCATTTCCCTTCCCCCCATGAAGAGCCCTGGCTGCCTTCAGCTGTAAATTACTGCAAACCTTCTGGTGAGTTTAGACACTGAGTCTCTTAACCTTGCAAACATCTCCTGCTTCCCTTAATGGTCTCCAAGAGCTCTCAGGAAAGAGAGAAAGTGAAATGGGGGAACATGATTTGATGGGAAGCTCACACCTTGGCATTCCACAGGAGTTTGACCCAGCCTGAAGATCACCTAAACCACCAGGTGTGAGACTCCTGGATGTGCCATGACCTTGGATGCAGCATTTCACCTCTGCTTCCCTCAGCTCCCCACCTGTCCCTGGTTCTCCGCAGCCTCCTGGGGCTGGGGATGGTTTGCACCCCACAAACAGGGCCCTAGGGAGCTGGGAATCATAATCCAGGGAATCACAGAATCCTTTAGGTTGGAAAAGACCTCTGAGAAGAGGTGGAAGAAGTTGCCCAGAGAAGTTGTGGCTGCCCCTGGATCCCTGGAAGTGTCCAAGGCCAGGTTGGATGGGGCTTGGAGCAACCTGGGCTGGTGGAAGGTGTCCCTGCCCAGGGGGGTGGAACAGGATGAGCTTTGAGGTCCTTCCAACCCAAACCATTCCATGATTTGATGATTCCAAGATCATCAAGTCCAACCATCAACCTGGCACTGCCAAATCCAGCACGAAACCCCATCCCTGAAAGGGGACCTGGCACTGCTCTCCTGCATCAGCACATGTTCCCAGAAGGCAGCATGTCCCCATTTGCTTTGGCAGGGGCAGCACACGGATAACTGGGCACCTGGCAGCATCTCTGGGGTTTGGGGAGGAGATCATGCCAGCTGCACAACACAGGACTGATGGGTGAACTCCAAAAGGGGGGTTGGAGAAATGCCCAGAAGGGGTTCAGTCTCTGTGTCTGTTCAGGAGAAATTTTTGACAGGGTGAAATATGTTCTCCTTCAATGAAGACACCTGTGGGGTGTCAGGACAGGTTTACACCAAAAAAAAAAATCCCTTGCACTTTCTAATCCTTCCTTGGAACAACATCCTTTTTAATCCCACCCAACAACCCCAGAGCCCCAATGAATTCCCAGGGGCTCTGCAAAGCCACCGGCACCTCCTCAGGGCTTCCTCCCCTTCCCAGCCCTTCCTGCCTTGATCTAGACACTTCTCAGCATAAAGCTAATCCTGAGGAACAGAAAAAAACCCAGGCTGTGAGACCCAGTTCCCAGCCAGACACCTCTAATGAATTTTAATTTTATCAAAACAAAAATCCCGGAGACGCCGCCTCAGCCGATCCCTCTTCAGACCTCATGAAGTGTCCCACAGAGCAGGGAGGGATGAGCTGCTCCCTGCTCCCTTTTTATTTTGTTGTGAACAACAATCCATTTCGGAATGGGGAGGGCTGGATCCATAGGCTGGGGCTGCCAGAGGTGTGGGGTGATGGTTCATTAGAGGAGGGTTGTTGTGCCAACATCTGACACCAGTGAGACACTGAGGGGGGGACCAGCCAAGCTCAGAGCCAGCCCCCAAAACTGGCTCCAGCCAGGGGAGGTCCCACAGGGATCATCAGGTGTGAGGGGGCAGCTCTTCCCCAAATTAGGAAACAAAACACCCCGGGGGAGCCGCGGGGAACTTCTCAAAGGGCAGCAAAAAAGCTTCAGGGCTCGGTGTGAGGGAGGGAAAAATGGAATGGTTGTTCCCAGGGTGACAGCAAGTGATGGATGATGCTCTGCCCCATACAGTTCCTTCCCAGGGATGTCACACAGGGGAGGAAGCCACAGACTCCAGCTCAGAAAAGTCCACTCTGGTTTTAGGAAGGGAGAGGTGAAGCACCGAGAGATCTTCTCTTGAAAGTCCTCAAAGAATCCCCAACAAACTCCACTCTTGCCTTCCCTGAGGGACCATCCTCCAGCCCACCAGCAAATGGGCAAGTTCTCAATCCACCCATACCCCCAACACGTTTCTTTGGGGTGGAAAGTCCTCCCATGGCCTTCTTCACACCCTGGGACTGGAGAGAAAAATGTCACTTGGCTGTGGACCCCAAAATGCAGAGGGTCTGGCACATGGAGATGTGGGTCCAGGACATGGAGATGTGGGTCCAGGACATGGAGATGGGAGTCCACAACATGGAGATGTGGGTCCAGGACATGGAGGTGTGAGTCCAGGACATGGAGATTTGGGTCCAGAACATGGAGATTTGGGTCCAGGACATGGAGGTGTGGGTCCAGGACATGGAGATGGGAGTCTAGAACATGGAGATGTGACTCCAGCAACCATTCAGATGGAAGGACCATGAGCACCTGGTTGGCCATCAGAGATTTTCCATTGGCTCCAAGGCCTCCAGGCTGCTCAGCAAGGGGAAGATCAGTTACCCAGAGCAGTTAATCTGCAGAGACATCCCAGCCACAGATAAATCCCAGATAAAAGCTGTCCCACCCCCTCCAGCAGAAACACCTTCCCTGGCCTGTAAACCTCAAAGACACGACTGCTAAGAGGAAAGTTAAATGATTAATTTGTTTTCCAAAACCTCGTCCCGAGGAAAATATCCCATTTTCCAGCCAGAGGAAAATTCTTTTGGCAGCCTGAATCCCCTCCTAAACTGTTTGGGAGTTCATTTGAGTTGACTGAGTGTTCTCACACATCTGTGATTAGCCACTCACTCCACAGATATTTTTGTTAACCTCCCTATTTGAAATTCTCCCCAAACTTCCCAAGCAGGATTTTCTTGTCCAACCATTTGTGTTTTATATCCGTGCTAAAATACTGCTTTATAAATAGCAAGAGCTTTATCTTGACTCCAACCAACAAACTCAACTTAAAGCTAAATGCATAATTTACTGCAAATTAAACTTAATGGGACTGGAATAATTATGTTGACTTTTGGAAGTACTTAAGGATAAATACATGATTAGATATTTTGCACACCGTGAGGAAATATTTATTTTGAAATACAAATTCTTCCCATTGAGCCTTTTGATGGAACGTTTAGAGGTGACACGAGCAGCACAGAGATTACAGCCCGTTAGGGCCACTTAAATAAATTATCCCACAGTTTTTAGAGCACTGGAGAGATGGGAAATCTCTGGAAAAGTGTCTGGAAAAGCTTCTTCAGCCTCCACTCCTTGTGCCCATCCTGGCAGAAGTGTCCTGGGCATCCCTGCAGAGCTGGGCTGTCCAGAGGTTATCCCACAAGGTCATCCCACAGGATTATCCTACTCAGGTACCCTTCACCCACTTCTTCCCCAAAAATAACCCAAGTAAGGACGGATGGGTGGTCCAGGGTGTGACATGTTTGTCCCCATTCCAACCTTGTCAGACAGGAGTGGGAAGTCTTGGCAGGGTCTCTGGAGGACAGGGATAGAAGAGGGGATGGAGAGGATCAGCCCAAGAGCAGCACTTGGCCTCCCAGAGCCATCACAGGTGATAAATGGGCCACTGCAACTAATTGAATTGGGGTTTTGCTTTAATGAATTAATCTGCCAAGGTTAATCAGGAGGGTTTAACACACCCTCCCCCAGCCCTTGGCTCAGGGCAACCTTTCAAATGCCACATCAAAAGGGAAAAGCCAAAACCTGAGAGGGTTCAAGTGCCAGGACCAGAGGGTTCAAGGCCCAGGTGGGACCCCCACACCTGGGAAGGGACCTGCTTTGCCTGAAGCACTGAAGGAGAAGAGGGAGAAGGAGGCCCTTGCTCTGCCCACAATTCCTTTGGGTGCCTTGGTCATGTCCCTCCACAACTGGGGGTTGGGATCTGGGCACCCTCCTGACAACACTGCCCGTGTCCTGAAGGTGGTTTTGGGCTCTCCAGGGGCAGGTGGGGTTGGCAAGGACAAAGCTGAGCATCCACTGGGAATTCCAGCCCCTCTGGGCAGGTGGAGAGGGGTGAGACAGGGGTCCCAATGCCAGGCACCACCAGGGGCTGGAGCTGGAGTCCTGGCACATCCAGCTCTGTCTGTCAGCCAGGATTAGGGAATGAGCCTGTGGATGGAACCAGAATATCCAGGTCACCTCCAACAATACCATGACATTGGCTTAGGGAAATTAGGACCAGCTCCACTGGGGTGTGTGCTGCTGATAACAGCACAAAGGAGGCCTTGGGCTGGTGAGCAAGTCCCAAGAGCCCCAAGTTGGGCACATTTGGATTAGTTATTGAAATGCAAAGAGCTCCTTTTAAGTGGCTCTAATCCGACCAGGCCTGGCAGAGCAGCAGCAGGACCCCAGTGCCTCAAGCCATGCCCGTGCCAAGGCATTCTTGGCTCTGGAAAACAGGGAAAGAAATGTTCCATCCCACCCCCATCCCCGGGCTGCCCCACAACAGGTCACTCACCAGGACGTGATGATGAAGCAGAAGGGGCAACACCTCCATGGGACATCACAGGATGAGGACTTGAACTGCTGGTCTGTCCTGCATCCAAGGATCTGTTGGCTCTCCTGGGCTGTCCATGCCTCTTGGAGAAGTTGCAGGGATGAAGGAAGGAAGGACAGTGATGCCACTCACCCCCCAGAGCTCCTGAGACCCCAGAGAGCCACCAAACCCAGTGGCCACCACCTTTGTCCCTGCAAAACAGCTCCTCTTTTTCCCTTCACGAGCCATAATTCCTGGTCCCTGGTGGGAGCAGCTGCTGTCCCTCTCTCCATCACAGGCCAGCAGTGGAATGATGACTGTCATAAACCAGGGGGAGAGGCTTTTTCCTCATCAGCTCCCAGTGACAGCGAGTGTCCAACGAGCTGTGGCTGAAATACAGCCTGGGGAAGGGAGAGGCTGCAGCTCCAGGGCAGAGGGAACCACGGGCAGGGTGAGGCAGCACAGGACTCCAAAAGTGGCTCTGGATGGGCCACTGAGCTGGTGGCCAGCCTGGCTGGGGGGGTCCAGGACCAGGCTGTGGCTGCAGGGGAGTCAGGCACAAAATAACCTGCCTGGGTTATTTTTTATAGATGCAAATATTTCCAGCCTGGTTTTGGTGGGAAGGGAAAGGAATGGGACACTGCTGATGGCCTGGGGGGCTGCAGAATTGCTTCACCCCCTCCTGAAATCCCCAAACAGCCCCAAACCTCCCCCACCAGGGCACTGGAGGTCACAGGGGCCAACCCACCTCAAGGCCACCAGGACAGCACCAGGGGCTTGGGGACACAGAGATCACCCCCTCCCAGCCCTTCCCAAGTGCAGGACTTGATCTGAATTTGCATTATCCCCCTTTTCATTATTTATTGGCAAAGTGTAATTACTGCCTCCTTCACGAGCCTTAATTAAAGATGAAAAACAATCCTGACAAGTCAATTAGATTTTTTTTTTCCTTGGTCTCCATTAAATTAAGACTCAAGTGTTACTGGAAGTGTTTAATATCACAACACATTTAACTGAAGGCTGCTCTGTAATAAATAAATCACCAGAGACAATGCAGGAACTTTTCCTGAAGGCTCTTCTTACCAACAGGATTTCATTTTCCAGTTGGAAAATGCCCTGAGTTTCTCCTTCCTCCACAACACCTTTTCCAGCCATGGAAAACTTCCATCAGAAGCACCCAGGGCAGGTCCTGCCCAGATCTCCAGGAGGACACCAACAGCAAAGCTCTGCAAGCACAAGGCAACCCCATCTCCTCCGTGCCATGAAGGTTTTGGAGTCTTGGAATTTGGCCCTGCAAATCTGCTCCCCAAAATATCCTTAAAAAGCAAGATATGGAGCTGATGGAGAAGGGGTTTTTTTTTGTCCACCTGGTGCCTCAGGACTCCCCAAATCACAGCTCCCAGATGGAAAGAAATCGAGAGGCTGTCACAAATTCAGAACATTTATTTATGCAACTGATCTTCTGAAAAGGAAAGAAAGCCAAAAAATAATAATATAATAATAAAATAATTAAAAAAAACAACCAAAAACAACCAGTTAAACAACAGCTGGATGTGCGTGGTACAATCCACATCAGACCTGTCCCTCCTTCCTCCTCCGTGGTGGAGCTGCCTCCAGTTCCTGTGGCAGCAGCTCTTGGATGCTGCCAGTTTTTGGGATCACTTTTCCTGCATGTGGACAAAATGGTTCCAATTTGGTGTTTTTCTTGGGTAAAAATAATAATATAATTTTTTTTTTTTGCTTTGTTTTGTTTTTGTTTTGCTTTGTTTTTGTTTGGTTTGGTTTTATTAAAAAAAAAAAAAAAAGCACCACTCCAATCTGTAATACCAATAAACATTATCCATCTTAAGAACAGTATTTATATTTTTATATAGAGATTTCTATATATATATTTCTATGTACAGGATGTCCTTGCCTCGTGTCAGAGGAACATCTCAGTAGGAGCTGGAGGTGGGTTGGGTTTTATAGCACTTGGATTTCAAAGTCTGCCCTTCACCAGAGATGCTCTAAAAACCCAGAGACACCCAGCAAGGAGATATCAAAATAAAATAAAAAGGAAAAAACATCTGGATTTTAAAACATATATACAACTCCTCCAGCTTCTGTTGTCTCCAGGACTAAGTGGGGGTTCAATTTTCCACCTTTTCCTCTTTCTGGCAACACTTTACCTCCATCCCTGTGGGATGGTCCCTCCCTCTGGACTGCAGGGAGGATGTGGGGGAAGATCTGGGATGAAGCAGGAACATCCCTCCAGCTCCCAGGGCTGAAGAGCCCCCAGATCATCCCATTCCCAGGGATTTCAGAGGCTCAGCTCAGCCATTTCCATCCAAACCCAAACAATTCCTGCAGCTTTCTGCAGCCACCGTGCAGAGCCTTCCCTAGGACAGCAGGATGTGTCTGTGGAGAGCTGGGCACTGGGAAAAGGACACAGATTTATTCCAAGTCAAGGCTTGTGATGTGAGACCTGGTGTTACCAGGTACTGGTGTCACCACATTTGGGTGTAACTGGACCATTTTAGGGTAAAAAAACCTGTTTGGTCACGAGACTGAACGGGCACATGACAAGGTTAGACAGCAGGGATGGAAAAAATGGGATTAATGTTGTATAGCCCTTGGAATAAGTTGTTGTCAGGCTGGGAATTCCTCAGTGAGCAGGTGAGAGAGCCAAGGGTCTGGACAAAACCCCTGGATGCTGCTGAAACCCCCATCCCCACAGTGGGTGGGAAACCTCCACGGGGAGAGAGGGCAGGGCTGGATCTCCCTGCCCTCCTTCACCCTTGGAAGTTGGATGGAAACATCTCCTGGGTTTGCTCCCCCAGCCCTCAGGATTCCCTGGGGAGGATTCCCTGGGGAGAATTCCCTGGGGAGAGGGATCCCCAGCTCCAGGCAGCTCAAGGCAGGGAAGCTGCCCCTGCCCTGGGGAGATGGGGCAGCACAGATGGGGGACAAAGGACAAGAGGATGAAGGATGAGGGAGAGATGAAGGATGAAGGAGGGATGAAGGATGGGGCTGCCCACACCCACCCTCCAGCACTTGGAGGGCAGTTTTTTCATCTGTTCTGCTCCATCCCCACAAAAAATGATGGTGAAGTTCTGCCTGGCCCTCGAGACAGACCCAACCTCCCCTCAGTCCGAGTCCCCAGACCTGCATCCCTCTGCCTGCACCTTCCTGAGGCTGTTTCTTTTATTACCACCAGGCTGGGAGCAGAGATTCCTGTAACTATCACAACACCAGACAGAAGAAGTGCCATCTCACACCCCCCTGCAGCAGGATGGAGCCAAAACAGTATCAAGTACCTTGAATCACCAGCCCCGGGTGGCACCAGGGGCTCAGGGACCTCCCCCTGCCCAGCCCCAACACACAGCACAGCTCAGGGGCTTCAGCACATACCACCACCACCCAAAACTGCTCCAGCAGCCCCAGCAGAAGCCAAGAGCATCAATGGAAAACTGCCTGGGGGCAGCATCCAGGAGGAACATGGGATGGACCCAAATTTTGAGGGTTTTGCTTCAAGTGCAGCGATTCACAAGGGAAGGGTTAAAAACAGACCCGTGGACCGGAGCCTTGGGGTCACCAGGAGGAATTAAGTGCTACAGATGGGGAGGATGGTGTGGAGATGCAGGGGAAGCATCGCTTGAAAAGCTTGGCAAAGGTGCCAGGAAGGTCCAGGTCTGAAGCAGGACACGGTCAGTGCCCCCCACGCCCTCCCATCCCTCCTCCCTGCTCTGCCCAGGGCTGGACACACAAAGGGTGGCAACTCACAGAACTAAAACAAGCGAAGATCAAACTCATGGTGTGAAGGGGCAGAAACTCAAGAGCTCCTGAGAGGGTCTTTGTCCCCCCCGAGGGCAGAACCCACCAGCAGCCCTTGGGCTCCTCAGGAGCAGCTTCTGGACTGAAAACCACCGTCTCTTCTCCCAGTATCCATCCTTCCCTGCTGGGAAACGGCCTCTGCTCCTTCTGTCCTCCTCTTCCTCCCCTCCCTTATTAACTCTCCAGCTGCTCTGGGGACCCCCAGCAGCACCGCGGGGCCACATCCTGCACCCCCGACCCCGCGGCCGTGACTCCGAGGAACGGGATGAGTCGTGACCTCCAACCCGTGGCCACTCAGCAGGGAGGGAAGATGGAGAGCGGAGGATGAAGGTGGAGAGCGGCCAACACATCCAGCACATCCCCACATGCTTTCCTTTCCTCCATCCGATGGGTTTTCCCGTTGGGTCCTTTGCTGTTTCCAGGCCCACCCTCAGCAGGAACACAACGTCCAGGTGGGAGATGCACAGTTGGCACGACCCCTGTGCCAGCCCTTGCCGCCCCTCTCCTGGCCAGGTGCTATCTGGTCTCCAGGGACTCCAGATATTCCAGTGCTATGTCGTAGCAGAAATGATACTGCTCCTGTTTGGAGAGAGAAGAGAGGATGTTGTGATCCTGAGGGAATTATTTCCCAAATCTATCCCTGTTTGAGGCAAAATAAATGTCACCAGCCCTAAGGAAACACCTGTGAGGGCTCTGTGGGATGTGAGCCCTTGCTGTGTCCCTCTCCAGGCTCCATGACAGTCCTGCTGATGCCACAGCCAGGAGAAACTCCTCTCCTGGCAAACTACACCCACTGATGGTGTTGTCCCCATTGTCCTCCAGATCCAAAGGCAGCACATGCAACAAATTTCCAGTATTTTGGGGACAAACAGCACCTTCACCTCCCCCAAGGGATGGACAAGGACTGTGACATCCCCCTGCTATGAAAATACAGTTTATTCACCAGCCCAGGGTACAACCAGTGACCACATCCCCCCTGTCTGACCCCCTCACCACCACAGTGACTGACACGTGTCAATCAGTGGTGGCAGAGCCACAGGAACGATGGATTTTGGGGTCAGACGTGTCCAAAATAAAACCTCAGGCAGGAAGTGGAGGAGAGTTTTTGTTTCTGCTTTCAGCAGAGGCTGAAAATGGGGAGAGTGCCAAGGTGACCATCCATGGCCTGGGTGGATGGAGGGGCCCTGCCCTGGCTGCCAGGACATTCTTTGTCACAGATTCCCTTGCTGCTGATGAAGAAATGGTATTTTCCATCCCTGGCAGGGATTTGGTTTGGGTGTTTGCTGTGTGTGGGGGGAGAGGCACGAAGGGAAGTCCCAGGAATTTCACTTCCAAAAAATCCAAATTTTCCAAGGGAAGTGCCAAACAAATGAGCATTTTGGTGCTCAGGTGAAAGCCTGAACTGCCTGTGACAGAGCCAAGGACTGCAACTGGGGAAGCTCCTCTCCAAACCCACAACAGGACTGGACTCGCTCTTCCCTCTTTTCCCAAGACACCAACGGACGATGTCAACATCCTCCCACCTTCTGCTTCCCCCCAGGGAAAGCCCAGCGTGGGTTTTATAGCAAAAATCATTGAAATTGGGCTTGCAAAGGCAGTCTTATCCATCCATACCCTTTCCATGACCTGTTCCCATGCACAGAAAACTCCCGGGAACGCTCCGACCTTGGCAGTGCCCAACCCCAGGAGATGTTGCTCCAACGAGCAAAACCAGCCCGAGTAGGGAGGGAAAAACTCCAAATAAATCAGGATTTTGGTGCTTCTGCAAGTGCTGGGACATCAGGTGGGCGCAGGGAGGGAAAGGGCAGAGCTCATCTCCCCAGATCCCAGCTGCAGGACAAAGATTGCAGCTTGAGCACCGGCACGAAAATCCCGTTATCCCACACGGGTGGGCGGCTGCTCCTGGATCCCAGGTGGGAGCAGGCAGGGAGGGAGAGAAGGACTTCAAAGAGAGGAGGCTGCCACAGCTCAGATTAAAAGCACATAATGCTTTTTGGATTAAGAAAAGGGATTGTTTCCATTTCTCATCGTATAAAAATAAAGCCCCCGGGGCAAACGGAGGGGAAGATGTGCAGGCAGCAGGAGGTGCCTCGTGCTGCTGCTGGGCTGGGCCTCGTTACACCACGCATGGATCCGGCCTCCCAGGGACTTGGGGAGATTGAGATTCCCAGAATAGCTGGTTCAGGTTCATTTGAGGCGGGAGGACGCTCGTGTCCTGATGGGAAATGTTGCCTTTTTTTCTAATACCTCTGCAATTTAGCCCAATGGGTCTGGTGGCTTCATGCTTGTCACATCATCTTTCCATTATCTGCATCCCTCCCCCTGCTCCCCTCTCCTCTCCCTCACCTTCTCCTCCCCTTTTAATTCCTAATGCAAATCACATCCCCTCCTCAAAAAACCATTTCATTTTGCAACTTAGGGATTTTATAATCCGAACAGGGTAAACATTTCCAGCTGACTTGCTTTTAAAACATCAGGAGGCACCTGGATTCCTCCACCACGGGCACGGACACGCGGCTGCTCCATCCCCTCTTCCATTATTGAGGGCCTGAATGAGGGCAGGGACTTTTCACCCTGACCTGCTGCCACCTCCAACCTCCTCCTCAGGGCACGTGGCTCCACTGCTGCTCCCAGCAGCTTCTCCACCCATTCTTTTCATTCCCAATCCTCATTCCTTTTATATTTCCAGCAGGAATTTATTTGACTCCCCCCAGTGCCACAAACCTTGTGAAGAACCACAGTTCACATCCCATGAGTTGATGTGAACCCACCTTCTGGCTCCTGGGAAGGATTTCCAACAACCCCAGTGCTGACAGCACGTTGGTAGGATGAGGACAAGGCTGCTCCGAGGAGCTGCCTCACCTCCCTGCCCATCCCATGCCCGTAATGCTCAGCAGGATTTGGGATGGCACAGGAGGTGTTTTGGGAATTGGTGCCTCTGCTGGCACCAGCAGCCAGGGTGGACATTGGTGGGGTCAGGTGCTTACCAAGGTCTCCACCATATTTGGCTTGTAGTTGCGGAGGGTCTTTGCAGCATAGAAAACATCGGCCATGTTGTGACACTTGATCATCTCCAGGATCATGGTGGAGGCACAGAAGGTGCCACTCCGGCCACCTCCGTTCCTGGGGGGAGAAACACACGTGTCTGTGGCCAGAAAATGGCACTGGAGCACCTTCCTGCTCCCTCTAAGTGCCCCTTTCCCCATCTGACCCTGCACCCCAGGAGATGGACCCAGACTGGGGGACCTGAACCTGCCCCATGGGGTGGTAGGAGTTGTGATCCTGCCCTCCCAGTCCTCCTAAGAGCATGACAACACCTTTTTGGACCATCAAGGCTGGATCCTGCACCATTTGGGCTCAGTTTCCAGCCCTGCCATGGATCAGCTCCTCGTGTGACTCTGGGGAAGCTGCTGTGTCCCTCCTCCCATCCACAGGGAGCTGGTGACATGGTGGTGGTGCTGCCTGCAGGAACCATGCCATGTTTGCCCCAGAGCACTGGGGACCTCCCCAAAATGCTGTTCTCACACCACCACGTCTCATCCCCGGCTGTAAAGGGAACAGGGGAGAGGGAGAGAGAACACGATGCCAGTGTTTGACAGAGCATGTTCTCCAATTATCCCCTGGCTAATGAAGACGGACAAGGCTGTAATTAATTTTTGATTAAAGGCTCTCCTGCTGTCTCTGCCCATCTGCAAACGTGCCGGGTCCCATCCGAGGGGAGCACACGGTGTTTGTGAGCCAAACCCACTGGGAGGAGGGGGATGGAGAACATCTCCAGGCTGGATGGGGCTTGGAGCAACCTGGTCTAGTGGAATGTGTTCCTGCCCATTGGAACATGATGATCTTTAAGGTCCCTTCCCACCCATGGTTCTGTGTCCCCTCAATGAGAACCAAGTGGTGGCAGCTCCTCAGCTCCTGCCACATCCCTTTGGAGCCTGTTACAGACACAGGACATGGTGACAGGGTTGGGACCTCTGCAGAGCTTCCTCAGGGAGGAGGTTTGACACTGGTGATCACCAGGTGCCTCAAAACTCACGTTGTGGCAGAGGTAACACCATCTGGGGGCACAGAGTCACCCAGTGAGGGCTTTTAGGGGATTTCCAGGCAGAACTGTGGACATGGAAGCTGGAGGCATCTCCCCCCCACCACCAGAACCCCAGGGGACACTCACAGGCAGTGCACCACGGTCCTGCCATCCCCACTTTCCTTCTGCCACCTCTCCACTTGGGCCAGGAGGTGCAGGAAGGACTTCTTGGAGTCTGGGGTGTCCCGATACGCCGACCAGCGCAGGTACTGGAAATGCCGGACCATCAGGTGCCCCTCCTGCAACTAGAAAAGCAAAAGTCCTCAGCTGCAACCCCTGGGCTGGCCTCATTTACCTCCTCCACTGGAGGTTTGAGGGAGGGCTAGAGGAGTTTTCCAGGCATGGACAGTGGAGAAGGAGAGGGAAATCCTTTCCTGGTGCTTGAATTTGGGTAGTTCCTCGAGCTCACCGTGGTTCCACCACCCCACTGCACCCAGGGAAAGCTCCACAGACGTGGTTTTTCCCACCTCACAGCATCTCAGGCTCTCTCTGTGTCTCCTCAAAGTTGTTACCAGACCTGCTGAGCCTCTCCAAGGCTCCTCCACCACATCCTCCTCCTGCACGATGAAGATCCACGGGGATGTGTTTCTGTCCTGCTTGCTGCAGACCAGGAGGCTGCTGAGGAGCTGCCACCCACAGAGGCAGGAGCTTAATGCCTGGTAATCTGGTTAGTCTGGAAAGCTAATCTGGTTAGCTGGATCCAGGAGGAGGATTAAAAACATCCCTGGAGCTGAGTGAGGCCAGGCTTTAGCCAGGCAGCCGTGGGGCTCCTGCTCAGGAGTACTCGGAGCACACGGAGTGTTGGATGGGATGGGACCATGGTCACACATTCCAGAGGCAACTCAGGGCTGGCAGCACATGTGGGGAGCACACACTGGAGGAGAAAGGGGGTTGCTCAGCTCTGGAGGGCTCTGGCCACCCCATTTCAGATGCCTGGTGAGCACCAGACCTTCTCCAAGCAGCAGGATCAGGTATTCCCGTGGCTCTGCAGGGAGCTCCAGCCTGGGGGCTGGGAATTGGGGGCATCCAGTGCCCATTCCAACCTGCAGCCCCTTAACAGGGGCTTTCCTGAACCTTCCTTGAGGCTTTTCCTCATCTTCCCAGGAGATTCAGTTTGGGTCAGAGATGTGGTGTGATGGGCTGATCACTCTGCACTCCAGATTTTGCTTCCAGCTGGAAGCCAGGAAGGCAGAGGGGGAAGATGAAACAAGTAAGTGGAGTTAAAACAGGAGAAAATCCCTCTGCCAGCCCGGGAAGGAAAGCTTTGGGATGTGTTTTGAAGCTGAGGTGAAAGCTCTGGAGGACTTGTGACATCCCCAATGCTTCATCCCAGCAGGCAAAGGTTTGGCACGAAGTGGCTCCAAGCAATCTGCTCCCTGGGGGAATCTCCTCCTAGATCCAGAGATTTCCATCACACTGAATTTGAATTTAGCACAGAGTATATTCTGCCACCTGAGAGCAGAGCATGTTTGGTGTAGGATTTTGTGCTGACACCCAGGAAATGCCAGATGCTCCCACAGGGAGCGGGAACCAAAACCCTCTTTGTGTTAAGAGTCCAGATAATCAGGATTTATCTCCTCTGGCCTCGGTCACCCCTTGGAAGCACCTTCCCAGCTGGGCCATCAGCCAAGCCCCACACTCCTTTCCAAGCTCCCTAATTCCCATCTGCCTGCTGACCTTCACTGGGACATTTGGCCTCAGCCTCTTGGCAACCCTCAGGAGTTTAAAGCTTTCAGGGATGTCACCTCTCCCTGGGTGGCTTTTGTAGGTAAAGCAGCTCTTGTTTTTCCATGTGCAGCTCTGCACCCATACGGGCTCTTCCTCACAGTCCATGTCCCTGCCCTGTTTCCCTGCATTTCTCTTCATTTCAAAGCAAGATGAACCAGCCACATGTCCAAGCAACAAGGTAAAAAACTTTGTGGATCTTCACACCCTGCAGGAAAAGGGCTCTGCTGGTGCCATGCCCATGTGGGGAGTCCCCATCCTGTGACACACGTGTGGCAGGACCTCCAGGCACGAGGAGAAAGGTCTTCCTACAGTTTTCTAACATCTTGCAAGGAGCTGGGAACTCCAGAAAGGTTGGATGGAGCAGTGGCAATTCTGCAGAGTCTTCTCTGCCAGGAGGAGAGCTGGGGCTGCATCCTTTGGGGGAGCTGGACTAGGCTGAAGACACCAGCATTCAGAGGGAAACTTCTGGCTCTCTCCAACTCCCTGATGGGAAGGGGAAGCCAGGTGGGGGTCAGGCTCTGCTCCCAGGGAGCAAGGGACAGGACACGTTGCACCACAGAGGGTTTAGGTTTGATATTAGGAAATATTTCTCCACCAAAAGGGTTGTCCAGCCTTGGCACAGGCTGCCCAGGGCAGTGGTGGAGTCCCCATCCCTGGAAGTGTTCAAAAGCACAGAGATGTGGCATTTGAGGACATGGGTTAGTGGTGGCCTTGGCAGTGCTGGGGGAACAGTTGCACTCTATGATCTCAGAGGTCTTTTCCCATCTCAAAGATTCCATGATTCCATGATCTGCAGCCCCATTCAGTTACCTACACAGGCAATGACCAGAACACCATTGTTCTGCTCTCCAAAGAAGGTCTTCAAAGAGGGCCCAGAGAGGTTGTGGACTCCCCATCCCTGGAAGTGTCCAAGGCCAGGTTGGACATGTCTTGGAGCAACCTGGAAGGTGTCCCTGCCCCATGGCAGGGAGGTGGAACAAGATGGTTTTTGAGGTCCCTTCCAACCCAGACCATTCTGGGACTCTGTGACTCACACACAGCAGCTCCTGGGGATGCCCCAGCCCTTCCCCAAAAAAGCCACCACCCCACCTGCACATGAGCTCACCCAACCCTGCCCCTCCCGCTGGGAGATGCCCGGGCACACACACAGACACACATGGAACCCCCCACCTGCTTTCCTGGCCTGGAGCCAGAGCAGGGACCCTCACCCGTGTGATGTTCTGGACTCGGAAGAGCCGGGACACGATGTCCTCATCCGCCGCTCCGGAAACGTACTCCACCTCCATGGGGCCGTACTGCTGCAGCCCTGGCTCGGGCCAGTACTGCAGGCAGGGCTGTGGGGAGAGGAACAACAGCTCACCAGGACTGGGAATGTGTGCTGGGACACGGGGAAGGGCATCACACGTGACAGGCAACCAGGTGGCTGGAGCTGGACACCAAGGGGAGCTGCTGGCACAGGGACCCACAGTGCCACAATGCCTCCATGGATGGAGGGAGGGATGGATGGATGGAAGATCTCTCTCTCTCTCAGCTTGTTAAGGGATCAAAGCTGAGAGGTCCAGCATCCATACAGCCCCCTTCCACTGCATGGACACAACAGCTGATGCTCCTGGGGCTGGACTTGGCTGCTCCAGGAGGATGCAGGAAGGGCTGTGCCCCAGTTCCAGCAAGCACAGACTGGATCTGCACAATGATGGAGCAGGGCTTGGCTGACCAACAGCACCCCAGGGAAGGGCTGGAGCTGTGTCAGGGCAGGGTCAGGGTGGATCTCAGGGAAAGGTTCTTCCCCCAGAGGGTGGTTGGCACTGCCCAGGCTCCCCAGGGCAGTGGGCACAGCCCCAAGGCTGCCAGAGCTCCAGGAGGGTTTGGCTGCTCCTCTGGGGCACAGGGGGTGACTCTTGGGGCTGGGCCTGTGCAGGGCTGAGGGTTGGACCTTGTGGGTCCCTCCCAGCTGAGCATATCCTGGGATTCTGTGCTCCCACTCTGCTCTCAAGCCTGTTGGCATTAGAAGCCACTGGGGCATCAGCCCCCCCAGCAACACTGGATGACAAACCCCCTCATCCCATGGCCAGGACATCCCACCAAGCCAAAGCAATCCCAGCCTGCATCCCTGGGGAGCAACTCCACGTGTCCCTCACGGCCCTGACGGATGGCTCGGGCCAAGGGGCACAGATGAGATTGTTTTCACACTGTGACAGCTGGAAACCAGCATGGACACAAAATAGATGATGTTTGTCACCACACTTTAACAGGGCATTTACCAACCCAGGCCATCCACAGCCTGGGCCCAACCACACAGCAAACCTGTCTGAGAAATAATTGGTTATTAATGGGGGCCATAAATCTCCCACATCTTGAAGCCTTCCAGACTCAGAACTATAATTTGGATATTAAAACTTCCTTCAGCAAGAGACGTAGTTCAAGTGAGGGCTGTACCCTCTAAGTCACCTTTTGGAGCTGCCTGCTGGAAAGGGTGATTTATTACCTGTTGGTCCTAAACTGGTAAACATTTAGGATTCAGCTAAATATTGTAACAGACATCCCTGAGGAAGGGACGTCCAGAGAGAGAGGCAGGGCTGGGTAATGAAGAAAAATGGCAGAGAGTGGTGCCAGGGGACAGTGGTGGCTGCAGGGGACAGGGACCTGGGGGAGGGTGGCAGAGGAGCCTCGCAGGAGATGAAGCTCATGGGAAGTTTTTAATTTCTGGAGCATGGAATGAAAGAATAGGCTGAGAGAGAGAAATAAAATCAGGTTTGCTGCCCCTTTCCAAAGCAGCACAGGCAGCAGGTCGAGGGAAGTGATTCTGCCCCGCTCAGGTGAGATCCCACCTGCAGAGCTGCTCCAGCACAGGAAAGACATGGAGCTGCTGGAGTGACTCCAGAGGAGGCACCAAGATGGTCAGAGGGATGGAGCAGCTCTGCTGGGAGGAAAGGCTGGGAGAATTGGGATTGTTCAGCCTGGAGAAGAGAAGCTTTGGGGTGACCTGACTGTGGCCTTGCAGGGTCTCAGGGGAGACAAGTGCATGGCACAGGATTGCATCCAGATGGTTCTGGAATATCTCCAGTGAGGGAGACTCCACATCCTCTCTGGTCTCTGTTCCACTGCTCAGTCACTGCCCAGGGAAGAAATTCTCCTCCTGTTCAGGTGGAACTTCTTGTGCCATTCCATTTTACTTATGTTTTTCACACAGAGAGGTATATTCTCAACAGCAAATAACTTCTTTACAGTCTGTTGTAATGAGACAGGGAGAAACCATGAAAATCTCTCAAACCACATGGAATTTGCTGCTTATCTCACTGTGAAGGGCTTAAAAGAGCTGTCGACCTTAAAGGAGTTTTATTTTACAAAAAGACAAGCACTGCAAACCTGCTGCTGACTCGCTGTCAGTAGTGAGCTACTGAGCAGACACTCTCCAAAAAATAAACACACTTAGAGCCCCCCTTCAAGGTGAAGGTGCTGTTTGAATGATGAATGAGAAGGAAACTGCTTTGTGAGAGGAACCTGTGCTATGGAGAGAGTGTTTGCTAAAAATGCAACACCTTCCAGTCAGTTTGTAAGAACAACAGGCTGACAGCACAAAACATGGACATTCACCAGCCAGGAAAACCCTTTGCTGGAGCAGTGGATGGGAAGATAAATATGTGATGGACTCAAAGACCAGGGCAAAGATGGTGCCCTTCCTCCACATGCATTTGTGTGAGGAATCCTTTCCAGCAGTGACACTCATTAACACCAAGCCTCACAATAAACCGGGCTCCGAAGCAGCCCCTCAGAGGGCTGGATCCAGGTGCCCCCACGGTGCCCAGGGCAGCAGAACTCACCCAGGCAGAGTTGGACTGGTTGAGCTGGTTGAGCATGACGATGGAGGTGCAGCCATAGTCGTACACCAGCCGCCAGAAGTCGGTGGTGGTGTTCTGCAGAGGGTGCAGGGTGACGATGAAGGCAGCGCTCTTGGTGTAGCTCTGTGGAGAAGGAAGACAAGCTCCATCAAGGGTGTGGTGCTGGCACTGGAGCCACTGCTGTCACACCCCCCCCTGCCCCCAAAAAAGGGTCGGGCTCTGCTGCCAGGGAACAAGGGACAGGAGGAGAGGGAACAGCCTCCAGCTGTGCCAGGGGAGGGGCAGGTGGGACATGAGGAGGAATTTCCTCATGGAAAGGGTGGTCAGGCACTGGCAGGGGCTGCCCAGGGAGGTTTGGAGGTGCCTAAAGAAGGACAGGCCGTGGCACTCAGTGCTCTGGGCTGGGGGACAAGGTGGGGATGGGGCACAGGATGATCTGGAGGTCTTTTCCAACCTCAATGATTCTGTGATTCTTTCTCATTCGTGCTTCAGATGAGAATCCTCCCTTTGGTCAATCCTGCCACCAGCTTGCCAAGGGCCAGCTGAGCTCAACCCTGCTTCAAGCAGACTCCAATTAACAGTTGGGCTCCAGCCCTGTCAGACCCAGAACCAGCACCACTCTCTGCTGACTGGGGGTCCTCTGGCTGCTGCAGACCCTCCTCATTCCACCCCCAGAACTGCCTTTACTGAACTGTCCCCAGCCCTGCCCAGGGACAGCAGCGAGCCCCTGGTACTTGGTGAGAGCTTTCTGCCCTCAAGGAGGGGGATGAGAGCAGCAGATTTCACCAGGTGTTGCCCAGGCTGCCCTTGGCACCCTCATCTTTGGCACAGGTAAAAATGACAGCAGCTGGTGCAGAGCAGGGCACGGCTCCACTGGCACCACACGCAGCACCAGTGACAGGCAGCACAGCCCATCTGACAGATGGACAGACTGACTGAGCAAACCACTTTGGCCCTTAAAGAAAATGAGACTTTTCTTTTTTTCTTTTTTTTTCCCAAAGAGGGAAAATGGGTTTTATCCCTTCAGCGAGAATTTCATCCTCAGGGCCTTTTCTGTCTATAAAAAAATAATTTATGTGCTGACCCTTTAGCAGAGATTAAGGGAGGCTCAGTGATGCATAAAAATAAAATGGATATCCAAACAGCAAGCAAGCTGAAAACAAAGCTCCAACAGGAGCCACTCCCCACCCCCAGCAGCCCACTCTGCTTTCCAAACTGCTTTTGCTGTTGGAGCAGGGATCAGGGAGATGGGATCTGCACAGAGATCCAGCGGGATAAATCACTTGTGGGATGGAAAATGCAAGGCTTGGCCTGGTGCCAGTGCTCAGCTGTGACCAGGAGGGTCTGGGGAAGGTGTCCAGGGTGTGAGGGGCTCAGTGCTGCCTGGGCAAAGCAGCCCAGCTCCTTTCAAGGAGAGAAAGGTGGGTTTGGTGATAAATGGCCCATCACTCTGAGCCTGCAGCATCCTCTCTGCTCTGCTTTGTGACCATCAGCAACCAGGAAATAGCTTTGCCACCACTTCTGGCTGCCCCAGGGGGATGAATGGTGGCTTTGGGAGCAGTTCAGAGCCCCTGAGGAGCAGCAGGAGGATGGACAGGAGGATGCACAGCAGGGTGCTGGCAGCACACAGGGGACTCAGTGCTACCAACCCCTCCATGAGCTTCCTCTCCCTCCTCTGCTCCACTTCTCCTGCGAAATACTGAAGCCCCTCAGTGCCTGGCCTGTGGGAGGAGGTGGTAAGTTCTTTCAGGATGCTGTTACACAGAAGAAGGGCTGCAGGTTCCAGCAGTCCCAGCCCTTCCTCCCCCCCACAGCTGCCTCGGTGCCCGGGCGCAAAATGAGGCCAGAAATCCAAACCGAGCCGCGAAAATTTGCCCGAGACAAACACAAAACATCCCCTGGGGAGGGAAGGGGCTACTCACATCAGTTAAGGCCGCGTTGATGTAGTTGTTGCTGTCTCCATCCACGGAGATGAGGAAGGGAAGGCATCGGTCTGGCGGCAGCACGTCCATGCTGCGGTTGCGCTCGCGGTTGCGGGGCAGGAGCGCGATGCTGCACTCCTCCACATCCAGGGGTGGGGTCACCGAGTTCAGCGTCTGTGGGGACACACAACCCCCTCAGCACAGGGCCTGAAACCCCTTCCTGCTGATCCCATCAGTGCTGGGCACCAGGAGGGCGAGGAGATGCAGAAGGTTTGGGGCCGCTCACCTGGAACTCCTCCCGCAGCTGCGAGGAGTTGCTCTGCGGCTCAATCCTCACCATCTCCTTGTAGGTGGGCTTGAACTCGCTGGCGGGGATGCTGGTCTCCCCACACAGACAGGCCTCCAGGATGGCATCGTGGATGAAGATGTACTGCTCCTTTTGGGGGCACAGGGGACAGGGCTGAGCCTGCACCTCCTCCAGCAGCCCCTGGTGCCCCCGGGCTGTCCCCAGTGCCCGCTCTCACCTCTGTCTGGATCATGTTGATCCTCCGTGAGCAGAGGGTCTTCACACAGTTGTAGATGTCCACGACGCCCTCACACTCAGCCATGTCCAGCATAACGTCCAGGACGATGTAGCAGCCAGTTCTCCCCGTGCCAGCACTGGGGAGGGAGGGGGGAAACACAGCAAACACATTCCCAGTCTGTGCTGGCACCCACACACAGCCCAAGGTGCTGGTGGGCACCGAGCAAGGTCGGTGTATGGACCCTGCACATAAACTGGGGGCAACTGGGGTCCAGGCAGGGCTGCCAGGACCTCACACACCTCTGTAACCACAGCCTGGCTTTGCCTCAGACCCCCCAAACACCACTGCAGCAGCCCCAGGGGTGTGGGGGGGTCTGGCTGGTGGGGGCAGCACCCGTGTTTAAGGTTCATTTTTACTGTAACACAGCAAAACACAGGTTTTTAACAACAAAACTGAGAGCTAAACCACCTGAGTGCCAACAGTCACCAGGATCCCGTCCCAAAAGGGCCAAGGAGGGTTCAGCACTGAGCTCTGGGAGAGCAGGGAGGTTCCCCTGGCATGAGCAGGTCTGAATTCCCCCAGGGGAGACCCAGCAGGATGCCCAGAGCCAGCCCAGCAGTGCTGATATCCCAATATCCCAAACCCTGGACTCACAGTCCTGCTGTTGCCATGACCCCCTGCCACGACATGTCAGCAACAGAACCACCCCCCTGCCCCTTTCCTACAATCTTTTCCAGTGAAATACTAATTCCTGGGGCTGCTGAATCACTCGTGGTGATTAGCAGTGATTACAGGCTGCGGGCACTAATCACACTGGCTGTTCAATGAAGGCTGATGAGGCAGTTGACAGGGAGAAATCAAATCAAATAAAAAAAATCCCTCCCACTCATCAGCTCCTCATTTGCCCAGTGGAGGGAGAGCCATTAACCCATCCCATGGGAACACCACAAAGCCACCACTGCTGCTCAGACCTGCCACTGGTGTCCTCCCAGCTCCAGTGTCCCAGTGGCTGAGCCTGTCCCTGTGGGCAACCCTGGGCAAGGGGCTGTCCTCTGTCCCCCCTCCCTCTCCCTTCAGCCAGACCCAACATCTGACCATCAGCAGGGGTCAAGCTGCCTGTTCCCCTGTGCCACCCCCACCCACAAGGACAGAGTTGTGGCAGCAGCAGCAGGTGCTGTGACAACCCCAGAACAGGGCTGTTCCCCCTGCACCAGCCCCCCATCCCCACTGCCACCAGCCCAGGGGTGACATTTTGCAGGGGTGACATCACAGAAGGACATCAAGGCCAGGCTGGACAGGGCTTGGAGCAACCTGGTCTAGTGAAAGGTGTCCCTGCCCACGGCAGGGGTTTGGACAAGATGACCTTTAAGGTCCCTTCACCCAAACCACTCCATGATCTGTGATCCCACCCCGTGCCAGCAGCCCCAGCGCCCTCCCTGCCTCAGCCCCTCCTCACCATAAACCCAACTCCCACATTTCAGATCTCCCTGTTGAACATTTCAGCATCACTCTGAGATCTCAGCAGCGTTCCGAGCCCGGTGCCGAGCACCCAGGACACAGCGTGTTCCCTGCCCCCCATCCACACCCCCCAAAGCCCATCCCAGACGGGGATGGCTCCCCCCAGGGCTGGTTCTGCCCCATGGCCATGTCTGTACCTGCAGTGGATGACAATGGGGCCGGCATCAGGTGGGGTGGATGCCTTCACCCTGCGGATGAAGGCCAGCAGCCCCGTGGCGTGGTAGGGGACACCGTGCTCGGGCCACGACATGAAGTGGAACTGCTTCACCTCGTGCCGGGCTGAGTAACCCCTCTGTAAGGGAAGGGTGACATGGTAAAGTCACTCTAATTTTCTCAGGAATTCACGATTTTGCCAGCTCAGCATCTGCTCAGGTGGATCATACAACAGCTCCCTCTTCCTTGGCTGCAAGAGGGTTAAAAAGCAACTAAGCAAAAAGAGGAGGAGGCAGCAGCAGCCTCAGGTCTCATTCCACGAACATCTTTGCTCCCTGCCCTATCACCAGGCAGCAATTTGATATTCCTGTAGATTGAGGGGTAAATTGCAGCAGCTCCATCTTCACTTACCAGGCTGGAGAGTGATGGCTACATCACCTGCAGCCTGGAGGAGAGGAAAGCATCCTTCTCCCCCACAGCACTCACATGGTGCTCACAGGAAATTAAACACTCACTCACTGCCCAGGCCAACCACTCACTCACTGCCCAAACCAACCAACCACT
>VYXB01005166.1:0-44706 GCA_013397135.1 Pachyramphus minor | reverse complement strand
CACTCACAGCCCAAACCAACCAACCACTCACTCACTCACTGCCCAAACCAACCAACCACTCACTCACTGCCCAAACCAACCAACCACTCACTCACTGCCCAAACCAACAAAACACTCACTCACTACCCAACCCAACCAATCACTCACTCACTGCCCAGGCCAACCACTCACCCACAACCCAAACCAACCAAACACTCACTCCCTGCCCAACCCAACGCGGGGCTGAGCCGCTCGCCCAGCACAGGGTGCAGAGCCAGGCAGCTATCAGTGTCCCTGGGGCTCAGAAGCTGCACCTCAGCCAGGGCTGAAAGCCCCCCCCTGGGTTAATAACTCGGGTATGATCAGGGCCAGGCTGTGGCTGGTGCTGGGAGCTGTCCCTGAGGGCAGGGTGGGCAGCAGCAGGGCCGTACCCTCTCGAGGGTGAAGGTGCGCACAGCGTACTCAGCCAAAGTCTCCGACTCCACCAGGGTGATCTTGATGTCCCCGTACATCTCCGAGTCATCTGGCCAGTATTTGGAGCACTTCACCTGCAAGGACAGGATGGGATGGGGTTTTGGCTCTGTAAAGGTGGCTTCTTGCAGAGCTGGAGCCTGGAGGGAAGGGATGGGGTGAGGTCCTTACCCGGCCCACCTCCACCAGCTTGGTGATCATGACGATGCTGGAACAGTGCTCCTGCCACACCATGCGCCAGAAATCGTACACCATCTCCTGCTTGGGCCCTGGGGGAGGGAGGAGAGGACCCCAGGGATGGATGGGCACCACCAGCAGAACCCAGTCCTGGCAGCGCTGCGATGCCACCACACCCCCCCTCCTGCCCCTTCAGCACAAACACCCCCACAGCATTTTAGAGCCCTTGTCCCCCAAGGTTGTGTGGGGTTGTGTGATGCCAAGGGATGGGAACTGCTCCACATTGGCCTCCTGTCACCCCTTCCTGCCCCAGCAAGGTTAAATCCCACCAGGGACAAAAACCAGCTGCTAAATGAGGGGCTGCAGAGCCGCTGGCTGAGGGGGCTGGGGGAGCAGGGAGGGGGATGCCACACTCACCTTGGGTGGCTATGAAGTGGTTGGACCTGTGGTAGCCCTGCAAGGGAAGCAGAGACATCAGTCCTGAGCTGGAGGGAACCCTGGGACAGCCCAGAGCTGGAGCACAGCCCTGTAAGACATTTCCCAACTGGTCCTGCCCACCAGCACACTGCTGCCCACCACTGCTGCAGGAGGAGGTGGAACAGTCACCCAGCACCTGGAACACCCTGTCCTGGGAGTGTGCACCTCCTGCATTCCATGGAAGACATATAACTCATCCCTGGTCTGCACCAAGATCTTTAGCAGCACCCTGAGGGCATCCCAGGATCCACCAGCTCCTGCTGCCACCAGCATTGCTGAGTCCCACCAGTGACACCACATCCCACAGCAGCCACCTGGTGCTGAGTGACATCCCTGCTCCCCTTCTTCATCCCAGCTGCTTACAGGGACCATTCCCATCTCTCAACTGGGAATGCCACCCCAAGGAGCACATTCCAGCCAGGCCACTGCCAAAGGGACCACGGACCCGTGTCCCACTCCTTGGCCATGGGCCCAGCAGAGTTAAACCACACCACACATATGGAGGTGCCAGTGGCTTCTCCATCCCCCATGGGTCCTTTCACAGGGGGTTTTTGTGGGGTGAATTCAACCCCTGCTCCGAGCACATGGGCCCTGTTTTCCCTGTGCCACACAGACCTCGCTTTCCCCTTCCCTGCACCTTACCCAGGTTTATCCACACATTTTCCCAGCCCTTCCCTGATGTTATTTAACAGCACAGTGCCCAGGGAAAGGCCTGGCAGGGGGTGGGAGCAGAGAGAAGGCAGGAGAGGGGGAACCATCTACTTACTTCTCGGTTAATCCGAATCTTAACGATCCCGTTGGGACACAGGTTTGAGAGAAAAAGATCAGAGACAGAGACATTAGTGAGGCCCAGATCAGAGAGAGAGGTTAGAAAACACGACCCAGAGCAGGTCATGGGGAGACACAGGGGAGAAGGGACACAGGGCAGAGGGATGCTGCTCTGGGATCTCAGCATCAGACCACCACTGACAGACAACACCCTCTGGGCAGGAGGGAAGAGTTGGATTTGCTGCTGCTTCCAGGACATGCTGGAGCCTGATGGAGCTTTTCTGAACCTCCCCTGGTCTCAGCACGGAGGTGACAGGGGCCATTGTTCCTGGGGACATCATTCTTGGGGACACCAGGGCTGAGCTCTGCCCAGACTCACAGGATCAGGGGTACCCCAGTCTGAGCCTCAGATGGTCCCATGGCCCCCTCAACCTCTGCATCCCTCACCCAGGGAGGACAGAGATCCATGGCCACGAAAGGAGGGAAAGAAAGGATGGAAAAAGGGAAGAGAGAGGAAATGAGAAAGGAAAGACAGAGCAAAGAAGGGAGAGATGCAACAAGCAGAAACTGCTGAGGAGCAGAAGCAAATCAGGCAGGTCCTTCACGGTGTGTCTCAGGGATGCACAGACCAGCCCACCCTGGGCTGTCCAAACTCCTCAAAATGCTGCTGGACAGCCCCTGGCAGCCCCCAGGAAGCTCCTGTAGCAGCCCAGACCCCCCAAGACAGGCCCTGGCCCCACTTACATCGATGTAGTTGGCGTTGATGTAGTCGGAGTTGGGGTCACCCAGCAGCGGGTGCAGCTTCACACGGTGACGGTCGTCTGGGAACAAGGGGAGAAGGGACCATCAGTGCCTGGGGCTGGTCACCCAGGACCAGGGTCCCAGGGCCCCCCAGGCACCCTGTGCAATCCTCCTGCACCAGGAACCTGCAAAACTCAGGTGGGTGGTGCATGTTCAGGAGCAATAAGCACAAGGGGGTGATTTAGACCAGCGTCGTATCTCCCTGAGCTCTGCCCAGTCCTGCCAAAAACAGGGCACTCATCATGGCCAGAGCCCAGACAGGTGGGGGAAAGCTCTGCCCAACCTCTGGTGTCCTGAACAATGCTAGAGTGGAAGGGTTGAAGCTGAGGACGAAGCACCAGAGGTCCTGGAGCACCAGGCTTGGTGTCTCCATCCCTGCAGGAATGTCCCTGGACATGTGGCAGGGAGCGAGGTGGCTGTGCCACAAGGATTGGAGGGAGCTGGTGAGGAGCATCCTCTCTCAGGTGGGGTCAAGCCCTTCCCCAGTCTTCTGTCCTAAAAACTCCTCAGTTAACCCCTTTTTGTCCACAGCATCCTGCACATCCACACCAGAAGCTCCGTAGGGCAGGGCTGCAGCTTCTCATAAGTCCATACAGGAAAACATACTTCAGGCTATGTGGGGCCTTCCAGCACCACCAGAATATCCTGCTGATGGTATCATCACCCCAAAATATCCCATCTTCAGGGGTTATCCAGCTCCAGCTCCTCTGCTCCAGCCTGGTGGAGCTCTCAGGTTGGGCCCCTGCACTGAGCAAGGACCTTCCTGCTGCCCTTGACCAACCAAACCCCACCAGTTTATTCCTTGCCGTGGACTCGAGCCCAACCTTCCCCCCACAAAGCCCCCAAAGCCCTTTAGAAGGTTTCTGAAGCTTTTTGGGGTGTCTTAAGGCACTCACATGTCGACACATGATCCTGTCTCCCTTTGGTCTTGTCTTTCTTCTTCGAAGCATCCCAGCCTTCAAAGAAACTCTGGAAGGGAAGGATGGATACCCTGAGTTGAGGGCAGGACTGTGGGGTCTCCCCCAGCCCCTGGGGAGCAGGACAGACAGGGTGGTCCCTCCACCCCAACACTTGGCTCCTGCAGCCCCAGCTCCATCTCTGTATCGTGCTCTCCCAGCTACACATTTCTGTTACATCCACAAAATGCTCCATTTTCCAGCAAATTACAGACTGCCTGGTTTTTTTCCCAGGGTTGGTTGTGGGTTTCTTTTTTTCCTAAACCTCCCCAGCCCCTTTCTCTCCCCAGCACAGAATAGGTTTGTGTGTAATAACAGTAACATTCATAGATTGGTGTAAGAGGAGGAAAGTGGAAGGAAATTACATGTTTTCTCCCCTTCCATAATATCTGAGTGCTTTCAAATGACTAGTTCCAAGAACATACAGCAGCTTTTCAAGGAGCACTAATGATTATCACAAGCCCTGGTTTGTCCAATACATGAAAGGGGGGAAAAGCTCCTGTTCCTGACACAGCTGAGCATTAAACAGCAATTTCAGTGGGAAATTTCAATCCCCAAGACCTGTGGGACACCGAGGAGCCAGGAAATCACCCCTGCAGGGTGTGCTGAGGCAGAGGCACGTGAAATAATGTGCTCTGTTACAAGTGCTCTGGCCTGAGCAGGTGGGATGGGCATGATGCAGCCAATGACCCTTGAGAGGGAAATCCCTCCTCTCCAGCATCCTCCCCCCAGGGTTTTCATGGTCTTGGGAGCTGCCAGATTGCTTGCCAGGAGAAAAAAAAAAAAAGGAAAGAGGAGAGGAAGGAGGAGGAAGGAGGAGAGGAAGGAGGAGAAAACAAGGGAGGAAGGAGGAGAGGAAGGAGGAGAGGAAGGAGGAGGAAGGAAGCATCCCCAGCCCTTGCAGGAGAGGTGGGATGACGCAGTGCAGACAGGGCTGGTTTGGCTCCTCTCAGGGACCTGTTCAAGCTGACAATGAAATCCAGAGCTGCCAGGAGCAGAGATTTGATCCAGACCCAGGGACACCCCAGAGTGCCGTGAGCTCCAGGTCTGGAGCATCTTCTGCCTGCCCATGGATCAACCTTGTCCATCCTCCTGTTTAACAGGGGAGTTTATGCAGCACTGACCTGCTTCAAACCTTTGCTGTGTAACCACCAGCAGAGCCCCACTGAGACCTCACCAGTGTCAGAGGATGATGGTCCCACACCGGACCCCACAAAACCTGATCCCCTGCTTTGCTGTCAGGGGCTGCACAGCCAGGGCCCCCCCTGGGGCAGCTGCAGGGGGTGGTTCTCACCTCATACTCCTGCTTGAAGCCGTAGCCCTCGGCTGTTTTCATCTGGTTGATGTGCTGCAGGAGGTCGGCCACGCGCACGGCCGGGTGGAGCTGCCCCGTGTGGTACGGGGAGCCCTTACGGCCACACTGGCGCCGTGGGGAGCCCCCCAGGAGGCTGCTGGACTCGTTGACCACACTGCTGCGCTGGTCACCTGCAAAAAAACAGGGACAACCAGAGCCCATCAGGGGTGCAAAACCCGGGGCAGCGTCCCCGTCACCTCCTCGCGCCCGCGGAGGGAGGAGGGAAACACCCCCGGGCGGTGCTGCTGCTCCCACCCTCCCCTCTCCATGGATTGCACCTCACCCTGACTCTGTGCTGTACATGGGAAATGGATTTATATGTCACATAAAGGCCTCTCTTCCAAACAGCTTTGCTCAATACGACTTGCAAGTAGTTTATGGAGTTTAGTTACTCTGAATATGTAAAAGCACTGACTTCCAGGCTGGACTGAACCAAAGGGGCAGCAAAACCCCACCAGCCACTCCCTCCCTCCCCATTCCTGGGATGGGGGAGTGAACTGGAAAGGGAGAAGTGAGAAAACTCGTGGGTTGAGACAAAGAGAGTTCAATGGGAAAAGCAAAGTAAACCAAAGAACGAGTTCCTCGTGCTCTCTGCAGCTCTTCCTACACCACAAAGCTAAAAATGCCCATCACAGCCTTTTTAGGACCCCAGCAGATCTATTAGAAATCAGTAGGCAAGACCTTAGGGGGAGGTTAATAACCTCATTTCCAATTAACTGCAATGCAGACAGGCAAGAGCTCTGTGCCCAAATATTCACACAAAGTCCTGAGTTGAAATATCACCTTGCCAAAGTCTCCAGCTCAGCTTAACAGTTAATTTTCCTCACTGCTCGAGAGCAGCACCGTGTTCCTCCTGCTGCCACAAATGGAGCTGGCTGCTGGTTAATGGGGGACTTTAATGCAGTATTTACCTGGTTTGTGCCTTTGCTGTGTAATTACCAGCAGAGCCAGACTAAGATCTCACCTGCATTTGTTAAGGGAAGGTTCCACACTGGATCCCAAAATCTGCGTTTGCACAAAACCCAATGCTCTGCGTTGCTGTCAGGGGTTGGGCAAGCAGGGACCCATGGAATGGTTTGGGTTGGAAAGGACCTTAAAACTCACCCAGTTCCACCCCCTGTCATGGGCAGGGACACCTTCCACCAGCCCAGGTTGCTCCAACCTGGCCTTGGACACTTCCAGGGATCCAGGGGCAGCCACAGCTTCTCTGCCCAACCTGGGCCAGGGCCTCCCCACCCTCCCAGGGAACAAATTCTTCCTAAATCTAAATCTCTCCTCTTTGAGTTTTAAACCATTTCTCCTTGTCCTATTCCCATCTGCCCACATAAAAAGTCTCTCTCCCTCTTTTTTCTAAGCCTCCTTCAGGTCCTGCAAGGGGCTCTCAGGTGTCCCTGGAGCTTCTCTTCTCCAGGGGAACCCCCCCAGCTCTCCCAGCCTGGCTCCAGAGCAGAGGGGCTCCAGCCCTTGGAGCATCTCCATGGCCTCCTTTGGACTCTCTCCAGTAGCTCCAGGTCCTTCCTGTGCCGAGCACCCCCAGAACTGGATGCACCAGAGGTTTAATCTCACTCCAAGAGGACAGCACACGAGTGCCCCATGACCCAGGGATTAATGAGAATTTAATTGCTGCCATTTGGAAGGTGCTGATGGCTCCACCCAGGTTTCCATGAGGATTAGTGATTTTCTTTTAAATGCACAGAAACCGAGGCCTGGTGGGGAACAGCCACCAACCAGAGCAGCCCATTCATTTACCCTCATTAATTAAGGATGTTTACAGCCACTGGGGCCTGGCCCCAGCCATGGCAGCCAGCCCGACCTCCCCCACTCAGCCCACACAGAGCCCCACCAGCCTCTGAGCATCTCAAGGACAGCAACCAAAACACAAAATACACCTAGTTCTGTGTATTAAGAAGAAAAGTTTGCCCTCTGGGCTTCTATTATCCATGAGACAACGCCGGGAATCACATTAATCCCGCAGCCGGTGGGGAAGAGCCGCGTGGAAGCTGCATCTTGAAGTTACTGTAACAGATGTTATTAGCATATGGTTGGAACTGGGGCATCCAACGAGTTGTTTTACAACTAAATCAGCGTGGAGACGCATCCTCCAGTGGGTGGGAAGTTATCAGTCTCCCTCAGATGTGAACACGGGGGCTCAGCAACCCTTGGAAGCCCAGGGTTGGGTGTAAAGCTGGTGTAAAGCTCCCAAGCCCTGAGTGAGTGAAGAGCTGGGGTTCACTCAGCTCCAGGGGGGGCTGCAGGCAGATTCAGAGCCCAGGCTGCCCAGCCACAAGCTCAGACTCCACGTGAAGAAGAGGCAGAGGCCCAGCTCGAGCCGCCCACGAGCGATTTCCACCAGCACAGGCTGGATGATGATAAAAGCTACCCCAGGCACCGATGAGATCAATGGCCTTGGAGAGTTAGCCAGGGCAGGGAAAAGCCTGCAATGTGCCACACACATCAGGCTAAAATAGATGTAACACCTTCTTACTGAGCCTTGGATACATATTCAGAGAATCACAGGATCTCCTGACATGGACAGGATCCACAAGGATCATCCGAGTCCAACTCCTGCGCCCACACAGGACACCCCAATCCCACCACATGCCTGAGAGTGTTGTCCAAGCTCCTTGAGCTCTGACAGGCTGTTCCTGGGATATTCAGGGATTATTTGGGCCCCCTTGCTGTGGCTGATGGGAGCAGTGGGATGCTGGGATACCCCATCCTTACGTCGGTTGCCACAGTTGCGGGGTGGGAGCAGGGGAATCCTGGGGTTCCCATCCTCACTTTGGTTGCTGTAGCTGTGGGAAGGGAGCAGTGGGATGCCAGGATTGCCATTACCTCTGTTCCCATAGTTGTGGGTGTCCATGAAGGACAGCCCCAGGCGCTCGTCCTCCTGCAGAGTGCTCTGGTCGGTGAAGCTCCTGTCGATAGCGCTCATCATGTGGGTCTTCTCATGCCGGTAGTTAATGGTTGCTTTGGTCATGTTCACGGGTTTCCTGCAGCAGGGAGGAAGCAGAAATAAGCAGGGCTCACCCAAAGGTGCTGTAAGATCCCAGGGAGCAGGATGGGTCACGTCCACCAGTGGTCACCAAGCTTTGGTTTTGTGCCATCCCTGGCCGGTCGCAGCCCCACATGGATCATCCCTTGCCAGCTGCTCCTCCTTGATGTCCCATCCTGTCCCCTCCCCTGGGACAGCCAGGATTGCTCCATGTGCCAGCAAAGGCTCTCTCCAGCCATTTGGCATCACGTGGGTCTGCCCCAACTCTCCCCAGCCCCGTTTCTCCAGGCTTGACCCACCCACTGCCCCAGAGCAGCTCACTGCAACTCAGCCCATCCCACACACCACAGACATCACTGTGCTGCACAGGGCACGTGCAAGACATGGACCCCAAAAATACTCCAAGGGCTGGAGCCCTTCTGCTCTGGAGCCAGGCTGGGAGAGCTGGGGGTGTTCCCCTGGAGAAGAGAAGCTCCAGGGAGACCTGAGAGCCCCTTGCAGGGCCTGAAGGGGCTTATAAAAAATGGGGCGAGCGAATTTCTACACAAGCAAATAGTGACAGGACAAGGGGAACAGTTTTGAAGTACAAGAGGAGAGACTGTGGTTCTGCACAAGAACCAGATCAGTGGTTAGGGAGGAATTCCTCCCTGTGAGGGTGGGGAGGCCCTGGCACAGGTTGCCCAGAGAAGCTGTGGCTGCCCCTGGATCCCTGGAAGTGTCCAAGGCCAGGTTGGACGGGGCTTGGAGCAACCTGGGCTGGTGGAAGGTGTCCCTGCCCATGGCAGGGGGGGAGAATTAGATGATCTTTAAGTTCCCTTCCAACTCAAGCCATTCTGTGATCCTAAAACCATGGTAGGGGCCAAATCTATCCCAAAGGATGGGCTGGACCCCCTGACTACACAAATGCTCAGCACCCACCAGAGAGGCCTTTCCCCCAGGGCAAGGTCCCCATTAGGAATTTAACAAAGATTCTGGGAAAGGAAAACAGAACCTCACACGCCAGATTCAAGACATTTAGGCCCAAAACACCTGAATGAATATTTTTGAGAGGCAGCATCAGGCTCTGAAGAAGCCAGAGCAGGGCTTAACCCAGGGGAGGGATGAACATCCCTTCCAGGCCCATGTCTCAGGGGGGGACAGGGGGCCAGGACACCGCAAAAATCCAGAATTCAACCCAGAGTCACTGACCCTTCCCCTTTATGCTGCTTTCTCCCTGTAAAAAGCTCAGCAGCATTATCTTCCCAAACCAAAGAGACCCTTAAAACATACTGGGCAGAGATAAGGACTTGTTGGGGCAGAGGGGTGAGGGGGGCAGCCCCGAGGAGGGTAAAGGAGAAAGAGAACAACAATTACTCACGGGTAATAGGAATAAGAATAGTAGTTCCTCCTGGCAAGCGTGCAAACAAAGAGAGCAGCAGAAATTGCATAAGCAGCTTTTCTCCAGCACAGAGAAAGGGGGGTGACAGGGCTGCCAGAAAATTAAATGCACCATAAAGGTCCCCTTTGGCATCCACAGGTTATTTATTCCAGGCAGGAGCCAACATCCCGCAGCAGAGCACAAGCACCAGCTCTCAGGGTGACCACACCAGAGGTGGGGTGCCCACAGTGCCCTTGTCCAAAGGGTTATTCCATAATTTTTAAGAGTGAACAGCAAACGTGTCCAAAATGTAGGGATTTCCCTCAGGGAGCTGGTCAGGAGCCCAGTGGGATGGATGGGTCAGGACATCACATTTCCAGTGCACTTCTTCCTAGGGATGAGTCTCTCCCAGAGCTGCATTCCCATTCCACCACATCAGTGTTTTTTCCAACGGCAAAACACACTCTGGAGGAGATTTATGAGCTCATCCCAGCTTGCCCACAGCCCCAAACTCAGGGCTGTTGGCATCAATCTGATTTGTGGCTCTGGTTTGTCCTTCAACAGGTTCACCCCGGGATGCTGAGGCAGAGCTGCTCCTCCTCCTCCTCCTCTTCCTCAGCACCGGGAATGCAGCAGCCAGCCACACTCGTGGCTTCCCACCCACAGCATCAATCCCCAAAAAATCACCAGCACCACCAGCATTTGCTCCACCAGGGACAGATCTCATGCAGCCACGAGCCAACCCAGCACAGGTGCCACATCCCCGCTCTTCCAGCGGCGTAAATCCGCACGGATCCTTCTGGGGCGCACGGAGCCACAAAGAGCTTTGCAGACTCCCACGGGCCCAGGCTGTGCCCTGCTGATTTTCTCTCCCCCCTGGCTGTTCAAGTACTTTGCTCCATCCTCCCGAGCCCTGGGTTTAATTGCTGTCCTTTCTCCCTGGCTTTGAGAGCCCCCCCGGCTCCAGCCCCGCACGGAAGGAGCCGCTTCCCAGGGCCGAGCAAAAAGCAGCGGCCGTGGTGCTCCCAGGGATGAGTGTCCTGGAAAGCCCTCACCCTCCTCCCTCCCACCCCTCCGAGCTTCCCCCACCACTGTGGTCACATCCACGCTGGATGTGCTCAGTGTTCCAGAGAGCTGGGGAGTGTGGGGGATTCCCATGGGGGTGGCAGCCCCAAGGATCAGCAGCTCGGGGAAAACCTCCCCTCCAGTGCACACCCGAATTTTAATGACTCATTTCGAGCCAGCTGGAGATCTCCAAAAGGGATTGTCCACATTTCACTGGAAGCTCAGTGCTTCCCCATTAAAACAAGCCAAGGAGGTGCTGGACTGCTCTGAGCACTCACACCCTGGGGTGCCCAGGGTGGGCAGCCCCCTGCCCAGCCCCAGAAGGGTCCAGCATTGCATTGGCCCCAGCCCAGTCCCTGAGGGAGACACCAGGACAGCCAGACCCTCCAGACCTCAGCCAACACCACTCCTGTGGATGGATCCAGCCCTGGGCTGGCCAAGGCAACAGGGAGGCCCAGAGAGATCTCAGTGCAGATGAAGCTGATTTTTGTCATTTTGGGCAGGAGGGGTGCACACCCTGGGGTCCCCTGGCTGCTGTCAGCAGTGGGAGCTGGTGGGATGGGGCTCAGCACTGGCCCAGGGCTTGGACACGGGCCAGAAGCATTTCCATCTATGCAGAATCACCAGAGCAGCACAAAGCCAAGAAACAGCAGCAAAAAGAGGCAAAAGACTGAAAAATACACAGGAGAGGGACAGTGGAAGAAAGCTCCAGAACCCTGAGGGGGAAGGGACATCCCCAGGACTTTGCTCCTTGGTCCCCAGTGCCTGGGGGATGCACAAGCACATGGACACAGCTCCAGGGAGGATCTGGAGTCTGCCCAGCGCAGCACAATCACCACCAGTAACTCCCAGTTAGTGCTGGGGTGGTGGAGAAGGACAGAGCTGGGGGGAAGGGACAGATGAAGCACCAGCCACCACACCAGGTGTCCTTACCCTTTCCGGATGGCCACGATGATGGCTCCCAGCAGGATGATCAGGACAATGAGCCCCCCGGCACAGATGCCCAGGATCAGACCCATCTCCTCCGAGTGCTGTGACACCTCCAGGGGACGTTTGCTCTCCTTGCAGGCAGCTGCCAGGTGACAAGGACAGGCAGGAGGGGTCATCATTCAGCTCCAGGGGGGTTGGCAACATCATACATGGAACCAGTGGGATTTATCCCATGGGGTGCTCACTGCTCCATGAACATGTTATTCCACCATGACATTACAGAGCTCTGCAGTGCCACAGGCAAGGCCCTCTCTCACTTCCAGTGGGATGAGACAAGTCCCTTTGTGCCACCTTTTGTCACACCCCACATCAGATCATCCAGCCCTGGATTCAGCATCCAGCACCACCGGCTCCAGCCCATCACCCCCACCACCACAACGGCATCAAGAGGGAAAACTCAACCAAGGGAAAAACCCCCGGCACCAACGGAAGTGGGAAAGAATAAAACCATCACACCCAGCCCAACCACCACCACCAGCAGCCCCAACACCCACCAGCACAGCCCCAACCACCACAGGGTTGGAGCCACAGCCTGGGTGGGATCCCCCAGCTGGGAAAGGTGGGCTCACCTTTGCGGGCGATCCGGACACAGTTCAGCCGGGTCTCCTATGGAGGTAAAAAAGGAGGATCAGTGCTGGATGATCCCAGCAGCTCTGCTGGTCCCTTGGTGCTTTGACCCCCAAAAACCGAGGGAGTTTGCTGGTGATTTGTGCTGCAGCACCCAAGGAGCTCCCGGGGACCCACATCCCAAGAGATGCTGCTGCATGAGCTGCCCCCAGCATTCCCAGGTTTAGCCAAGGCCACTGCTCCTGGCACAGAGGGGATGGCAAAGCTCAAGATGGTCAGAGGGACCCAGCAGATCCAGTGAAGCTGCAGGTCACCAACTACAGCTAAAACATTCCCAGGTCATCATCCAAAGCTTCATGGGAGTTTTTTTCCATCAAACTTTTCAGCCCCAGTTCCAGTGCCCTGCATATGCTGACAAGTTTGCCATGAGGTTCCAGCTCAGGTCTCCAACAGTTTTAACATTTGCCATGTAGGGAGGGGTTCAGATAAAATATTCCATCTTTCCATGCATCCAACTTCTGCTGCAAAACGAGAAAGCAGCATCTTGGCAGGATTGCCTTCTTTTCCAAGCATCCTCCAACCCCTCAGGACACCATTACTGGCAATGCTGCTCCATCCACCCTCGGACTGAGACCGTGCCACAGGTCCAGGGCAGCTCCGGCCCCGCTCTCCCCGGGGTTACCAGCTGTTCCTTCTCCTGTTTCTTGCTTCATCTGGCACAAAACCCATGACCAACCCCAGGCAGGATCCAGCCTTTTTGCAATGTCTGACAGCAGCCAGGACAAATCCATTGCCTCCCAGCAGGAGGGCTATAAAACAGCATCAACTACCAGTTATTATCCGGTGGTTGAGATCCTCCCTGTCCATCTCGGCTCTAATTACAACCCAGCGAGGTGTGAACGACCCTGGAGTCAAGGAAAGGATTCAGTAACCAGCACCTTTCCAGCAAGATGGAGCCGTGTAAGATGAGGATGGAGTCGTGGTCCTGCTGCTTTGTTTTCATCCTCCCCTGGGTGGGATGAGAGGTGCTGGAGCAGGTGATGCCAAGAAGGGTCCTGGTGGTCCCATCAATGACTTGGAGGAATCAGCCCAGGGATGTGGGGGTGCTGTCAGAGCAGGGCTGTTACACCTTCACAGAGGAAACAGGCAGCAGAAGGCAGGGAAAGGCAGCCTGGGAGCTCCCAGGAGCTCTCTGGAGCTGGGACTTGCTGTCCTGTCAGCAGTGGGTCCCAGCAGTGCACACACAGCTCCTCCTGTCCAGATGGTCCTTCTCCATGCCAGGATGAGCCCAGGAATGGGGTGCCCCCTGCTCTGGTGCTGGTTGGAGTCGTGGCTGCTACTGCAGTGGGTGGGGGAGGTTGGACTCCTCCCTCCCCAGTGTCAGCACCAGGATGGGGACAGGCACAGCCCACAGTGCTGGGAGGAACAGGACACCCACCCATGGTCCCAATGTGCCATAAGGGCAGCCCAGAGCACCAGCTCCCCCCTGAGCAGGACACTGGGGTGGCCCCACAGGGTGGCCCAAGGGGCATCTCAAACAAGCCCCGTTTCTCCTGACCCCCCCAAACCCCAACCTGCCCTCTGCCTGGTCCAACCCACCGGCCAGAGCGGGGTCCCACGGCCACTCACCCCTTTGAGGTTGCTCATGGCTTGGAAGTAGATAAGATAGGCCTTCTTGGGCTCCAGTGGGGGGTTCCAGTAGCCACTGTAGGTCTGGTTGTCCCCCACAGTGAAGGGCTTGGCCTCGGTGAGGCTGCTGGCGGGCAGCTCTGCCCCGAAGTAGTGCACGGAGCCGCGGGACACGGCGTCGTCGAAGGTGAGGGGCACCGGGAAGCATTCCTGCCCCCCCAGCTCCCGCTTCAGCTTCTTGGGACGGTCCTCCTCCACTATCACTTGGTAGGTGCTGGTGAGGGCCAGGCATGGGTCACAATCACAGAATCACAGAACCAACCAGGTTGGAAAAGACCTCTGAGATCTTTGTGTCCAACCTGTGAGCCAACCCCACCTTGTCATCCAGCCCATGGCACTGATGCCACATCCAGTCTCTTCTTAAACACCTCCAGGGACAGTGACTCCACTCCCTCCCTGGGCAGCCCATTCCAATGTCTGATCACTCTCTCTGGAAAGAATTCCTTCCTAATATCCAACCTAAACCTCCCCTGGCGCAGTTTAAGCCTGCGCCCTCTTGTCCTACTGCTGGGAGAAGAGACCCATAGCCAAAAATATCTTTGGGAACAACACAGTCCTGCCCTTCCCTTGGAGCTCCACCCTGCTGTCCCACCCCATTTGTGGGGGTCTCACCCTCCTGCAGCCCCCACTCACCTGATGGGAGCCCCCCTGCCCTGCGCCGGCCGCAGCAGCACCGTGATGGTGCTCTCTGACTCGCTCAGCGGCGATGGCATGTCCCCATAGTCGAAGGTGGGAGCTGTAAAGGGAGCAGGGATGAGTCCGGGCCCCCAGGGATGAGTCCAGGCCTCCAGGGATGAGTCCAGGCCCCCAGGGATGTGCTCAGAACTGCCCCCAGCTCAGGGGAGGACACTGAGGCACAAGCAGCATTGCCCAGGGCGAGGCATCACCGAATGGTGTAATGTGAGTTCTTGCAATTAAAGGAAACCCTTCAGGTCTTGAACAAGTGTCAGGGTTGGGACAGGACCCCTGGGTGAGCACTGAGGGGGGTTAACAACGCTGGTCTGGCAGAGGGGAGGAGACAGGAGCGGGATCCAGCCTTGGCAGGAGCCAAATGCTTCAGGGCTTAAAGATGTGTCCAGGGATGGCACCAGTCAGAACCACTGGCACTTGGAATCACTGGAATCAAAGTGTGACCTTTACCCCTGGGGTAGATACACACCCAGCAGCACCCCCAGACCAAGGTGGGGGACCCCCTCGTGCCTGGCATAGCCCTGTGGCCCCCAAACCATCACTGTGGTCCAGCTTGAGCTGCTTTGCAGTTTCAGTGCCCCCATTTGGGCTCATCTCAGCCCGTTTGCTGCAGTTAATGGTGACACCACAGACATGAGCAAAGAGCCTCCAGTAAAGCACAGCTCATTAACGAAGCCCAATTAATCCCTGGCTTGTACACTAAGAGCTCAGACAGCACCAGGCACCAGCACTGGGCTGGTTGGACTCTCCAGCCAGGCGCCCTCTTGTCTGGGGGGGCTGCCTGGGAGGGGCTCACGGCACAGCTGCCACCCCCAAAAGCAGCCTCCGGTCACCAAAAACCTTCCAGCCACCAAAATCACGGCCGTGACCCTGAGGGTTGACACCGCCACGGGATATCCGAGCGCAGGAGAAGCCGCGGCCCGGAGCCAGAGGAACCTACCGGAGATGTTGGTGGTGATCTCGGTGAGCGCCGTCTGCCCAAAGCCCTTCCCGGTGCGGGCCCGGACCGAGAAGAGGTAGGTGGTGCCGGGGTGGAGGTTGGAGAAGACGTGGTAGGTCTCGTTGCGCAGTTTGGACACCGTGCGACGCGGGCCCGGCACGTTGACGGCCGGGTCGGACGACTCGATGCTCTGGTAGCTGATCTGCAGGGACAGGGCACAGCGTCACCCGTGGCCACAGGAGAGGGGGGAGAGCCCGGATCTGAGGGAAGGGGATGAATTCCAAGGAGGGTCATGGGGGCAGCCTGAAGGCAGATGTTTTTTGGGGTAAATCAAAAGCAGAGGTTCACTAGAAAAGGCCTGGGGGCAGCAGCAGTGCTGCAGTCAACTTTAATCCCCATGAGTAACAGCAGCAGTTGTCCCAAATTGCCTCCACTGCATCCCCCCAGCAGGGCTCTCCCGTGTCCCTTTGTCCCTGCCCTGGGAGCCAGAGCCCTCCGGGACGTACCTCGTACTGTGTGATGAGGCCGTTGGGCTCCACAGGTTCCTCCCACTTCAGAAATATCATGTCCTCCAGCGGGGTGAAGGTGAGGGACTCTGAGGCGATGCCCCCAGGCACTGGGGAAGGAAAGGGGACGTGCTTGGATGCAGCAGGAAACCACTTTGGAAGGAGAAATCCTCCAGGAAACCCCTCCAGGTGGCCCCGTGACCGAGCCACCGCATCCCCTTTGCCACATCACCCAGCTCCAACATGTTCTCCCCAGCGAGATGATGCTCCTGGGCCCACTGGTGACACTTTGCCATGGGAGGGGGACATCCCCACCCCATGGCACAAATCCCACAGGTACCACTTCCAGCAGCGATTCCCACCTGCTGTTACCAGCACAAGCTGCCCAAGCTCAGAATAAACCCATCCCTTTTTCCCCCACAATTTAAATCCCTCAGGAGCCACCAGCACCCTGAGGAGACACTGCCAGCGAGCAGCAACATCCTCACCTGCAGACAGATGTGTCCCAGCCCTCCCCTCTAATTAACACCACCACAATAATAACTGTAATCACCAACAGCGATCAGCAGCACCGGGATCAATATCCGCTCCTTTATCATGGATTTCTCCACGGAGAGGCAACGGCTTGGCAAAGTCCCGCTCCCAAAACATCCTTCTCCTTGCAGAGGGACAGCAGCTCTGCCCCCCTGCTTTGCTTTTCTTTTTTTTATTCCCCACAGCTTTTGTTTGGATCTAATTACGGGACTGGGAGGGAAGGGAAGGGAGGGATCTCCTCCCGCGTGCTTCCCACCGAGCAAACACGGCGTTTCCACTTGATTTACAAGTTAATTTAATCAGAGGCACTGTGTCCTACACGTGTACACAGGCTCTGATTAAATCCTGGGAAAATTACAGAAACCTTTGGGGCAGGAATGTGTGTACCTGTATTTTTTTTATATCTTATAACCTCTGCTCTCTCTATATAATTATGTATTATTTTCTATCATTTTGTATTATATATGACCTGTATTATGCATAGTTACATCTTATTTTCTATTGTTACATATTGTATCATCATTAAATTACTGTCTAGAGTACAATTTATGTATTACCCTAATATTATAACATATACAGCCTATGTTTTTATATATATAGGTACAGGCATCACATGTTCCCTACTCACCAGGCTGAGTCCAGCAGAGGATGCACACAACAGCTTCCAGATGTGCATATACCCCTCTGCCATCCATATATGCACATATATGTTATTATTTATGGATTTCTATCTTTTATTTGGGCTTGCATGCACTGCAAGGGAGAGAACTGGCTCCTCACAGCACCAACACGCTGCAAGGGCATTTCCACAGGCACCTGGGGTTGACTCTCATCATTTCATGCACACAGAACAAAATCTCCTGCTATGGGTCACCTGCATCCATATGGAGCACTGAAACACCAGCTAGAAAACCCATGGATCCAGCAGATTCCTCCCTGTGCCCTGCCCATGCCCCAGCACTGCTTTGCCTGGGGTCCAAGAGGGTGCTGTGAACAACATCCTTGGTTTGGCTCAGCTATTAACACCCCAGAAATGGGTCTTCCAGCCCAAAACCAGGGTTTACCACTTTGGGATGTGCCACATGTGTCTTTGCAGCCCACCAAGAGCAGCCCCAGCTCTGCACCAGCAGATGCTGCCACCCAAAACTGGCCTCGTGCCGAAATAAACCACAATTAAGGGTCCTGTGATTAATGAGCCTTCAGCACCTTGGCTTAATTGCATGGGTGGCCACTCATCACCCAGTTCTAGGAGCAAAAATCCTCATCCTCCTGCCAGGCAAGCAAGGGAGGTGCTGTGCCAGGCCCATGTGGAATAAGTGCAACATATCCATAGGTGGATATCCATGGATCCATCTCAAGGTGGCCGAATTGACCACGGCGCCAAATTCAATCCAAGGGAGAAGCCACCAGCCCCAGTCAATTGAGGCCCAGGGAAAAGCAGCTGGAGTGATTACAGTACAGCAAAAAGACATCTGGAGCTCCTGTATTAATATTCCATCAGGAAACAGCTGGAGCAGTCACAGCCCAGTGAGAACAGCTGGAGCAATTAGAGCTGGAAAATGAACCGTCAGGAGGGAGGAGCCGGGTGCCCCTGGAGGGGCAGGCTCAGCACTGGGGATATGGGAAGTGCTGTGTGCAGAGGAAGGTGCTGGATTTAGGATTTGGAGATGAAAACTGGACTTGGAGACACGTCAGGTTTCTTCAGCCCTGCTCCAGCTGTGGAGGTTTTGCTTTCCAGCCTGGGAAACAGGAGGGACGAGCATCACACACACACTGGAGGGTCCCAAATCACAGAGAGTCCTGTGCAGGGGAATTCCATGGAAGGCTTCTCCTCAGGGGTCCTCAGGGGGTCTGGAGCCAGCTGGATCCTTTGCAGTTATCAGTTCTTCCACCTTAACTGCTGATTCTTGATGCTAAAAAGCGCTTTGGAGATTAATTGTGGTTTTGTTTAACATGTGACTCTATGAGAGCCAGGGATGTTCCTGGTGCTCAGCACTCAGCACCCACCCAGGGGTGCAGCAGCTCCTTGCACCCACACAAGCCCCAAAAAGCAGGATGAGACCCCCTGGCCCCACCAGTGCAGGACCAGCCGTCTGGGGGGGCTGCCTGGGACTGTGGGGGTTGCCCAGCTGCCCTTGAAGGGTCATTGTCGTGGAGAGACACAGTGCAGGTAAGGCCAGACCTGGGAGACCTGTCCAGTGGCCTCAGCTCCAGCACAGCCTTGGAGAGGATTCCAAAACAGTGGAGCAATGCTGGAACCTCCAGTGAAGATGTCACCCCACTCAGGTGCTGGCAGTGGGGACCCAACCCTGGGGCACAGCCAGAACAGGGGATAAAAAACAGCTCAGCCATCCAGGAGCAATGCTGTGCCAAAAAATGGGGCCTTGATCATCACAGAGCTCATCTGCACAACCTGAACCTGCTCCAGGGCAAACTGAACTGGGGAAGAGCACAGGGGGAGCTGAGCAAAGCTGCTCCTGCCCTGGTTAACAGCTCCCTCCCAGGAGTTCAGCAGTGCCGGATCCGCCGGCGACCAAGCAGACAAAAGATGTTACCTAAGCACAAAGCATTAATTGTTTTAATTGCTGTTATTAGCACTGCCAGGCTTTGGTTCCCAATAAGGGATGAGTGAGGAGGCTTGTGCTGGGAGGAGCTGGGCATCAGCCAACGCTCACACCCTGCACCAGACCGGGCACCAGTAGAACTCCACTCCAGGGAGGAGGGCAGTGTGTCTGCAGTGACATCCACATCCAGCCCCTGAGTGCCCCCAAGCACTTCCCTTCCCCAGCCACCATCACTGCCCCTTTCTCTCACCTCCCCTTGCACAGCCCTGAGGCTGCAACAGCCTTTTCCCCTCCCTGTAAGGGCGATGCCACAGAGATACTCCCACCAAGGGCTGAGAGCCATGGATGCCCACCACAAGAAACACACCGACAGCTCAACAGCCCCAGAGTCCCGTTTTTGGGGGCACACTCACCATCCTCATCCGTCTGGAAAACCACCTCCTTGCCCTCCTTGCGCCCCTCGGGGTTGGAGAGGATGAGCTTGACGTGGATGTTCTTGTAGGGCAGCAGGTTTTTGATGGTGTAGCGGTTGGTGTTTCGCTCCATCTTCACGCACTCCTGGAAGGTCTGGTTGTGGCCGCTGCCCACGAAGTAGCGGTAGCAGAGTGACACAGTGTAGGTGTGGCAGCGGGTCAGGTTGTAGCCCAGTGGCTCCCACTGCAGTGTCAGCTGCCTGGACTGGATCTCAGAGAAAGCCAGGCCTTTGGGGGCCCTCATGGGCTCTGCGTGGGAAGAGATGGGGAGAGATGAGCGAGGAAGAAGAACATCTCGTGGATTTATGTGTATTGTCAGGGAAAACCCTTTTGCAGTGCAGAGGGGAGTGCAGAGAGCAACAACCCTGACCCCAAAACTGGGACCAGCCCCAGCACAGGATGCTGCTGCCCTGCAGACAGGGCTGGGGACATCACTGGGTCTCACAGTCACCAACACTGCAGGGACAGCAGCCCCCATGGGCTCATCCTTCCCCTGAGGAGGGGAAGTTGGGCACCAGCCCCACTGTTCTGGTGGGCACCGGGAGCACCCACCCTATGAGAAGCCCCAGACAACCAGTTAAGAGAGGCCATGGGAGCCTTCATGTTGTCACCAAGCCTGTGTCAGGCTCTTGAAAGGAGGGGAGTGCCACCACAGAGAAGTTTAATTAGCTCTAATTGGCATGAAGGGAGAAGTCGTTAACGAGGAGACAAGTTCCTCTGCCAACACATGCACGTGGGTGGTTTGGATTAATGGCAGTGAACATCCTTCCACACCCACGGGTGCTGGGAAGGGCTTGGGGTGGCAGGGGACCTCTCCCAAAGCCGCCCTGGGCAGTCCCATGGCACCCACCTGCGCACTTGGTGCGGCTGATAAGGGGTGGCCCCGGTTTGCCGGTGCCCCCCTCGCCGGGCCGGGTGAGCAGGACGCTGATCTCGTACTCCGTGTCCGGGTCCAAGTGCCACAGCTTGTAGGTCTGCATGTTGACAGCGTGGACCTCCGACCAGGGCCCCGAGGTCATGCGGTACTCGATCTCCTTGCGCACGATGGGGCCGTCGCCGATGATGGAGTTGGTGTTGAGCTGGATGATGAGGTAGGTGGAGCCGGCCCGGAGCAGCTGGGGGGGGGCAATGGGTGTGGGGGGCTCTGGAAGAGAACACAGAACGGGCAGGTGGGGCATGGCTCTCCAGAAGCAGCTCCAGGGCGTCCCCAGAGCCAGGCCAATGTTGGCACAACCACAGCTGCCACAATTTAATTGTTGACTCGTTACAGTTGACACATCCCAAACATCTCTTCTCACACCAACCAACCACACTCAGTCTGAAAAAAAGAAGCCTTAGACACGACATAATTGTGGCCTTCCAGTACCTGAAGGGCCTGCAAAAGAGAGGGACTTTTTACAAGAGCCTGGAGTGACAGGCCAAGACTTCACACTGACAGAGAGCAGGTTTAGATTGGATATTAGGAAAATATTCTTTACTCTGGGACTGGTGAGGCCCTGGCACAGGTTGCCCAGAGAAGCTGTGGATGCCCCATCCCTGGAAGTGTCCAAGGCCCTGGATGGAGCTGTGGGCAACCTGGTCTAGTGGAAGGTGTCCCTGCCACGGCAGGGAGGTGGAACAATTAGACCTTTAAGGTCCCTTCCAACCCAAACCATTCCATGATTCCTGCTGAAAAGCATGGGACAAACTTGGATTCCCCACCCAGAGGACACGAGAATCAACACCAAAGTACAGGAGGGCACCAGCCAGTCCTCAAACTTCAGCCTGTGCATGTGCCCTCAGTAAGGCTTTAACAGCTGCAATAGGGTTTCATCTGATCAAACCTTAATTATCTTTATAAGATACACAGCCCAGCGTGGTGCCGCACAGTTTCACCGTAATTAATTAATTCCCACCTACTGCAATCAAAAATAAACGATCTCAGGCCACCAGCGAAGGCAGTTTCCTGGTTTTACACTGCAAATTCCACGGGTAGCAAAAAGGAACTGCGATCCCACCGCCCCGGGCGTCCCACCTTCCTCTTCCTCTGCCAACAGCAGAGCAGAGACGGCCCATCCACGGCCCAGAAACCCCCCAGCACATCACCCACCTTTCACGATGAGCTCGGCGAAGTTGGAGACCCCCGAGCCTCGGCTGGACTGGGTGACACAGCGGTACAGATCCTGCTCCGCCTTGGACACCTCGTCCAGCTGGAATGTGGCCAGGAAGCGCCGGTGGCTGATGTGCTTCACCGAGGCGGCAGGGACCACCTCACCGCTCTGCCTCTGCGCCACGGGAGAGACCAGGGGTCACTGGAGGCACACCCAGGGCCACCAAAGGTGTCCCCAAGTCGGGGACCATCCCCACCCCGCCCCTCACCTGCATGAGGAAGCGCTCGGCCTCCGACGCCTTCCCGGCGGCCACGCACTGGAAGGTGGCATTTTGCCCGGCGTTCACCTCCACGTCACCCAGGCGGGAGAAATGAGGGGCTTTCGCTGCCAGGGGACACAAGGGACAGGTGACAAAGTGGCCCAGCTCTGAGGGGATCTCAAAAGAATCCCACCACACCCAAAAACCCCACCCAGGATGTCGTGGCTGGGGCCGAGCTCCTAAAGCCTGGTCCTGAAGCCTGGGAGCTTTACTGGGTGTTTTACAGATATTTAGAGCCCAAGAGTTCGTCCACATGAACTTTTCCAGAGCCTTTAGCTCTTTGAGACCTTGAATTCAGGTAAAGAGAAAAAGCCACAGGCTTTTCCCCAAGAAACATCTTTTAATTTAGTGAGAAAATCAGCGTTTTGGCAGAAGGTGTTACAGGAGTAACAACCAACCAAGGAGGAGAATTACATTAAAGCACCCAGGAAACACCAACCCCAGCTCGGATTAGTGAGTTTGTTCCTGTCTCCATGCAACCAGTCAGTGTCCAGTGTCCCAGGGAGGGATGCACCCTCTGGCACCCCTGCCAGATGCAGGTTGATACAGGGGGGCAGGTCTCCTATTGCAGCCTGGAAGAAATAAGTGGTGGATCCCAAGAGCCAGTGTGTTGGGACAGCCTGGAATTTTGGGTCCCCACCAGCCCGTGTGGCCCCTTTTGACGGGGACACTCAGGTCCCACATTAAGTCTGTGCTTTTCCAAGGTTTTATAAAAACTGAAGCAATGCTGGAGCTGGCAGGGATGGGGATGGAGATGGAAAAATGAGCCTCAGGGGTGCCCAAGGGATGGAGCTCCACCAGCACTGGTGACAACATGACACCCAGGCTGCACCCGGCGTTAGTCCACCCGCTCTGTCCAGGATCATCCCAATGGGCACCAGCTCCAAGCCCTGCTTCCCAGGACACCAGCACCCACCTCCCCACTGCCACCCGCCTCGGGTGCCACCCCCTGGCACTCACAGCACGGGTAATTCAGGAGCAAGATGTCATCCAAGCCGAGGTACCCCCTGCGCTCGCTGGACACCACCGCCTCGAACAGCACCTGCGGCACCGAACACAGGGGTCACCCGTGGCCAGGGGGGGCTGGGGGGGTTTGGGGGGCTCTGCTGGGGCTCACCTGGTACTCATTGGGCCAGAACAAGCTGACAGCCAGCTCTGCCTGGTGCCACTGGCGGCCGTGGGAGCCCGAGGTGTTCCAGACGGCGCTGCCCACCGGGCCCCCCGTGACCCGCACGTAGGCGCTGAGGGTGCCGGGGCTGTGCCCGTCCCGGCTGTACATGAAGTAGCTGAACTGCAGGCAGTGGGTGTCATTCTCGCTCAGGGCCTGGAAAAGCAGGTGAGCTTTCTGGCCTGGGGTGTGCTGGGAGGAGTTCACCATCAGGTAGGAGCCTGTGGAGGGAGGGAGAAGAGGGAGAGCGTGGAGGAATTAGGATCCCCAGCAGCAAAGGAAGGAGCCCCAGTGCAACCCCAAAGCCTTAATTATTGGGGCAGGCAGGTTGAAAACCCCAAAGGGGATCCTAAAGGTGGCATCATTCCCTGCCCTGCACGCTCCCATCAGGCAGGAGGGGGATGCAGGAGTCCCAGCTGTCCATGGCATGGCCATAGGGATGGGATACAGGGTGGGTGGGACACAGGGAAGATGAGAAGCTGCCCCACCATATCCTTCCCCCCACCAAAGGCGAGGGGATTATTAATCTCCATTTTAACAACAGCAGGAGCTGTAAGTAACAAAGCTGGGCCGTTTATCCAAGCCCACCATTGTTTTCCTGACAGTCTGTGCTCCATTATTAATGGCTCTCACCACTGGCTAATTCCAAATCCAGGCACTTCCTCCCGTGGGCTCCCACTGAGCAGCTCCAAGAAAAGCCTAATGAAGGCAGAGGGGAACTGTAGGGGGAACCCATCCATCCCCACAGTATTTGGGATTGCAGAGGGTACCCATCCATCGCCCCCAGCATTTGGGACCTGCACCTCAGGGGACCCCAAAACACCCAGGGGGTCACAGCCTCAGCGGGGGTGCCACAGTGCCAGGCCCCACACACATCTCCCAGTGCATCCTTCAGGGATGAGATGCTTTCCCTGGGCCAAGGGAAAGAAACCACCAAATTTTCCCCATGTCCATGACCCACGTGGCCACCTGGCCCCTTGGGGTGGCCACTCAGGGTGAACTAAACCGATGACAATTCATGTCCTCGGAGCCCAGCACAGCTCATTTCACCGACAGAGGGGAAGGTTCTGTGTCCACACTTCCCTTTCTTCTCCTCTCCTTCCCCCCCAGCAAAATTACTTCTGCTCTAACGAGATCAGCTCCATTTGGTCCAGGCCATGGCATGTGGGGGGCGACTGCTGCCACCCCCCAGTGCCAGGGGACATGTCCCAAAGGCCACCTCATTAACAAACGGCCCTCGTTAACAAACACAGGCCCTTCCTCCCGCCCTCCCTTCACAAACAAAGAGCCACAGGACCAAAATAAAGAGGCCACGACTAAAATTAAACCACTGAGGAGTTATTTTAAAAGACACAGAATGCCCATTAAGGCCATCTGGGAGCAGGGATCCACCTGAGCCTCCCTCATCAGACAGGGCTTCCCACACACACAGTTTTCCCCTATTTCATTTTCTTCCCGGTGTTGCATCGGAAAAAGCAGGTTCCAACCGCTCGCTTTTGTGCTAATTATATCCTCCTCTGCTGTAAATACCTGGACTTTGCTTCCAGCCCAGGGTGTGGGTTGGGTTTGTTTTTAAAAACACAGGAGAAGCAGAGGTACTTGAAACAGCCAGAGGGCAGGGATGGATGGGAGATTGGGAAGGAATTGTTCCCTGGGAGGGTGGGGAGGCCCTGGCACAGGTTGCCCAGAGAAGCTGTGGCTGCCCCTGGATCCCTGGAAGTGTCCAAGGCCAGGTTGGACAGGGCTTGGAGCAACCTGGGCTGGTGGAAGGTGTCCCTGCCTACAGAGAGAGTGGAATAAGATGATCTTTAAGGTCCTTTCCAACCCAAACCATTCCATGATTCTGTGATTATACTTGTCCCTGCATCCCACACAGGAGCATCTCCTGGCACTGGGAGTATCCTGGAGCAGGGAGCTCCAAGCAGAGGTAGCTGGAGGTTACAAACACCCTCAGCAGCCCCTCTCTTTTTTTTTTTTTTAAAGAGGATGGTTTTGGTTGTCAGTGAGATTTTCGGACTGTTTTTTTAATGCACCCCAACAAAACAGCAGCACAGCCCCACCTGGGTGCTCCCCCAGCAGCTCTAAAGGCAGCAGGACAGACAAGGTGACAAAAGGGTGACAAGGGGGTGACAGCCTGCAGACACAGCCCCACAGCAGGTCACCAACTTGCTCCTCCCTGGGCTCTTGATCCATCAGGATGCTGCCAGGAGGCTCCAGGGGATGCTCCCAGGTACCCAAGGGCAAGGGGGGGCTGCACAGCCCCTCCCAGAGAGACGCAGCAAGGACTTGGGGGTTCCCCAAACACCCTCCACTTGTTCCCTGTTAATCCACCACCACTTCCAGGGTCCCCCTCCAAGCTCCCACCCCACTGGGTGCTCAGCACACACCAGGGTCCAGCAGCTTTCCCAGCAGGGGCAAAGGCAGAGCTGCAGCAAAACCTGTGCAAACTGCTAAATTCCAGCTTTTAAAGCTTGGCTTAACTCCTGCCAGCAAAGCTGGAGGCAGGGGTGGAGAGGAGGGGTGGCCAAAGGCTGGAGGGGGGACAGGCAGGACCATTCCCAACAGCCAGGTTGATGCACTATCCCAGACAGGATTAATTTGGATACAGCCAAAACCTGCTCCAAAAATCACGATGAGAAAAACCATTTCCAACCCTCCCGTGAAATGTGAGCTGCAGAAGCAGCCCCCAGGCATCTCCTGCTTGAGACTTCAACCCAAAACAGGATTTGGGTGCATTGCTCCTTAAAACCTTCCTCTGCTCCTCAGCTTAAGGTTGGTTTGACACAAGAAAGGTCCAGGTGAGCTGTCACCCCCCTTCTGTCACCCCAAATAACACATCAGCCCCTCTGTGCCACCCCCCAGCTCAGCTACAGCAATATATTATATTTTCATTTTCAGGTTTGCTTTTAGTGCTCTGTGGAAAAAGAGAAAAGACACAAAAGGCACTAAATAAGAATTCAATCAAATGAAGGTTCCAGCACTGTTCCCTGAGGAAAAGCCACCAACTTGCTCTGCAGAAGTCAAAGATGAGGGTTGAGCTGCAAAACCAGCACAGAGAGACTTGGACCCTCCCAGCAAATCCTCATGGGGGGTCTCCAGGTGAATTGTCCCACTTGTGGGATCAGATCTTCCTTGGAATTCAAAGCAGGTCTTTGAGGATAAATCAAACCCTCCAATAACCTCGGCCACGAGTCAGAGAGCAAAGATGTCCCACAGGATTTTCCCCCAGTTCCAGGTGAAGTCCTGCTCACCTGAAGGAAAGGGGCAGCTCTCCCCATCCCAAGGGTCCTGCCTGCCACTGATCCTTCCAGGAAAAACCCAAACAGCCCTGCAAGAAGAGGAGAGAAGAACCCACTCCCCCCCTCCCCTACTTCCCTGTCTCAATGAGTTTTTCCTCCCACAAAACCACGGAGAGATAAAAATAAATTAAAAAAAAATATCCAAGAGCTCTTGGAAGGCAGTGGAAAGGAGGCAGGATGACAGGGAGAGGGCGGCTCTGGCAGACAAGAGGTGCCAAGGGACCAGGTCTGAGCACTGCAGCATCTGTCTCCAGGAAATCCCGTTGGAAAATGGAGCTGTCAGTGCCTCCACATGTGTCAGATCCTTCTCCACGTTGGGGCAGGCACAGGAATCAGGGATTCAATCCCAGGGAAGCCCCAGCACCAAGGGCTGATCTCCCCCTGCCTTGGATGACCCGCAGCAATTCCCTCAGGAGACAAAAATTTCCGCCTTCATTTTGCAAGGTTTTTATGGCTGTGGAGCAGGAGCTGGTTGGGAAGCAGAGGTGGAGCTGCCAGCTGAAGGAGTGACTGCTTGGAGGGGAGGGAGGGACATCAGAGCTCACCAGGGTGGGGACAACAGCTCAGACACCCCCAGCTCAGTGACAGGGACACGACAGCTCTGTGCATGGAGTGAGGAGCCAAGCAGGGCACAGACACTCCAAGTCACAGAGGGTTTCCTAATGCCACTGAGTTTGGAAGGGAAATCTAGGAAAAAACACCATTTGAGGGGAAAAACCCACCTATCAATGTGTTATTTTAGCCCTTGCAGGGCCTGAAGGGGCTCCAGGAGAGCTGGAGAGGGACTGGGGACAAGGGATGGAGGGACAGGACACAGGGAATGGCTTCCCACTGCCAGAGGGCAGGGAGAGATGGGAGATTGGGAAGGAATTGTTGGCTGGGAGGGTGGGGAGGCCCTGGCCCAGGTTGGGCAGAGAAGCTGTGGCTGCCCCTGGATCCCTGGAAGTGTCCAAAGCCAAGTTGAGCAATCTGGGCTGGTGGAAGGTGTCCCTGCCCATGGCAGGGGGTGGAATAGGATGATCTTTAAGGTCTCTCCCAACCCAAACTATTCTGGGATTGCTGCCTCACACCTGCCCTCCCTGGCTCCCTACTACTCCTTTAAAAGAAAAAAAACAATAAAGAGATGAAAAAAATAAAATAAAAATCACTATTGCAACGTGGGAGAGACCCATCCATCATCTTTAGGTGAAAGAAAGACAAGTCAAGAGGTGTGGGGGGGAAAAACCCTCAAACCAAACAAGAAAGCCAAAGGAAAGCAGGCTGGAAAGGTAGAGGCAGGTGGCCAGCAGCCAGCACCCGCTCCAATAAATCCTCTGCTCCTTGAAACTGGCTGATCTCCAATAAAAACTCATTTTAATCTAAGACCACGAGACTCCTTTGGAAAGTGCTCCCTGGAGAAATCCCCCTCAGCAGGACCGAGAGGGACCACGGGCTGCAGGAACCTCGTGCACAAAACTGGGGAAAACCACACAAAAACAGGGGCCCTGCACCCACTGGGTGCCCCAGGACCATGGGAAAACAGTGTCTGTCTGGTTTTAGGGGATGAACATCCCTTTGGGTGTCACTGTCCATCACCAGGAGGTTTGGGTGCTCCTCCCAGGGTGCTGTGATGCTCCACGTTCACACCATCCCACCTGGGACAGTCACACCCACTTCCCCATCGACCCTGGGGTTCATTTCCTAAATTCTCTGCATTCCTTTAATCCCCCATCCCTTGCTGACCCTCAGTTTTTCCCTCAACCAGGGAGAGCAGCCCCCTTCCACTCTCAGCCCCCTGCAAGCCCCCAGGCTTTGAACAGTTCACTGCAGATTTAAATGACAGCTGAAAATCGAGCAGAAAACTCAACTAATGACACGTTTCAGAGTCTCCATCAAGAGCCACCTCAACCCCCAGCTCTGCTTCTCCCCTCTCTGCCCAGGGAAACCCCCCCTGGCCACACACCAATTAGGACAGTGCATTTTAAAGCAATTATTTGGAAAATCATCAAAGCAAGTGCCACTGGCAGGCTGAGGGTCGTTTGCCCTCACCCAGCACCCAGGACATGCCAGTGGGGATGGGATGGAAGGAGAATGTGATGGGAAAAGGTAAAGGAAGAGGAGAGACACCTTCCCTGTCCCCAAGTGTCTCCCTCCCCCAGGGCCACACACATCCTGCCTTGCTGTGCTGAGGACTGACACAGCTCATCACACCCTGCCCACGCAGCCGGGGACAAGCCAAGCCTAAATTCAAACTCCAAGCAGGAATTAAACCAGGAGGAGCCACACAGTCCAGCCCTGGGGTGCAGGACAGAGAGGTGGGTTGGGGACAGAGGTGCCCAGGGACACAGGGGGCCCCAGGACTCACCGTGAGGCAGGTCAGGAGTCAGGTGAGGCAGCAGATAACTCCGGATCAGCTCCCACTCGAAGTCATCGTCCTCGCCCTGGCTGTACTCGCACTGGTTCGGGTCACTGTCCTCCTCAAAGGTGCAGCCAGCTGTGGGGACAGTGCTGTCAGTGCCTGCTCAGAGCCCACAGAGCGGCTGCTCCCTCCCCAAAAGCCCCACCAGGGTGGTGTCCTGCCCCCCAAAAAGCAGGGGGACTCCCCTCTGTGAGCAGGGGATGGTTCTGAGTGCTGCCAGTGCCCCACTGCTGCCAGTCACTGCCCCACCAGTGGAATGAGCTGGCAGGTCTCAGCTCCCAGGGAGGCCTCAGCCACAGCAGCAGGGTGCAGCTCCCAAATTGGCCTCCCAAGGGGTGGTCACTGAACCAGGGGTTTCTCCTCCCCAAAAAAGGCCCTTGGCTGTGGTGGCCACACAAAATTCCTGCTTTGACCCCAACCCTCCACCTCTGGATTGACCTTGGGGTCTGTCCATGGCCTGACACGAGGGTGGCAGGTCTGAGTAGGGACCTCCAACACCCCACAAATGCCCCCTTGAGCCCCCCCCAGCTGTGGGACAGCGCTGCTGAGTCCTTTTATTAGTTACATTTATGAGATATTTATCTGCTGGGGGTTGGGGTTGGTTTTTACCCTTTGCAAAGGCAAAAGCCAGGCACCACCTCCCCGGCCCACACAGTGCTTGGCTGAGCACAGAGAACTGGGAAGAAATCTGAAAGGTCCATTGTCCCCATGGGAGGTGACATGGAGAGAGCTCCCCATCCTGCACCCAGCCTTCCCATATTCCTGCATCCATGCCCCCCATCATCCCACATTCCAGCCTCTACATCCTGCAGCCAGACACCCCCATAATCCTGAATCCAGCTCTCCATCCCACATCCAGCCCTCCATCACCCCACATTCCAGCCATACCATCTTCCTGCACCCAGCCACCTCATCATCCCCCACTCCAGCCCCCATCCTGCATCCAGCTTCTCCATCCTTCATCCAGCTGCCCTCATCATCCCCCATCCAGCCACCTGCAACACCCTGAATCCAGCCCTCCATCCTCTGCACCCAGCTACCCCATCATCTCCCATCCAGCCACCTGCAACATCCCACACTCCAGCCCCCCCCTCATCCTGCATCCAGACACATCCATCATCCCACATTCCAGCTCCTCCATCTTCCCACATCCAACCACCCCCAACATCCCACAAACCAGCCCCTCCACCCTGCATCCAGCCTTCCCCATCATCCCCCATCCCCGGAGCTCCCGGCTTTGTCCATGGGGCTGCAGGGGGTTGGTTCATTAACGCTGACCCATTGTCCCATTAAACCCTTGATTACACCGGACCCGGGAACCAGCGCTAATTAACGGGGCCCCTGGGGCTGATGAGCGGGGTTGGGGATGATGAGGGGGGTCCTGGGCTGACTGGGGGGTCCTGGGGCTGATGAGGGGGGTCCTGGGCTGAAAGGGGGACTGGGATTGACAGGGGGGGTCCTGGGCTGACAAGGGGCCCCCGGGCTGACCAGGGCAGGCGCGTTCAGAAAGCCCTGAGCAAGCGGAATGAACAAAGGCAAATATCCCCTAATGGGAGGGCAGGAAAGCAGAGCCGGGCCGGGGGATTATTTCTGCTGGGTTTTCCCCCCATTTTATCCCAAATTACATCAGTAATTCCCCCACCACCACCCGGGGATTTGCCAGTTAATGGCCTCGCTGCTGCCGACACGGGTTGTGTTTCCCCGCGCTCAGGGATGCTTGGATGCATCACTTAGGCAAACACAAGCCCAAACACCGAGGGAAAAAAGCCCGTCAAATGCCCAGAAAACGACAATTCCCAACTCTTTTACATATACTTGGAGCTTTTCCTCCTCTTTGCGCTAATTTTTTAAAGCACGAGGGCACACTGCAGCTCTGCCACCAACTGCTTTTTTTTCCTCTCAGAACCGTAAGAAACTTCTCTTTAAGAAACCCAAAAATTCTCTCTCCTATTCATACGCCTGGAGGCACCGAGACATCACAGCTTTCTTCCAACCCTTCCCGAAATGGAGCGTCTGCCCAGCCCACGTGTGGATGTGCCCCCGCAGCCCCTGCTCCTCCTCAGCTCTCGCCACGAGACGCGTCGGGATTCGAGAGCCTGAAACTTGGCTGCACTTCTCCAACGGGAGGAAAAAGCACAAATCTGTCAAGCTTTCCGGGGAAGGGAAGAAAATAAAATAAATTTCAAAATAAAACAGTGTCAGAGACTAAGTGCCAAGTGATTTAAAAGAGGGGGAAAAAAAAATAGAAAGAAAAAAGCCAGAGTGTTTCTTTCTAAGATCTGCTGGAGCGGGATATTCTTGGAGGCAGAAATTTGTTCTTGGGTTTTTGGTGGGTTTTTTTTGGTCTGAGAAATCAGAGAGGAGGCAAACAGCGCTTCAGGCTGGCAGAGCCACAGGGAAAAGTGGCTCCTTTACCCCCAGTAAACTCTTTTCAGCTGCTGAAAACATCACGGGAGGTGCAGCCCACGAGGAGGAGGAGGAAGGTACATCTCCCCACCCAAATCCTGCTGCCACCAGCCCATCCCGTGCCTCAGTTTCCCCACTGCTCCATCACCCCCCACCAGCAGGGCCCTGGGCCACCCACAAGAGTCCAGAAGTTTAAAATGCAATTACAGAGTAGATATTTTGCTGGCAAAGGCACAGCTGGCCGAGTCCATCCGTCTCCCTCCCCGGACAGGTTTATTGCTCCGGCTTTTCCCAGCACGAGCTTTCCCTCCCATCCACGGCACAAAAACGAGGGCAGCTCCACTGGCCACTCCATCTCCCTGACTAATTTGTCTGTGATTTGTATACACGAGGAAAAAATCCAAAGGGTTTGGCAGAGCCTTGGTTTCCATGAGCTATGGGATGCTCCTGGCGCTGCCTCTCTCCCCACCCAAGGACAGGGCTGCGGAGGAGCAGGTTCTCCTTCACCATCAAGAAGATTAAGGGCATAAAAATTAACACCTGAGCAACTAAATGCCAAACAGCCCAGCTCCAAGGGTGGCTGGGGGTGAAGGCAAAGGGGAGAAACCCAGAGCAGAGTGCAAAGAATTAAGGTTTCATCAAAATGTTTGCAAGGAGGGCAGAGAAACCACAACCTGAAACGCCTGCCTGCAGCAAGGGAAGGGTTTTATCCACCCTAAGGGCTGAGGGCAGGGGGCTGTGGGAGCAGGATGAGACTACTCAGGGTATGGATAAGCCCTAAAATTCACCAGGAGGAAACAAGGAGCCCCCAGTTCCCTGTGCTGGCTCAAGGCCAGGGTGACAGCAGCTCGGGGCGGGGAGGTGAAGGCAGCGAGCGCGGGAGGTGTGATCCGAACACAGAGCAGCTAAAAATACTGCAGGGAGCTGCTGGTCTGCTCCTGGGGGTGTGGTGTGTCCAAGACAAAGCCTGAACACCCCTAAATCACCCCAAATCCAGAGCCTGCCCCATGCATGACAGGTATCCTGTACCAAGGATGAGATGTACCCCGTTAAACACCCTAAACAAAACCCCTGTGGGGTGTCCAGGCAGTGGGGAGAAGAGGGCTGAGTGCCAACGTGGGGGTTAAACACCAGACAGACCAACGTTTTTAAAAAGGAAAGAAAAAAAAGAGGTGGTTTGAGGGATTTACCATGGAGATGAGTACCAGTGCTGCTCAGCCTCCTCCCTGGGTACCACTGCAGTGGGCAGAGGGGAGCAGAACATGAGGGTTAAACACCAGATGGACTAAATTTTCTTCAAAAGGAAGAAAAAGAGGTGGCTTACTGCATTCACCAGGGAGAAGGGCCCTGCTGCCACTCAGCACCCCTTGGGAACCGCTGCCACCCAGCATCCCCCTCCACAGGGATGGGGAGGAGGAAAGCTGGGAAGGAAAGCACAGGGATTCACAAAGGAGAGGGAGGAAAAGAAAGACCAAAGAGCCAAGTACAAAGGACAGCATCTAATTAATTCTCCATGGCCACTGAGGAGCGTGGCCGCCTGCCCACAGCCCACCCCGAGCTCTTTCATCCACTGAGGCTCCGCTCCTCTCGCTTCAAAGTTAATTACACACTTAAACCTTTTCTGTTTAACCTCCTGCACCGTGGGACTTGCTCCACAGGCTTCTCTTTTCTTCCACGGAGCAGCCTTGAAAAGGCTCCTGTGCCAAAGGGCAGCCCAGCACCATCCACGATGGGATCACACCCAAGGAGGGCAACACCACCACCCAGACCCCTCAGGGCATCGTCTGATGGGGATGTTACACCAATGACACACCAAAAAGGGGACAGGCTTTATAAAATATGGGTTCATACTCAGACTTTAGCCAGTGCAGCATCCCCAGAGCTATGAAATAGGGGCAGGTGCCCAAGACTTCCTGATGGGAAAAAGCCCATTTTGCTCCAATCTTGGCTCAGCCAGGACTGGATTAGCCCCACGGTCATTTTTGGGGTGCAGCATCTTGGGGCACAAGATTGCAAAAGATTCCACCCCATGGCACAGGCACCAGCCAGGGGAGCCAACACCGGTGACCTTCCGGGGTCAAGGTAAATTTTTTATCCCTGGCCTTTTCCAGCAGCTCCTGCCCCCCATCCCAGGTAATTCTCAGCAGGAAATCAGGGGGATTAGGGTACCCACAGGACACACCACACATCTCCCCAGCAGCCAAGTGGCTCCATGCAAACACCCAAGGGCTGTGACCACCGACCCACCATCACCCAGCCCCACCCATGTGGCAGGGGGTGAGCAGAGCTCCTCTGGCACCCAAATCCACAGCTTTCCCTGCTTCCCAGGAGCAAGGGATGCAGCTGGGATCACACAGCCCCAGAACATCCCACCCAGGACCTCTCCTCTTAAATGCACCTGAGGAAGACGCTTTTCCTGCGCCAAAGGACGAAGCTCTTGACGCGGGAAAAATGGTCCAAGCGCTGCTGCAAATGGGGAAACTGAGGCATGGGGGTGATTTGGTGGAGTGCCAGGACACCAGCAGCCTTGGCACCGTTCCCCAGGGATGGCAGGGAGCCCAGGATTTCTGGGATACAGCACCTCAGCTGCCGTGGATCCCTGTGAGGTGCCATCCCTTCCCCGGCACCCCTGTGGAGCAGAGCCAACCTCCCACCTCTCACATCCCAGCTGCTATTTAAAGGTGATTTCCTTGGCACACTCCCACAGGAACGTGCCCCGGGAAGGAAATGCTGGGAGCTGCTTTTCCCTGGCGCTGGCAGACACGGGGGGCAGGGAACACGTCCTGCAATCCACCTAAAATTAGATATCCCTGCCCGCTGTGATTCCATACTCAGCATTCCGCAGGCTGAGGTTCAGGGATACAGGAACACAAACCCCAGTTACAGCTGGGGTGGGGTGCTCAGACTTCCCAGGGGGATGATGCTACAGAGCCTGGGAATCCTTTGGCACTGAGGAATTCAGCTTGGAGAGAAAACCCAGGTAGGGAGTGGATCCTGGACCGCAGCATTCCCAGTGGGAGCCACACAGGGACCCCAACAGCTCCATGGCCAAGCCCAAACCTCCAAGGATTTATGTCTCAGCAGTGGGAAAACCTCTTCTAGTCCAGCAGAGAGGAGCTGAATCCCTCCTTAGCTGCACTTTGCACACTCACAGGGGTCTGAAAGTGGTTTTGTGCATTACACACCCCTGAAACAACAATAAACCCCCTCCCTCTGCTTCTTGTTCCCCAATTCTGCCAAACAGAAACCCAATTTAAAAAAATTGGGTTTAAAAAAAGCCCCAATTAACTGACTTCTCAGCCCTGATAAAAGCTGATTAGAACAACATGGAAAGCAGCACCATTAAAATTCTCACCAGTAGTTTGTTTTGGTGCTCCAAATCATTTTAAATATTGTATTTAATAGAAAAATAATTTGCTCAGCTGTAAGAAACATCAATTTGCAACTTGAAGCCTTGTCTATTAGCCAAAGGAGCTAATGTGTAAACATTAGCAGCTCCAGGAACGCGTGGGGTTTGGCCAATGCAATTCCAGGGAGAGAACAGCCAGATATTAAGACAGAAGGATTTGCATAATAAGTCACTTATGCCTGATAACCTCAGTGTTTGGAAAGCTCAGGACTAGGAGAACAATATCCATCTGCCAGCAACTACAGAAGACATAAATCTCTTTTTTTTTTTTTTAATTTTTTAAATTTTTTTTTCTGGCTGCTAAAGACTCTTTATGGTTTTTACCTGCAGGTCCCTGTGGAGGTGTCAAACCTCCCAGTCCCAGCAGCCTCCAAAGGACCCCAGGGATGGGAGAGATTTGGGAAATCTGCATTCATTACAGGCATCCCAAAGCAACTGGGGAAAATACAACTCCAAGGGTTTGGAATGCCACAGGGATGGCTTGTGCTTGGGCAAGGACCAGGTGTGCCACACATCACTTTAGGGTGAAGATGCATTTAAAAAGCAAAGGGGCAGGAACTCATCTTGCCAGAGCCTTTCCTTGGGACACATCCAGCTGCCAAATGCAGCTCCTCTTCCATCCCACACACCCCAAGCAGCTCCAGGGGGATCAGCACTGCTGGGACCAGGGTGCTGCATCATCCCAAGACAGATTCCACCAGCAGTGCCTCCCTGGAATGCCCCTCCCTGGCTGTTCTGAGGGATGCTGGGGGGCACCAGCCAGGAGGTTTTAACCCCATAGCTGGATGTGTGAATTCAACACCCCATTCAGGGGCTGTTCCTGCCCTTCCCAGGGGGATGATGCTACCAGGCTCTGGGAATCCTTTGGCACTGAGGAATCCAGCACTGCTCCCGAGGAAGGACCAGCATCCCTTGTGCCCCCCTGCAGCACAAAAACACCCTCAAGCTCCACAGCCAGGAGGCCACTAAACCCACAACACAGGTGCTTTCATAATGAACCATCACTTAATTAACATCATCAGGGATGCCTCTTCCACTCCATGGGAAGGAAAAAACAAGGCAGACCTTTGGAAACCTCCATCCTGCCCCTATGGATCACTCGCTGTGCAGCTACAGCTCCCAGGCTGTGGAGCTGTGGGGGCAGAAACAAAAATAAACTGAAAAATAAGAGGGAAAAAAGCTCCCACCTGGCTCCTTTATTACCATCAGGTCCCCACATCCCTGCTGAGGACTATCCACCCCACATTCCCATGGATCTTGTGAGACCAGGACTGTGAGGCCCAAGAGGGACACAGCCCTGAGGGTGACACGCTGCTTCCAGGGAATGCCTGAGGACACAGATATTCCCTTGGCACGAGGGAAAGCAGCTGCCTCAGGATGCAGCAGCAGCATCACCACAACCCTGGTGGGCTCCAACACCAGCTCCAGCTGCAGAAATCACGGGAAAGAACAAGTTTTCCAAACCAACCCCACTTTTCTGGGGATAAAGATGGGGAAACCCTCGGTCCTGCCCTCAGGGTCCCACATCTCCACAGTGATGGATGTGGGAGCTCAGGGCTGGTGGGTTAATCCTGCCCGTGATGGATCATGTGCCAGTGCTGGGAGAGCCTCAGGAGGCAGCTCTGAGGGTTATTTATGGCCTTTCAGGGCAGAGAAAGGAGCCACTTGTGCTGTCCAAAAACCCCTTGCCCAGAAAAACCACCCAGCCACACAACCCTCATCGTGCCCAGCCCTGGGGAGGAATGAAGAGGGGAAGAAGAGGAGCACATCCAAAATCCAGGTCAATGTCCTCCTCCTCTTTCTGTGTCACCAGAAGGGCCAGGAAAAGCACTGTGGGCAGGCTGGCACCGAGGGTGGAAGGTGACAACGGGGCTGACGTGGGCACATCAATCCCTTCTGTGCCTGGCTGCCAGCACTGGGGGCTCAGCTGGACCCTTTGCTATGGAATGGGGGCACCTGGATCTGCTGGGAGCTTAAAGGCACCAGCAGAAGCTTCCACAGGGGAATGAAAAGGATTCCTGTGCTCAGGGGTGTGGGGAGTGTGTTGGACCATGCCAGGTACCCTTAGGGCAGGCAAATTTGGGGATATGGCTACTTGAGCCCAATTAAAAACCAGGTTGTTTTTTACCAGTCTATGAATTTGGCTCAGTCACCCCTGGCCAGTGACAGCTTGGGCATCCATCCATCCATCCATCCATCCATCCATCCATCCATCCCCGAGGCTGAGGTAAAAACCAGCAGCTCCAGCAAGTTCATCCCATGGTCTCCATCATCATCCCAGTGCCACCCAGTGCTCCCAGTGGTTAAAATCCCTTCAGAGATCATGTCCTCAGGTCCTGGGTGAAGGCACCCACACAGACAGCAGGTATAAAAGCCACCCCACTCAGGGACAGCATGTTGTACACCCAGAGTCACAGCAGCCTGTGGATGATGTCTTTCCCTCAACAGCTCTTATTTATTTCATTTATTGCCTTTATTACCTCCCCTCCAGCATTGGCTGCACAAACAGTTAAGAAAAAAAACACATCAAATTTCTCTTTTCTCTGCAAAGCTGCTCAAAGTCCATCCCCACCCTCTTTACTTTCATAGGTCCTATAAAAACTCAGCTGAGACACAGGCAGGTGCCCACTCCCTGCAGCATCCTCAACCCATTCCAGCAAAAACTCTGGGATTACACCAATTCTGCAGGAATAACTGAAGAGGAGAGGTCCTGCAGTGCCAGAAGTGCACACAACACCCCAATGCACAGCACCTTTCACCCCTTCCCTGCACACATCCTGCCCTGGAGAGACCCCAGCTCCCATTCCTGACCACCTGCAGCCAGCAGGCACAGCCATCCCATAGGAATGAAGGCAGGGAATGGCCCCTTGCATGGAGAAATGTCATCCAGAGGCAGGCACGGTGAGCAGCAGCTCCCCAGACAGGAGCCAGGGCGAGAGACTAAATAAAAACTTCAGTTAATATAAAGAGAAATAGCCCAATGTGGGCATGTGCTGCTTTAGCCTAATATTGTTATAATCCAGGGAAAGCAGGCTGGTTGCTGGCTGCAGAAAATCAATGGGATATTATCACTCAACAGACAGATGGAAATACAGTAAAAATAAGTAGAAATAATAACAGAAATAGGAGAGTCCTTGGGAAGGGACCCAGAAGGGCAGTGGCTGAACCTGCACCACATCCATGGCACTGGGGAGGGGGCTTCAAGAGTCACCCTTAAGCTGCTCCTTGCCCAAAAACACCCTGGAAAGCTTTGGAACCCACCTCTATCAGGTGCCCCATGGCCACCAGAACCAGATGTGCCAGCATGGACTTCAACATTGCTGGGGGGGTGATCACCCACCCACCTTTGCTAATTCAATTAACCAAGCTGCAGCACCCAGTAATTAAGTGTAGAGTATTTATGCTGTTAATTACACTGCTTCCAGCAGCAGGGGAAGGATTTTGGAGCAGACACCATCCTTGGGTGGATCTGCCTGGGCTTCCTGACCAGGCTTGGAAATTGCTGCTGTTGAACCCTCCAGCTGATTCATCTGCTCTTCCAGACTGGCCTCTGGATGACATCCTGCTCCAGGTGAGGATCCAGTTGTGGGGTGAAGCACATTGGACCAGAGCACCCCTCTGTTCCTCAGATGGGTTAATTGGGCTAATTAGGCTGAGGGTCTCCAGCAGGGAGCAGCACACCAGGCTCATCTCTTCACCCACAGGCACCAAACACAGCCTTGGGGACAGTGGCCTCGTTAAGACTCATCAGGTCATGGGTGTCCCTGTCCCCTTGTCCTGTCTGGGAGAGCTCAGAGCATCTCCAGCCACCACCCTGATTAACTTAACGATGCCAAGAAAGGTCAGATCCACATGGGAGTGCAGGAAAGCAAAGCAGTGGCTTATTTAGAATTCCCCAGCCAGTGGTGGGTGGGCACTGGGGCAGAGCTGCAGCCCAGGGGAGCCAGGCTGTGCCAGCACTGCCACCCTGTCACAGGCAGTTTGCCAGTATTTTTCAAGCCAAATTAAAAAAAAAAAAAAAGGCATCAAAAAATAGTGTATGACAAAAACATTCAGGAAGTTGCTCCAGCTGCAACACATTTCCCACCCCCCAGTGCAATGCTCTGCTCCCCACTGCATCCCTGGTGAGGATGGGGGCTTTCCCCAGCCTCCAGGGGCTCCTCTGGGTGGGCAGAGGGGTCCCTGGGCAGGGGGTGCATGGCAGGCATGTCCCTGCTCCCTCAGCAGCAGTGGGGCTGCCCAGGCTGTGGGGGGAAGCCAGGGGCCAAAGGGGTGCCAAGCACCCACCAGCCCTCACCCAGCAGCTCCTGTCTCCTCAACATCTGGAGCACTTTGGGAGGCAGGAGGATCAGATAATGACAAATTTATGGGCAAACACAGTCAGGAGGCTCCTGCGAGCTGTGAATCTGTCCCACACAGTGTGGGGTCACACACCAGGACTCCACCTCCCCACCAAACCCTAAACCCCTGCAGTGAGCAGAGCACCAGCCCCCAGATTTGGGGTCTGGCAAAGGTACCCAGGGACAGGAAACAGGGACAGCCCCATCTGTCTCACCACAATCCATGCTTGGATTCACTCTGCAGGTGGGAAAAACGAAGGTACAAAGCCTGAACCCCTTAAGCCTGTAGTAAACCCATGGGCATGTGTCCCCCCACACCAATGCCCAGACAGCTGCTGCAAAACAGGGCTGTGAGACCCAGGCAGGACCTGGAGCAGCCAGGGAATAAACTGCAGCCCACAACCACCCAGCAAGCAGGAAAAACACTCCTGAGTTAAGAAAACTAAATAAAAGAACAGCCCAAAGGGCAGCTGGTGTGTGACAGCCACCCCCAGTGCTGGCAGAGGGGATGAGCACCGGGCTGCCCCACAGGCTCTTCTGCCTCTGCCTTCAGCAGCTGCAGCTGAGCTGGACTTTGGCTTTTGATGTGGGCACAGGGTGTAGAAGCTGCTGCTTCCAGGGCTAGGAATGCAAACAGCTCAGGGAACACCCAGGAAAGTCCCTCCAGCACCTGCCAGCTCCACATCCCTCCTCCTCCCTTCTCCAGAGATGCCCTTCACCCGGCAAGGAAAAGCAGGTCCTGTGTCCCCAGGTCCCCTCCAGCCATGGAGCCACAGGCTGGCACCCCCCTCTCTGCCACCCCATCACCCACCCACATCCCTCCCAGCACAGGGAAAAGCAGCAGCAGCAGCTTCTGCCAGGCCACCTGCAGCGGAAAGGAAAAGCTCCATCTCCAGGACTTATTTCTTTTAAGGCTGCCAACGAGGAGGCAATTAGCTCCAGGGCATTAATTGTTGGGAATCCTCCTTGTCCAGAGGGGAAAGCCTCAGTTTTACCAACTACAAGTTGGGGGGGGGATAGGTCTTCATGCTGGAATGGGAGAGCAGGGTCCATGGAAAGCTGCAAAGCAAATCCCAAGCTGCCATGGGGGAGAGGAGGTTTGGGAATCTTGACATTTAATCACGCAGTAACTAAAGGTTCCAGACATGTCTAATAAGACAATTATAGTGCATGTTAATAATAGATTATTAAAAAGCTTATTTATGGAGGTTTAGGCAGGCAGATGGCAGGGCCATGTCGATAAGGCTCTCTAGAGCCTGTGCTCCCTCCCAGCTCCCGGGGATGCAGCAGGGATTTGCCTTCCTCTGCCTCCAGCCCCTCATGCTTAACCCTCACACAGCTGCCAAAAGCAAAGCAGCAAATCCCTGGAGAGGGGCTGCAGCCAGGAGAGGATTTTTATGGGGTGTTTTGGGGTGGTCAGGGCTCTCAGCCTGGACAAGGTGATGACGAAATGATGGAAAAGCTCCATCCTGGGTGCAATCAGGGGAAAAACCAGCATCAACAGGAGGTTGTCACAGCCAGGACAGGGGTTAAAGCCACCAAAAAGCACCTGCCTTGGTCTTCCAGGAGGTGTCCCTGCTCCCCCAGGGCGCTGATCCTGCTGGGCTCTGCTCTGGGAAAGCTCCCAGGGAAGCTGGAATAGAGCTGTTTGTCTTAGTTTGGATAACAAAGGGAAAAATGTGCAGTTCAAGCCAGGAGGTGACTCACCAGCATCCCTGTTCCCAAGGCCAGGGCAGGTCGAGGCACCCAGGGGAAAAACATAAAACAGGAGTTTTGGAACTTGGAACAAGAAGAAAAGGGTAAAAATGAAACAAATACAATTGTAAGTCTTGATGGAGGGGGAAGAAAAACACCCAGGGATTGCCAGACTCCACCACGGAGCTGCAGATAGAGCCAGAGGGACAGGTCCATCCAGGAGCATCAGCATCACTGGGAACATCCCTAAATTCAGCTTCCCCCTCGCAGATGGTGAAAATCCAACACACTCCGGTGTGAGGAGAGGGGACACTGGAAAGCCAAGGGCTTGAGAGCCAGAAACCTCTGCCCTGGGCACACTTGGGCACGTCAACAGGATTTTCCGGAGCATCCCCGATGCAGGAGCCCGAGGGGTGTTTGCACTGTCTGGGCGCTCTGGGAAAGGGCATGGCACTCCCAGGGCATTAAAAACACACATGAAGGAGCAAACAAGAGAAAGAGCCTCTTCCCTGGCACGGCAGAACAGGCAGGGGGAAAAAAAACAAAACAAAACAAAAAACCACAACCAACCAAGCCTGAAACAAGCTGACAAGGAAAATGTAACGTTCTTGTTCTCGCACAGTTTATGCGCTTGGTGAAGGAGGGCTGGGGAGGAAAAGAATGCCTTGGCATGGCAGAGCCCATGGGCAGCCTGGTGGAGGGAAATAACGCCCGGGAAAAGCGCTGGAATTGCAGGATGAGGCACTGCAGAGCTCAAAACACTGACCCTGTCCCCCCAGCAGCAGGCAGGGACACCTCACCCCTGACTCCCACCCCGAGGCACAGGCAGAGAGAGCATCCTGCTCATCCCCCTCTCCCAGCATCCCTGAGAGACCCCCAGGACAGTTAACGGCCAGGGAGGGAGGGAAGGACGCCGAGGGGCTGCTCTGCTCCCGACCCCAATCCCAGCCCTGGAAACGGCGTCTGCTTGGCTGTTCCCATTCACTCGACCGTGCCGGGGTCAGGGTCACCCTGCCACCTCCTGCCAGCGCTGCCCGGGGGGGGACAGGACGCTTGGGGGGCCCCGGGCTGACCCCCAGCAAGGGGTTCATCACCACAACCAGCAACCACCCCCCTGAACCCCCCCAAAAACCGGTCCTAGTGCCACCAGAGCCGCCACCAACCGCAGTCCACCAGAGCTCCCCGGCAATCCCAACCTCCCGAGTGGAAGCTGCAAGCCCAAATGTTTTGTTCGCTTAATTGCTGCTAACGAAGTCGCAGCCGAGCGCAAACAGCTTCTGCATAATTCCGGCAGGAGTGCCAGGCAGCACCCCGGCTGCGAGTCCCCAGCGCTGGAAAACAGCCTGGGAATGTAGGGGGACACAGGCAGGGGGGGACACAGCCTTGGGGACCCCTGGATGGCAGCTGGTTGCTGAAGTTTTGGGGTGCAGCGTAGAGGAGTGGAGCTGTGCTTTAAGGAATTATTTAGGTTGGAAAAGACCGAGTTCAGCTGTTCCCCCAGCGCCTCCAAGGCCACCATGTGCCCCAGTGCCACATCCACCTTTCTTATCAGGGAAGGCAACAGAAGCAGGGAAATAGCTGAGCCTGCACAAGCCGCTGCCCCATGGCCCAGCCCAGCCACAGGCTTCCAGCAGGGAAAGGCTCCGTGTTTTACAGCAAACAGCCCAGAGAGGAGAGATGGGGCCGGCAAATCCCACCGGGGACCATCACAGGTCCCTCTCACAGCCCCACTGGCACCACAAGACCCCCCAGATCACTCGGTTTGGGGGGTCAGCAAGTGCCTCCCAACACCACCCTGGGCATGTCAAGCACAACGGGCCAGCACTGACAGCGAGATCCTAATGAGCTGCAGAAGTTTGAAGGCTGCAGGAAGGAGACAAGAGCACCCCGGGTCAGTGGGGGCACCGTGATTGGGGTACCTTGATTCCTCCCAGCTCAGCTGGACACAGACACGCCGTGCCTCAGTTTCCCCACACCACACTGTGCCCCTGCTTTGCAAAGGCACAGCAAGAAAACCTCCTCGCCTCCTGAAAATCCCCACGGAGACAAGCAGCTTCCCGTGACCGGCTCCGGGGCCTCTGGTGATCCCAGAGCACGTGCAAATGGCTTAAATATTTTTTTTTTTTGCACAGCCCTGCCCGTTGTGCAGCCCCAGCCCCAGGGATGAGCCCGGTGATGTCCCTGCAGACAGCCAAACCACATCGGCAGGAGCAAACACCAGATCCAGGTAAAAAGCAGCCTGCAATGGAGCCGGGGGGGCTGCAAGCAGACCCCTCAGCTCCAGCTGGATCCAGCCCCTTCGGCTCCACTGCGGAGCTGAGCCTGCTCTGCATCTTCCAGGGAAACGCTGGAATAAACACGCTCCTGATTGACACCAGGAGCGGGCTCGATCCTGCCTTTTGCTAATGCCATCTCGCAGGGAAGGAGCTCACAGAGGGAAAAGGGTTTGCCTGGGAGGGAAAACCACCCTACAACCCCTCCCGAAGCCCCGACGTGTCCCCACCACAGCCCCTCCAGCCCCTCGCAGGCTGCGGCAGCTCAGCCCTGAGAGCCATCAGAGAGCCGCGCACACCAGGGCCGGGGGCAGCACAGCTCGAGACCCCCCCTCTGACACCGGGGGGGTGCAGAAGCCCCTTCCTCTGGCAGAACACTGAGCCCCTCACCAGCTGCCTCAGTTTCCTCATCACCTCCCTGCTCTGCCCTGAAGCACAAAGCAGCTGATCCTCCCCTCACCCCAGCACAAAACTGCCCCCTCCTCAAAAAGAAACGCGTTCCCTCCACCCCACAAAGCCGGGGGAGCTCCAGCAGCCTCGTATCCCCTCCATCCATCCGCGTATCCATCCTCGCTGTGTATCCATATCTCCATCCCCCCACCACACGGGTCAGCCGCCGTCTCCTGTTTTCTGCTGACGGGTGTCACTATTTATAATTTTTGGAGAAAAGCCACTACCCAAAAAAACCCAGATCAATGCAACCAACATGGGGTCTGCGTGCAGGTGAGCCTGCTTGGACTTAAAAGTAAAAAATTACAGAGCTAGACAAAAATACACTTCGATGTGCCGAGCATTAGCTAAAAGCTGAGGGCGGCAGCGCCGGGGACCCGTCGCTCCCCGTGCCTCAGTTCCCCCCACAAAGCCTCCAGTAGTGCCTCAGGAGCCCCAAAAATCCCGCACCCCGCAGCATCCAGCCCCGCTCCTGCCTCCCGAAAGGATCGGGAGCGAATCGCCTCCCCCATCCCGGTCCCCGCATCAGTCCTTCCCCAGCTTGGGGGGGGTCCCGGGGGCCGCTGGGGCGCTCGGGGGAAAGGAGGTAAACATTAAAAATACATAAATTAATAAAATCAAATCCATCGATCGCCGTCTCGGCACAACTCCGCCCGTGCATCCCCGCGGCACGACGAGAGCCGGGAAGCTGCGAGCGGAGCCGCCGCGGCCGCCACCTGTTCCTACCGGAGGGTCCCCAAACCCTCCCCGGGACACCCCGAGGAAAGCACCGGGATCCCGCCGACCCCCGGGAACCGGGATGGGGGTTCCTTGATGACCCCCCCCCATCCAGCGCTGCCACCGGGGGAAGTTTTCCCTGCCAGGAGTGCGGCGGGAGGGGGAATCAGACGGTACCGGGAGCGAGCGGGTCGCGCTCCGCGGAGCATCCGCGGCTCGGGGGGCGCAGCCGAGACCCCCCCACCCGGGAGGGAAAAGTTGTCCCGGCGGCGGCAGCGGGAAGGAGGCAGGAAGCCCGATCCCGCTTCCCGGGGGTGGCAGCGCCACATGGGACCGCGGATCCCGGTCAGGGGGGCGGCAGGATCCCGGTGGTTCCATCGGGGGGGGTGTCCAGGGGACCCTCCGGTAGAACAGGTGGTGGCGGCCGCGGCGGGACGGGGGTGGCGGAACCTCCATCCCGCTTCCCGGGAGTGGCAGCGCCACACGGGACATCGGTTCCCGGGGCAGGATGGGGGGGCAGGATCCCGGTGGTTCCATCGAGGGTGGAGGTCCCTCGGTCCCTCGGGCAGAACAGGGTCTCCAGGGGGTCTCCGGCTGCAGGCGGCGGGACGGGGGGTGGGGGGGAGCGGCGGAACCCCCATCCCGGTTCCCGGTGTGAGGGCGAGCGGCAGGATCGCGGTAGTTCCATCACGGGCGGGAAGGCGGCCCGGGGGACCCTCCCGGTACAACAGGGTCTCCCGGGGGTTTCCACTTGCAAGTGTTGGTCGCGCCGGCGACGGAACCCCCATC
>VYXB01005162.1:16235-43107 GCA_013397135.1 Pachyramphus minor | reverse complement strand
GGTTGGACTTAGGGTTGATTCCATGATTCTATGTTTGGGAGCATGACAAGGGTAACTTGCTGGGCAGACTCACAAGGTTGCAAGTCCTCCATCCACACTGTTATCAATAGTAACTACTGAAGACTGGGTTAATTTGTTAACCCCGTAAACTGGGTAACATGTTTACTGGGAGAATAAATGATGAAAAAAACATGGAAATGTCATGTTCTTCAAGCCTTTCCTGTAAGAGAAGTTTTATAATCCACTTTCACATGGAAAGAGCAAAAAGGTCTTACAGACCCTAAATTATGAGGTATTGTGGCATTGTTGTCCTTCTGTGGAGGTGTCCAAAACATCTCCAGTTTTCAATTTAGAGCTGGTCCAGCATTAAACTCTAGTTGCTTTCAGACTGTTCCATTGGACAGTCATTCGTCTTATCTGGCATCATCTCTGTTGCCTTCCATATATACTTTACTTCTCCTGGTGTATCAGACATTTTTAACCTGGAACAGCATCCTTCTGGAAGAAAGAATTTCTGGAAGGACAGAATACTTTCTTCATAACTTACATACATTCATATTTGTACCACATGTAGGAAAATAAAATATAATTTTTTGTGTACTCACAATTTATCAGTATCTCTAAATAACCATTTCGTAATTTTTTGATTCCTTCCAAACTACAAAATGTGAAAGTAACCTATGCTCCCTAAGTAGACAGGAGTATAAAAATCAGTGTACCTCTAGAATGACTTGGCATTTTGTAGCAAATAACTTACGCTGCATTTATCAAACTGAAAAGAACTTTTCCTCAGGGGTGCATAATCCTTTCTGCTCCTTGCCTTATAATAAACTAGATTTATCGCTAACCTTCTTTTCTGAATAAAATTTTGTAGACCTACTACATGTAGGTTTTAAACCAAATCTGCAAAGATATTACTTTCCATTTTTTTCCACAAAGCAGTCTTAAAGCTTTAAGGAAGTTGCTTCCTACATTTCCTTTTTGTACAGCTTTCAGGCACAGAAATCACACCACAAATCTCCATAAAAGTGAAAAAAAAAATAGAAAATTCCAACAGCCAATATTCTGTGTGCCTATTTTAATAGTTGCAGTTACTCTTGCAAGTAGAGTGCCTGAATTCTGCCAGTTGCAGAATTGTGTTAAATATGAAAGTACAAACCCAAATAATACCCCATGTCTAAGAGTCAGCAATTTCCTCAGTGAACAGAGGCCAGCGGATAATGCTAAACAATATCAGTANGAAAGTACAAACCCAAATAATACCTCATGTCTAAGAGTCAGCAATTTTTTTTCAATGACAGTTCACTCAAGTCCAGAGAGGAATTTGACTTCAAAGAATGTGCTACAAAGAACAAACACATGATAGAAAAAAAAAATCTCACTCTTTTAAAAATAGCATGAAAATAGATTATTCAATAATTCACTACTTTTTTTCCAGTAACTTTTCATCACATACAGTTTAAAATTTCTAGTGAAATTTGCAGAACAAATAAGGAAAACAATATTATTTTTTTTCTAATGAGGTGTAATCCTTTCCATATACGTAATTTGAAAGCAAACTGGTTAGTAAAGTTAGGTTATCCAATAGTCAAACATCAGCTTCATTGTATTCAGAAATAGTCAGAAATATCTGTGAAACCAAATCAAACTAAATTAATGGTTTCTTTGAACAGCATCTAGCCTTATCTGCATAGGGAAAGATACAGGCATGAATTTACCAGAATGACTGCTCTCTTGTAGCAAAAAGTTACATTTTCCTAACATAATAAGGCTACGACCTATATTTGTCCTCATGGAAAAGGTTGCCATGGAAGAAAAAATATTAAGAAAATTAATTACACTAAGATAACTGAATTATTTTTGCAAAGATGCAAGTTTCAAGAAAGTTAAGGGAAAAAGTTCTCATGCATACATGAAAAGAAAGATATGATGTAGGGTTGTGTGTAGTCTATTGAATCCAGCTTATGGGTGTGAAATTGAAATGCAATAGCTATGAAATTGCTTGAGATTAAGTGACGTATGTGGTCAGAGAAACAGTGTATTTGATTTCTCTACCACATTGGAGTCCAGGTTCAGGACAAAATCAGAAATACATGTGGTTGCTTCCTCCTGTGATTTATTTAAATGTATCAAAATCTTAACAGTTTTCCAAATAATTTTTTTGAAATAAAACAAACAAATAAAAAGAATTCTCAGTTCATAACAGTTTGATGTGTTCCAGTCTCTAAATTCCTGGCTTTTCCTGGCAGCAAGCATCTGAGTTGACCATACTGCATTTGGTAAAAAAGCCCAAATTAAGGTAGCACCCCTATGAAAACTACATCCTTCAATATGTTCATGAATAAAATAGGAAAATATACATTGTGCACTTATATATTACTTCTTTCTTGGCTGTCTGTAGTGAAGCAAAACCAAAAGAGGGGTTACTCCCTGAATAAGATGAACTGGAGCTTGTCTATGATTATAGTAAGGATGACAATTTGATCTTTTAGCTACATTTAAAAAAAACTTTGGAAAACCTGCCCTCTGTTGTCTGTCATCGAACTTAACTTTGCACAAAATCCGTAAACAATACTGTCTCTTTCTGCGTGGATGTATTTTACCTATCCACAAAATACAATACCTGTTTTTAATAAATAACTTTTGCAGAACCAGCAGGAATTTTGAAATACAAGAAAAGCAACTCTGACATCAAACACCGACTGATATGTCCTTTATCGCCATATAAATAATGATGTAACTCCTTTTGGATGACAAATGACTAAATGCTCACACTAGTTGTAAAGATTTGCCAGCAGACTTGTGTTCTGAGATCCACAAAGTGATGAAAAATGCCATCTTCAAGTAATCAGGTATATTTTGAAGCTATCAGCATCATCTTCATATAATCAACACTGGCAAAGATGACATTTATGTAAATTACTTTCTAAATGGCTATTGCAATAAGTAACTGCTGAACCAAATTTCAGAGAAATTATGGCTTTAATTTACAACACTTGGGAGAATTTTTCTTATCTAATTTTTTCCAATGCCTCTGTAAACATGAAAAAAACCCACCTTTTATAATTCTATGAGAAATGCTTTATACATCCTAAGGAATTAACCATTTCTGCAGAACATCTGTCAGAGGAATTTGAAATAATCCAGTTTTTAGTGACTAATTATCAAGCAACTTGCAGATCTTAGATCTCATGAAAATGGTGACTTTTAGAATACAGGGGGGAAAAAAAGAAAGGATAATTACGTACTGCTAAGGATACTGTGTCATCAGTTTTTACAGTATAATTAGGAAGATGTTACATTATTGTATAGAAAAATAAGAGCTGACAGGCAGCAAGGCTGCATAATTAGGACACCACACCAGTGTTGATGTCATACGTAAGGCCAAAGAGCAAATAATTTCCTCTCCCAGAAAGATGCACTCCCATTGTGCTGTTGCTGATATGAAATAGGAGTTATGTGTAATGAGGGACACCAGATTCAGGTGTCATTGGCAAAGCTATGACTTTTGATACCATTTCGAGCACCTAAGAACATTGTGAGGGAGAAAGATACCAAATGGTTCACAGACAGAACCACATATGGGAAGGGAATGCAAAGTTCTTTTTGAGCACCTCAAACTAGTTCTTAGTTTCTAGCTACCCAAATCTTTATAATTTCTTCCATGACTAAATAACTCCTTGTAATTAGGAGTTATACTGAAACACTGAAAACATTCTGCAACACTGAAAAATTTGGCAGACAGTTGAAGAAGGTGTGGTTCTAAGCCATTCAGATTCCCTCTCTGTGACTCTGATGTCTCCTAACTTAAAAAAGAAGCCAAAACCAAACTAAAAAAATTTCCAAACTAACTGTCTAACTAACCACGGGCACATTAGATTTTTAACTCACAAAGGTCCACATGATTATTTTTCAACCCATTCCCATATCTATTCCCAGAGCTTCATAAAAATATAGTAACTGCAGTGCAAAAGACCAAACCCAGCAAAAATATAACTTAGTTACTCTGATTTCATCACAGCACTGATGTCATTGAATATATAGATCTACTTCAAGAAATTGTCTTGTATCCAGATCCCTTTATCTTGTGCTTTCATGGAAGATTTTCATTGAGAATCAAAATTAGGAGTTACAATGCTATATATGTGTTGTTCCTCTAGAGCACTTTCTTTTTTTTATGGATTTGTTGGGAGTTTTTTTAGACTGTGTTATCAGAGCAGCTTTCATTGTGTAATAGCTAACACAGTCAATATTTTTTCCAATACAGTTTTGTACATTTTTTTTTTCTTAAAGTTCTTTGGGAAAAACTGTTTGGGTTCATACTGGCAAAGAAAGGATCAAAGCTCTGTGTCTCTCATGCCTCCCATCTCTGAAACAGATATGAAGAACTATAAAACCAAGAGCAATCTATTTTATTTTATTGTATATATTATGATCTTCCAGCTGGGCTCCTGGCAGGCTCACAGAGTAAACCTCAGCTGGGAGAGATCTGGGGCATCTGTGCCTTATCTCATTTACGTATATTTATACCTGCCAAATGTCATGGTCCCAGTAGCTCTGACCCCTCCTGAAATACCACCCTTTGCTTGCCATAACAGAAGGATTATTTTCACTTCCCTCTTGTAGTCACTCAGGGCTGCTGATGAGGTAGCCCAAATCCGAAATTTTTCTGCTGACCTAACTCATTCACGCAACTGTTTTCTTTCAGGAACAGCATGAAGCCATTCCAGCTCCCTTCTGTAGGAACTGAATTAAGCAATTTGGAAATATTACAATGTTTGTCTCCCTGCCTTTCCTGCAAATCCTGCAAAAATGTCTTCTCTTTGTGCACCTTAAGAGATGGAATAACATACAGACATCACTAAGGTCTGAGGCTAAGTGTGCAAAGTCATATTTATAATAACTCCAGTTGAGAAAGCTAAAGCTGTTTTAAAAGTACAGCTAAGTGGGAAAGTGAGGAGGAACGAGAAAAATAATGGTGAAGAGGAAGAACATCAATGTCTACTTCTATTCTCCTCCTTTGTGTTCTGACTCTACATAGTAACAGAATCAAATTAGAAATGATGAGAAATAAATGAGAAATAATACCAGAGCAAAGGAAAATGGATCAAGATAGTGATCCTGAAGACTGACAGGATAGGACAGAATGAGGGCTAGAGCTGAAGACAAGGTCATTAGCAAGCATGGGAAGGTAGCAGTAGGAAAGAAGTACACAAAAAGAGACAAAGGAGAACACAAAAAGAAAGAGATACAAAGGCAGACAGAGGTGAGCAGGGGAGAGGTATCACTACAGATAATTCTGGGAAAGAACGCCCAATCATAAAAAAATCTGCCTTTTGTCCTGTGCTCACTGATTATAAAAGTCCACCTTGAAGCTATACTGACCTTCATAACCATACACCCTGCCAAGCACAGAATCACTTTTCCACATTCTCCAATACTTGTTCACCTCTTCACAAAATTACATTACTGAGATGAGCCATTAGCAAAAAGGTACTTAAAATTCATTTGTGAGCACATTAGCTTCTCCTCTGTTCTGTCTTTTCACTAACTCACTGTGCTGCAGACTCTTCCATGGTGTTTTGTGCATGCATTTATTTTCCCGTGCTCAAAAAATTTCAAATAGAGGTCACTTCCTAAGAGTTTTGGAAACAACATTGAAGTGGAATCGTTAGTAGACTGATCCAAATTTAAGCCTTTAGTGCTACCTTATTTGATTTACTGCTGTGACATTGTAAAATTGTATTTAATTTTCTTTCTTCCAGATCTTCAACAGCTAAGAAGTATTTAAGAAAATGTAAAACCTTTCTTGCAGAATGCATGTAATGTAATTTGTCTCTGTAACATTTCATGCGTTCACTAATGATCTGGAAGAGAGAGTTTGTTACCAGCAATAAAGTTCAGGTAAGATGTCAAACTAGAAGATGTCTCAAATAGCAGCATAGGAAATGGATTTATGTGCAGCTGGAGAGCTGGGAATAGCTTAGAAGGATACTATATAAGGGAGAGAAGGTGAAAAGGTAAAAAAAGGTCATTAGAGGGAGATTGGGACTGTTACTCTTGATAGAAATGCAACACTGAAGGAAGAATGAAAAGGCAGAGATGTTAAGGGGATGCAAATCAGATAAAGGATAAGGCTCCTGCATGGTGGAGTGGGACTCACAAGTGAGAAGAAGATGAAAAATGGAGGAGGGAGAAGATACAGAGACAGGCTTGGGGGGGACGTAGCAGAAAGTTGCAAACACTTCACCTCCCCAGAGCTGTGGGCTTCCCAGAGCACATTCACCTCTTTACCTGCAAATGGAGTCCTCCTTTTCCCCTGCAAAACCCATAGGCAAAATCTTTCTCACACTCCAGTTCTGGTGGACCAGGATGTCAAAAAATTTTTTCTAGACGCTGTTCTATTAGTTACAGTGGCAGAGGTCTATGCCAGGGATCAGAAAGCTCAAATCTAAATGACAATCTATATGTTAATATTATTACACACACATAACTATGCTAAGGAAATATAAAAATGCCCATCATTCAAAAATAAAATTTTTCTTTTGTTTTAGTGAAAAATTGGTACCCAAGAATTTCCACAGGTCACAGTGAACAATCACAAAACGTAAAAAATAAAAAGTTATTCTAAATATTCTGCATTTAGAACATCAAAACAACCATAATTAACTTTAATAATTTATTTCCTGTTTCTGTAAGAGCCATATAAGAGAAACACAAAACCTGAAGCAGTAAGCTGGCAAAGCCAGAGGATATACTTTTGGGAATAACCGAAAGGTTGCCAATCCTTTTCCAACCTGAAGTTGTGGTAATAAAATGGCCATTCAGCTCCCCAGGCCTCTGTTGTAGCTGCAGATAATTGTCACTGGAGATCTTCCACAGTGTGACCCACCATTTAATAAGCCCAAACACCTTCAAGTTCAAACCATCGCCCTTTGTCCCATTCCACACTATCTACAGTTGTAAAAAAACCCCACAAACCCCCCAAACAAACAAAAATAAAATAAAACAAACAAACAAACAAACACCAAACCAAAACAAAAAAAAAACAACCAAACAAAAAAAAAACCACAACACTCCCAAGCAATTTGGTTTCCTTTCCTACTACTGTCTTGTACCTGAGAGCTGGTGTCCAATTAGCAGCATGGCTGGTTGAGGCTGTCAGAGCACATCTCTCATGTGATGGATGTGGAGCACAGCTCTTCATTTGCTCACTGACACTGAGAGCAGAGACTACCCAAAACATTGTGAGGAGCCACATCAAAACCAAGGAAAGTGAGGAAACATCACTTACTGTCACCTTCTGGAGGATGGTGACCATTTCTAACAGTTTCCTTTACATCCTCTCTGCTGGCATAGGAGTAAAAAGCAAATAGGAAGGAAGGGAGAAGAAGAAAAAAAGTGCAAAGATTTTACAGTAGAATAAGCAACACAAAGAGGTGGGAAAGAAACTGAGGGGTAAGTATCTCAGCCAAAAAGAAGTCTCCTTGAAGAAGAAGGATTCTAGAGTAAAATACCAGTCTATCTTTAAAAAATAGATAATAATATACCATAGATAGAAATGTGTGGAAAACAATTATTTAAAGTTATCTGTGTCATGCGGTATTGAATGCGAAGAGGTAATATAAAAACTCAGAAAACAAATGCAAGTTATGTATAATAAATTTATTATATAATGTAACTTCTAAGTAAAATGTCAGCCCTTCATAAAAAGTGTTTCCCTCCCTCTGTGTATTTACTCAGTTCATGCAGGTGGGAAGGTAGTAGCAGTTTGCAGACCTTGAAAAGATTTACACAGCCCTGGATAAGAAAGAGGAGTGAAACAGAAATGAAGCAGTGAAATGCTTTTTTTAAAATGTTGCAGAATCTTAGGGAAAACTAAGAAAAGAAAAACTAAGAAGAATCAGCTTCTAAGATAGCTAGTTAAAAAAAACAAACAACACATACATAAAAAAAAAAAAAAGGCAAAGCACTGTATAGAGAATATGTTGTCAAAGACTGAGGTGAACCAAGGACTGAAGCTTTTGTTATGAACTTCTTCAATCTCTGTGTAATTTTCATGATTCCAAACTCCTACACTTTATGTAAAAAAAAGAAAAAAAAAAAAAGCATTTGCATGTAGAAATACAATTTGCATGTTAAGAATGGGTAGGAAGGAACCCATTTCATCTGCATGCACATAGACGCATAAAGGGAGGGTTTTCTGGTACAAATACTGGCTAATGAAGACCTGAGGGCTAAAATATGGAGGCCAAGTTGATAACCATTTATAAATTGAATTACTTGAACTTTTCCACTGCAATCTGAAATTTAATTATGTTCTAATATATAACTCTGTGGCCAAGAATCACATGGTTCCAGAGAACCAAAGATGGTAGAACGGCACATCAGATAATAGTTGAAAGTGTATAGAAACCAAAGTCAATCAAAATAAAGGCAGAAAGAACACTAAGATTTGCTTGGCTACGGATAGCTGCTTTAAACCTCACAAAAAATAATTGAAGAAAACAGATCATTACCTATAGATGAAAACTATAATTATTTCAGTTTCTTCTGGCAATATTGCATCTTCAGAGGTACCATAATAATAACAACAGCAATAATAATAATAATAATTTTGTTAGAAATTACATTGGAAAATCTGTATCTGTATTGTAGGGCTCAGTGCAGAATCACAGAAAGAATCAATAAAAAAAGCAGGCTGCAAATGCATTGGGTTCCACAAGGTATTAGCAGCACTACAGTGTAATTTGTGGCTGCCACAGCAGCAATTGTTTCAGAGACCCAATTCTTGTTTCTTATTCAGAGAACAGAGATGAATTGGATCCAAGGGAAATAAGATTCTCTCTTAAACTAAGATTTTCAAAACTAATAAACCACTCCTTCAGACAAAATAATATCTTTATTGTATATTTTGAGGTCTAGTGCTTGCACTCATAACACCAATCTAGGCTGTGTTGGCTGCATGTGATTTAATGCAAAGGTGGTTTAAAACTCTGATTTTAGGCTGTCATCAACTATAGATGCATCTCAATTACCTCTGGGCACTTTTACACATGCAGAACACATCCATATGATCATATGCATATTTCAGCAAATGGTTTCTCACATATAGGTGACTTAGAGAATAAAGGGGTTTGTTTGTCTGTTTATTTTTTTTGCTGAAATACACATAAATTTAAAATTTTAAATAGAAAGGCCTCCACTTTGAATAGTAACCCATAAAAGCGTGGCCTGGACTTCATAGAAATCATGCTTATCAGAGGAAGCTGGTTCCCAGGAAGATATTTGATGTAGCAAAATCCTATCAGTTGTGTATAAAATTGTTATTGATTAAGAACATTTCATAGTGACAGTCAGAAGAGGCGTTTGGTACTGCTGGAGTGTGTGCTATGGCACACAACATTGAAATATGATACCAAGAAATTCCATCACCTTCCTTCTTATCATGTATGGGTCAGACCTCAGAAGGTTGCAAGAATTTACTTCAGTTTCAGTCCTCCCGGAGTACAAAGACACTCTTTCTATCAGCCTTTTTTTATGGACAATTTTATTCTGTTGCTGCAAAATAACATACTATAGAAGCTTAGCAGGGATACAAAAAATTATGATGAGTAGTGTCACACTGTATATACATGTTGTGGAACAAAAAGTAGTCATGACCTAGTAAAAATTTGCTCTGGGACACACCAGAAGTAGAAGCTATCTTTAATAAAATAGAGTCACAATAATAAATAGTGTAAATGAACAGATTTTTTTAGTAACAGATGAAACCCAATCCTCCCAAAGTCTTTCACTTTGAATGACAAAATACACATGCTATAAAATGATTTGAAAATGGCCAAGTTTAGGCAGGACTAGATGTGCTAGCACATTTTGGAATGACTCAAAACTGCTAGTGTAGAAAGGAAAAGGCAGCTATGATCCACTGGAGAGAACTCCCCAAGAAATAGGGAGGTTCAAACACGGAGCACTGGTCAGGTCACTTATGTTCAGCTCAGACCACCTATGCTTACAAGCTGCAGCAGATGCAAAGATTTACCAGTTTGCCCATGGAAGACTGGCAGTACGGAGTGAGGAGACCAGCAGACTGGTGTGTTTAGGCCAAGCAAAATCAAAGCTAAAAGTTTTGTGCATTGATCAGGGGAAAAAGGAAAGGGCCAGTTTTGTGTGGCCCTTTGATTAGTATTAAATCGGATCAGAAGCCAAAATCTAGGATCTAGAGAAGATGCACAGGAAAACTCCCTAGAATACATTCAAACTGAAGGCGCTCAGTGCCTCTGAAAATCAGATCACTTCCTCAGTACCTTTCTCAAACAGCCCAACATTAACTTTCAATTCTCACTATGAATAAAATAAGGCTATTGCTACCTAACAGAGCTTTGAAGATGCACATATTACACACATCCCAGGTCACAAAGTTTTATCAAATCAGCAAAGGAAAGTATTCCAATTATTCAATTTTATGTTACAAATAATTATTTTAGTGATTCATATATTAAAAAAAAAAAAAAGTGGTTCTAAATGTATGAATTTCCTGAAGGCAATGGGCTCCAGAAACAAACATACAGAAAAAAGTATGCTTTTCATTATGGAGGAAGAATTCAAAACATTTCAAATAAAGTTAAAATACATCACTCAAAAGACTTAAAGAATATGCAACTGCAGCTTCCTTTGAATGCAGAAACAAGGAGATACTGAGACAAGTTATCTAAAAGTAAAGAACCTAGTGTTTTAATCTGAAATGTCAAATTTAGAAGGAAGAACTAGGAAAGGATCCATAAACCAGAAAGTATTATTGTTTTGTCCTTTCATGACACTGCTTTTCTCATTCCATTAAAGTATTCAGAATCTTAAGTTTGGTGTCTATGTTTCATCTAATAATATGTGGTACTGTCATGGATTCATTTTCAACCTGTGTTTAGTTTAGAAGGGCACTATTCATTTTTGAGTGAAAATCTCCGAGGACAGAATCTCTGTGAAATCATCTGTCTGACATGCTTAGCCTATACAGGAATGAAAAGTGCCTCATAAATTACTTCCAAATCTATATAGGTTTCTCTCCAATACTTTGCTTTATTAGTTTGAGAAGGGGAGGTGAAGGCAGCTCTGACTTCCCGCAGTACAGCTGTTAGCAAATGTAATCCACTGGCCCAATGCTTAAATATCCAGCTCAGCAGGATTTAAGACAGCTCTATCCATCATAGCACAGCTCTTTCCATACCACTGTACGGACCAAATGGATGCAAAATAATAATTGTTCTAAGCAGTCAAATGAAAGATGACAGTGAAAGCACAATATCAACTCTCTGGACACTTCAGCACTTCTTGGAAATGTATCTATTTCTCACTCTGCTTCAAGTTAATTTATTTGCTATTCTTGCAATATTTATTTCTATAGTAGAGACACTAGGATAAGCACTGCATTGCAGGATATACTAAGACTTTCTCATCTGAACAGAGATTACAATAAAGAACACAGGGTTAAGAAGGACTGACAGCAAACTAAATGAATACAGGCAGGCCTCTGGTCCACCAGTTGGATGCATAATGCACTTTATTTTTTTTTATTCATAAGATGAGCTAGGAAAAAACCCAACAAACAAGTCAACCCCACATCATTTCCCTACAGTTTCCTCACTTCAAGGAAAGTTTAAAATGTTGCTTAAATTAATGCCAGAGAGAACTAGAGAATAAAATTTTCTATTAAATCTATGCAGTCTTAGAAATAGCAGGGAACATGTACATTTTGTCCTGTGAAAGATCCAATTTACGGAAAACATTCAGAATTCTTATACAAATGAGTTACATGCCCCCTGTGAAGACCTGGAGATTTATTTATAAGCATAGGAAAGCAAGCTCTAAAGCTATGCTCTGAGGTCACCTGTGGCCTTTGAGTTCATATACTATGCTAAAAGGTAATGGAATAAACTAGCTCTGCATGCTTTGAAGGGATTTTATTTAAAAGCAAGGCAAGCAAATATACATGTTAATGTGTATCTAATCAGCACATTTACCGTAATGTAACTATTCATTAAAATAGAGCAACATAATGATCAGTTTGAAAATTGGGTCTCAGACATTGTCGGTGTGTCTTCCAGTAAACAGAGCTCACAGACAAGTAGATCAAGTGAACACAGTGGAAGGATAACATCTGCAGGCTCTGTCTTATGCTAAGATTGGGCTAAGGTAGAAATTATGTAGTGACAGAACAAGGGGCAGTGGCTTTAAACTGAATGAGGGTAGGTTTAGATTAGCTATTAGGAAGGAATCCTTTACAGTGAGATTGGTGAGACACTGGATCAGGCTCTGCAGAGGTGTTTTAGATGCTGCATACCTGGAAGTGTTTAAGTCCAGGGTGGATGAGTTTTTGAGCAACCTTGTCTAGTGGAACATGTCTCTGCCTATGGCAGGGAAGGTGTAACTAGATAATCTTTAAGGTCCCTTCCAACCCAAAGCATTCTATGTTTCTATGAGTTTAATTACACCACTTTGCCCTGTGGTGGATCATACTCGGGGGTGGATGATCACAGCAAGATTCCCTGAGTTTCAGCACTGTGCTGCCATTACAGCAATATTTTCTGTCCTCAAGTTAGTTATTTTAAAGCTGACTAGCTAATTGCTGCAGGGAACAAAAAAGAGTTCAAGATCTATGAAAAGGCCCAGAAAGTCAACACCGTATCTTGGTTCAGTTTAAGGATATAAAGAGACTCATCACAATCTCTTTGTATTTCACTGCTATCAGAAATTACTGGCTGCTATACTAGCAAAAGATTACAATGACCAATTTAATGACTGACTCAGTGAGCAAGCATATGTATACACAAACAAATAATAAATTATGTCAAAGTATCATGTCACTAAAATATAGGAAAAAAATTAGTTTGTACATGTTTTCGCTTTTGTTTCCTGAATTATCAGTATTGTCTCCATACAGGTGAGACAGGCTTGGAGACTTTCTTAAAGCTGCAGGTTGCTCAGCTTAATCCCACCAATTACTCAGAGTTTTCATCCCTTTTTCTTCCAGACAGCCTGTTTAGAGAGCTTATTTGGAACCTGACACGGACACATGCAGAATGAGAACTACCTGCTTATCTATCTGCTCTGTCCAGTGAATATTTTTTACAGTTTAAAGCTCAGCTAGATCACCTTGGAAGTTTTGGAAAGGCGATGCTGAAGTGTTCCATTCATAACAGCCAATTCTTAGGCTTGTTCATGTACAGTGCCTAAAGACCATGAGTCCACTCCATGACTATTTATTCTGAAAAGTTAAGGATATGCAGAAACACTTTTTCACACTGGGCTGGAATAATCATGGAGAGAAACAATGTGACAAAATCATAATTTTTTCACATCCAACCCTCAGATATTGTTTCAGAGATGTGCAAATCAGGTTTTCTGAGGAAAGTTTTCCTTTCAAACCTGAGAGGCAGAGTCGTAACAAAGGCAGAACTTATACAGACATGAGAATGACCAGAAATATTAGAGGCCCATTGGTTGCACCTTGTGCAGGAGAGATTGTGCAATTGTGTCTTCTCCCTTTTTCCTCCTCTCATTCATTCATTCATTTATTCACAGTCACAGAACTTGTCCTAACCTCACCAGTACGGTTCAGTCTACCCTTAATACTGGAAATGTACAAAAAAAAAAATAATTTTTGTATAAAATAATTAACACAATTCTCCTGAACATGATTCTCTTCCTGTCAAGTACTTAAATGTTCTCCATACTGCTTAATGCATCATGATCCTTTCTTAAAAAAACCCAAACCAACAAAAAAGCCCAAACCGGAAGATTAGCAAAACAGACATAACCTTCCCTAATGGCTTTTTACCTAAGAGAATTTAACATTTCTTTGAAAAAAATTGTTTTACAACTTGTTTACTTACAAGTATTTGTGTCTCAACCATTTAACTGGAACTTGCTAGAAATAATTCAAATTCAGGTAATTCAAACATCAGGTCTGGAAATGATCATCATAAATAGCTTTATAAAAATAAATTAAATTGCCACTTTTACTTACAATAACTGTGAACAGCAGACAAAGTGCTCAAATGTAATCAAATCAGTTTGAGTGGGACTAATCAGTAGCTTTCCCAAGCTGGATGGGAATGATCAGCACCTTGGAAACAATTAACATTAACACATTTCCACGCTGCTACATAACTGGTATTTTCAGTCATTTAAAAAGTCTTAGCCAAATGTTAACTAACTTATGCATTAGGCCCTTGCTGCCTTGAACTGACATTTCCCAATCACACCCTATGGACAGACAGGAGCATTTGCAAACAGTGAAAGCACAGAGGCTTTTGCACAAAAGCATCTAAGCATAACAACTTTCACTTATTCAACCAGAAAAACTCTACCTCTACATGACAAAATGCAAATGTACTGTTGAATTTTTTTGATCAGAAAGCACTAAGCACTGAGAAAATTGTGTGTGATGGCTTTGGGAGGGCACTGCTCCCCATTTTGTCAAGCAGACCATACCACAATATCCTATTCATATGGAGAAGCTGCTCATGACTGCAAGAAAGAGAATGTGTGCTGTAATGCATCATTAAGTCAAATTAACCCAATCATCCACCTGCTAAATGAATAAAATGAAGGAAAATCTCACTCTCAGCACTTTCATTTGCTCACAACCTGAAATGGATGCACCATGCAAACAGTCCCTTAATCTCACTAGTTAACTTGCTGTTCTTTTATAGCCAAGCAATGTACTTTGCTTCTAATGTTTTAACAAATTTATTGTGGCCAAATACAAGTTCTTTGTCAAAATAACTGTAGCAGAAAAACTGTGCTTCCTTTGAATGCTTTAGTGTGTTTTGATGGGAAGTGGGATGGGTTTATTTGTAAGATAAATAAATAAATATATAGAAACCATCAAAGAAATAACGTCAACCAGAAATATTTCATAGAAAAAATGCCACTATAGTACTTTTTACTTGAAGTTTGCTTGTGTTATGCTTCTATCCCATCGGGGCTTGGACTTCTATGTAAAACTACATTTCTATTTTTTTACCTCCTCTTCACAGTGACATGATGCACTGGGAACTCCCAAGCTCTGCTGGTTCAGAGTGGGGACTACTTTGCTTTTCTTCCTTACCAGCACAGCATCATGAAAACAAAATCATTATCCAAGAGCATTTTTTCCCCTGTGAGACTACTTAGTGACTGATCATCAAGGGAATGTGTGTGAAATTGCAACAATACCACTATTAGAAAATAAACTACCACCTACAAAAATGGAATCTGATTTTAACAAATTGACGCATCACACTTTAAGCTCTGCAACAGCATTTTTGTTAATGTGTTCTGACACCAGATAGTTTTATTATTCATAAAAACATGGTACCTTTCTTCCTTGGTAATTTATTGTATCAATAGTATAGAGTCTTCCTGTCTGGTGGAAAAGTATTTTATTTTTAAAAAAGCTTAAGAGGAGGGTAGGTGAGTGAAAAATCATGACATAGTGCCTGATATCGGAAAATTTAAAAGCCATTTTCCTATTTCTAATTATACCAAATTTAATAAAATCATATTTGGATTTACAAAAATAAAGAAATCTTCTTGTTTATTAAAGTAAAGTAGGAAATCATTCAAAATACAAACTGGAAAAGTAAAAAGAAATCAGGAATGACTGCAGCTGATCTGACTTCCATTGCATCTGTCAGGTAAAGAATTGGGGATTAAAACATTTGAAAAGCTGTGGAAAAATATATCTGTATTGTGTTTATTACAGTAAAGAATGAGGAAAAAGGCTTTAGACTGGACACTAATTTAGAAACACTGAAGATCACACCAAAAGATGACATTGGTTTTTGTAAGATTAAATGTTTCTTCTGATTCTATTATTAAGCCTTGGGTTTGGTTGTATGGATGTATATCAATATATATATCAATGAGTAGATAAAGAAAAAAGGCAGCAAGAAAAATGGTAATTTAAAATTACATGCTAAGATTTCTATTTAAGATTACCTTTTTCTACATCCTGCTCAGTCTATTTTATAACTGTTATTGATGCAGTAAATTCTGATCTTAAAATGTGGAATAATGTGAAAACATGGAATATCCTGACTTTTTACCATTATTAGTAATAAGGACATAATGGAAAAACTATCCAGTGAGCATCCCATAACCAAAAATTGAAGAAATGCATGAGCAATAAATATTTTATGGCTCAATTTCCTGAACAAGAAAGAAAATTTTCAATGAGTAGATAAAGAGGATAAAACTACTAATAAAATAGGAAAAGAGACTTAAGTGGGAAAAATAATTAATGCAACAGGCTATTTCTTTCAGGAATTATTTAAAAATTTTGCACGTTTTCAACACTGAAAATTTTGCACATACCTAGTGCCTCCTAGGATGTGTGTGAAATTTACAGTGAAAAATTTACAGCGGAAAAGGTTTTTGTAAGCAACGCTGTGGAAATACAAACTCTACTGACAAAGAAGCAAGATCCTGTGCCCAAGGTGATTTGCCATTGCACAGGATAGTAGCATAAAATGATGGACTGAAGAATAACACAAAATCATCACCCTTAATGGCTTGACAGTCATCAGGTGAATAAAAAACACCACCTAAACAATGACAATTCTCCACACACACTCACACAAAGGGGCCAGAGAATAAGCATCATCTGCTTTCAAAGTAGCACTCCAATATTTGATGCAATCAGGGCCATCAAGGACATCATCTGTAGCTCTGACCCTGACCTTTTTGAGGAGAGGCAATACATGGAGTCAGTATTTTCAGGGGCTGTGAAAATCTCTTGCTTCAAGCAACTTTGTAATTCTTGTACTTTACCCTCGAGCTAACCTGGGAAACAGGAGTGCAAGCCTTTCACCCAGGGCTGTGTCTACGACTTGATCCAAAGGTGCAACATGGTGTCACAGACCAGCAAGGTGCACATTCATGCTAGTCTCTGAGAGCTCTCCTTGATGTTACCTGCTGACAAACACCAGCTATATTTTCTTCTTTTGCAGAGGCTGTAAAGGAGTTTGGGAACAACCTTTAAATTGCTTGTATCACTCAGACTGAAGCCCTACAGGCAATATTTTGTCTACATCAAACCTTTTTTAGCAAAAGCCAATAGGCTCATCTGCAATCTCACACAGGTATTGAAGATAACACACACTGATTTCTAAAATTAAAAACACTTAAAAATTCCTCTATATAAAAAAAACCCAGCTTTTTCTTATTTTTCTTAATGACCAAAGAAAGCTTATGAAGTGTTACTGCTTTTCAGCAAAACACTGAAAAGAGGGATCTCCTGAGACAAAAATGTTCTTTGAAGAATGTGATTCCTTTATAGCATCCTCCATTAAGGATGGTATCTTCAGTGACATGGTTGAAACACCAGGATGCTTGGGAGTTGCTTTTGAATGTCAGACAGACAGTGATTATGAATGTCCAAACACAGTACTTAGGGAAAGGATTTCATACTGTATAATTAAATAGGAAACAGAAAAAAAAGTCCTTGCACATGTGACAGTCAAGCTTGACTGGGAAAGGCAAAAAAAAATTAAAGAAATAAATTACATAACTAGCATCAGACAGTAAATACATTAGTCTCTCCACTGGATATCTCAGGTTACTTTGAACCGATCTGCCCTTTACTCTCTGCCCCTGACCAAGATATCTCCTATGATATATGAAACTCTCCCATAGCTAGACATGATGTGCACTTACAATTGTTAAACTGAGGAGGAGCTTAAAACTCAGGAGAAAAAACCTAAAAACTCTAAAGTGAAAGTACTTGAATACGAATATGAGCTTGACCAAATAGGATATCAGATGCTTCTGCATTTGCAGGACTTATTTTCACATTTTCCTCTAAATATATTTTCCTCTCCCTGTCTCTCTCTCACACACTCACTTTTCTTTCTACTCACAGAAAGCTGTAAGCAAGTAAAGTGCCTCTATTATCCAAGTTATTTCTCTTTCAGCCAAACAAGAAAAAGAAAGAGCAGAGTGACTCTGCACTCATGACTCATGAAATACCATGAGCTACTCAGGTACTATGTGTTTTTTGTACCACATAAGCATCTAAACAGATAGGATTCAAACTACTTGCATCACAATAACATGTGACACACAGAGAATTATCCTTTATAAAACTCATATTACTGTAGGTGAGGCTGCTAATCAGCATATGACTAGGTTGTTACAATATTTTTGTTGATAATTAGGACAGAAGCTGGCAGCTAGGACCCAGTATGGGGTTGAATAATGCTGGATAATACTTAATGCTGGCAGGCAAGGGACACAACGGGCCAGCAGTTCAGATGAAGCTGGGCTTGCAAATAGCTGTATATATGCCATGTCCTTCAGAAGGTCACTTGCAAGCTGGAGCTACTTCAAACATAGGTTGTGCAGGGGATTGGTGGCAGAAGACATGTATATATCTGAGCACCTGAAATCTGTATCTATTTTTTGAAGATACTATGTAATGCCCTGGAATATACAACATAGATAAGAAGTTTTAATTAGTAAATATTAGATTTATAGCTCTGGACAGCTACAAATTAATTTGTAATCCTACTATCTGAGGCGTGACATAAACTGGGGTTTTGTTTTGCAGTTTGCTATATCGCCTTACAATCCTCCTACTGCATTTGGTGGGGCTGAGGAACCCAGCAGGAGCAATAGGGGCAGACATCATGTAAAAAGACAAAAATACATTACCAGACAAAGCTCCAAAAATCTTTACCTATCAGGTATACCACAGGGAAGCAAAACACAGTTCCTATATGATAAGCAAACACCTCATCTCACCAATGCATGGACATATACAAGTTACTAGGTCGTACTGGTTTTGTGTTGTCAAGAGCATGTTAGGAAATCCCTGTGTAAAACATGCCTGAGCAGCAAATAAACCACAGGCCTCCAGTTCTAACCAATAAAGATCACAGACATTTTCCCAGTTTCACTATCAATTCAGCTGCAGGGATGGATGACATGAAAGAAGATTTTAGAAGGTATGTTGAGCAGCCCAAACATCTGCTTAGGTCTGAGAACATATGTTCAAAACATCGAAGATCAAAAATTTTGTCTTTTGGATGCCTAGTTTTGTTGAAAAATGAAGACTCATAGAATCACTATGAAAATAGCAATGCATCAATATTTCATACAACCTTCTGAAAAACACAGAATCATAGAATGAAAGAATCATAGAAAGACTTGGGTTGAAAGTGACCTCAAAATTCAGTTTCCAACCCCTAGTTCCAACCCCTCTGCTATGGGCAGGGATGCTCCCCACTAGACCAGGTTACTCAGGGTCCCATCCAAACTGGCCTTGAACACCTCCAGATGATCAGACACAGCCCTCTCATCATAGCAGTAAAATCATGGGCAGGTTGTATATATAAATTTCTGAAAAAGGAGACAATTTTTAAATTTTCGTTTTATTAATGGTTTTCTCCTATGAATAATTTTGACTTTCTGGAACAATCTTTAAAAGGAAGTGGAACCTCTTTTATCATGCAAATGTTAATGCAAAAATGTGAACCAAAATTAAACTACAGGTTACACAAAGAAGACAGAAACATATCAAAGTTGCTCTGAAAAGCTCGCTTCTCCCTAGGGAAATTAAACTTGCAAATGTATTCCTTTTCTTTTCAAACATTTGTCCTTTTTTTTCCCTTTTTTTTTTCTTTTGCAGGTGCTGGTGGGAAATCAGAGAAGGTATTCAAATGTAGATTAATTTAAAAATATACATCTGATTGGATACTGTATTTGCTGTGAGCTTTTACTGACTGTAATTCAAAGGCTCAATTAAGACAATAAGAAAAGACTAAGATGAGGTTCTTCTAAGAGAGGTCTTTTCTTTACACAGAGAGAAAATATTGTTATTTTAAAAGAAAGGTCTTGTACAGCCAATTCCATCTGTGTAGCTGAGACACAGAAATCTTTATTTTTAAATATTTTTCAATAAATGATGAACAAACACACAAACATATACACGCACAAGAGAAATAAAGACCAGCGTGCTACAGACACATATTCAACATCCAATATTTTAACCTATGTATTCTGCAAACCTGACACTCATTAAAATCTGGCACCAAGTGCTTACAAACGTTGGTGAGTATCCAAAAGGATTACTTCTTCTGTTTTCTTCTTTGATAATATCTGATGGTCAGAGTACAAGAGAGAGCAGGTAACAATCACTCCATTTAAAAAAAGAAAAGGAAGAACACACAAAACAACAAAGAGAAGGCACATTTTTCGCTTTCATACACTTTTGCTGTGGTCACTGATTTCATCTCCCCTGTCTTACCGGGGTCTTTGTTGGGACTGCCAGGTGTGAGTGCAAGCTTCTTAGATTTTCCACAGTATCTGGGGACAGCAGCACTTTGCTGGAGCTCTGGCAGAGCCCCAGTGGGACGAGCAACCCTCGGAAAAATTGTATGTATTGGGTCAATGGGGTGACCAGATCTGGAAGTCATTTCTCCCAAAGCATTCCAAGTCTTCTAGTACTTAATTTGGTGACTCACTCAGTACAGCACCAGTGCCCTCAGCATCCTGTCAGAGATTGGGTTACTGCAGTAGATTTACTCAAAGTACTGCCATCATCACAAGAGAGCAGAGGATGACAGGGGCAAGTTAGGGTACCCACAGGTACAGCATTTCTAATGTAAAAATCCCCAAAGGAAAAGACATGTTCTGTTTAAACAAGAAAGGAGAGCAACTCTGCACATTCAACTGCAGCTGAGAGGTGCTGGTCAACAGCATCCTGCCTTGCACCCTGCAGCAACACGTGCTCTGCCTTTACAGCACAGCCCTTCCAGCTGGAGCCACTGCTTAGTGATTCCCTGCTCTGTGCTGGAGCTGTGTAGCCCTGAGCACCTTTTCACTGTCTCACTACAGTAACAGAACTCTATTGAAAATTCGTTTCCTAAGTCTCCCCTATGCTGATGAAAAACATAAGACGAGCTAAAGTAATCAAAAGTCAGGTCTTCAGAGACTGTATGCTTTATCTCCAGGATTAAACATATTGAATTTAATTATTTTAGTTATATTTATATTGGTAGTTCTTACATTAGAAGCCAATTAAACTGCTTTATTCTGAGAAAGGAATTAAGAGAATGATGTATTTATAATTTTTATTCTGTTTCCATCAACATTCATTACTGTGATGTGGTTTGTTTGTTATTGTTCTTAATATATTTGGTCTTGATGTTTTTTCAGCGGCAAGTTGTTTTTCTACTAGTGTCACTGTTTGTTTAAACAGTTACAAGATATGCTCCATGTGCTATTGAGGAGAAATGTCACTGCTCTCCATTCAGGCACAGTTGTTACCCTGCAGTTTTATTTTCTACTGAATAACATCTGACTATGTTATTTTTCAAATTATTTAGATTCTTTGGTCTTCAGTTCTGCAGCAGACTTAAATTAAGAATAACTGGAGGAACCTTGAAAACAAAAAGTAACTTGGATAAATAATTTCAAACATGTTTTCATATAATTGCCATTACCACTAGCAAGAATGCCACCCTTTCTTCCACAAAGTCCATTGATTATTACCTTCAATTCAGCAAAAACAGTTCATAGAGGTAATAAGTATAAAGGCATACTTTATGCAACCTAGAAAAACATTAACAGAAATATGAGTGCCACATATCTTTAACCCTGGTGTTTGAGATCCTGACTGATCTGTTCTTCTACAGCTGTCATCACTGCAGCGTCCATGTCAACAGTACCTGCAAAAGAGCTTCTCTGTACAATGTGAGGTACCTGAGTTAAGGGAGATAATTTCCTTTTTTTCTTCTTCTTCTTATTTTCATAGATTTTATGATGTATTCTTATACACCTCTATACCAGCAAATGTATATTTGTTTTTATAGATAGATAGATGCACATGGATATCTATCAATATACACATGTATGTATATATCAGAGCCCAAATACAGTGCTATCATGCATATCAGCCAGATGCTATGATAATGGTGTGAAAAGAATGCTGGAACACTGTAGAAGAGAGCAGTATTTGCTGGTAAAGTTAACAGTTACATGCAAAATGTTTTGCATAGAAGTTTACTGTGTGTGTCTGAAAGACCAAGCCAAGGCTGAGAATGCAAACATAGATTTAATCTCACTGCCTTCTTTCTGTCTTTAAAGATTTAATCAATTATTATTCATTATTTGTTTGTTACATAATTTATGGATTTCTGGCATTCCTGTAGAATACTCTAATTTACACCTGAATTCCTATCACTTGCCATTACTTTTACCTTAGCCATTACATTTTAATGCTACACTTACTTATTCCAGATGGAAAAGAATCACAGAATCCTAGATGCTTCTTAGAAAATATCATAAATCATCAACAAATATAGGTTTTACAACTAACTTTTCAGCTTTAAAATTAAAAAAAATAAAAGTATTACTGATCTTTTAAGGGAATGTAGCTAGTCTCTATGGTGATGAATAGCTTGTGTTTTAATAGGCAGTTTACATAAAAATTACTTGGTGTCTGTGAACAGTAAAATTATTCTAGATGGAGACACTTAGAGTTACTTTAATACATTGGTTTAATACAATTCAGTAGCACTCCTACAGCATGTTTTCAACTAGGGAGGAAAGATTGGGCAATTTTTAATTGCTCAAACCTAGTTTTAATGTAAACTGACTGTGCTCAGCTGCACTTCATGACTCTGAGGCCTTTTACTATGGTGAAACAATAGTATGTGATAATTACTGCTTCTACCAGAGCAAAGGAGTGAAACAATATATTTGATAAAATTCCATGACCTCGAGGCTACACTGTCTGTGGTCTCATATATAAAACTGTAAATGAAGGACGAATAAGAGCTCATCTTGAAAAAGAAAATGACTACTGCGAGCAGATGCCTCAGCTACAGATATGGCTTGACTGGCAAGGCTCAGAAGGCATGTTCATTTGCAAATGTAGACACAGAAAACAGTGCTAGGCATCCTCATTCTTCTGTCCTGATCTAGACTGGAAATATTTACTCATGGCATCAGTGACAAGTATAATCTTCCTAGAATGCATAAGCCATTTCGTGGTAGGTCCTCAGCTAAAAAGCATGTAGCCCAGGTATACGTCTGATGTACTTCATGAGTGAGGAGATTAAAACAAAGAAAACTGAGTTTCACGGGAAGAGCAACAGCTGATGCTTGCTGCAATGCAGTACTGGTTTTACTGCTTATTTGCCAGCAAAAATTAGGGACTACTACTTTAGCAGATATGTTCCTCAGGCAAAATATTTCATATTATTTGCTTGCTCTGTATTTGGCACATTTCAGCACTGAGATCAGTCATCAAGGCATTCAAGAATGTGCTGGATTTAACAGCAGAAGTCAGATAGACATTTAAGCGTTTGGCTGAAAGGTGGTCTATGTGGAAGGCTCTGGGGAGACTTTGTTGGGGCCTTTCAGTACTTTAAGGGGGCCTACAAGAAAGATGGGGACAGACTTTTTGGCAGTGCCTGTAACATTAGGTCACAGGGTAACGGTTTTAAGCTGAAAGCTGGTAGATTTGGATCAGATATGAGGAAGAAGTTTTTTACAGTGAGGATGGTGAAACATTGGCACAGGTTGCTCAGACATGAATGTCCCATTTCTGGAAACATTCAAGAGTGGGGCTGTGAGCAACCTAATCTAGTGAATGGCATCCCTGCCATGGCAGGAGGGTTTGGAACTAGGTAATCTTTAAGATACCTTCCAACCCAAATAATTCTTTGTTTCTATGGGTATGAAAAAAAAAAAAATCTGCACTTATACCTGTTTCCAAGTGACATATAAAACTTCATGTTCATGTCACCATTAGCATGGCCATCAGATTCAACCAAGTACTAGGTTGTGAGTTGCATCTGAGATTATCCAAGACCTTAAATATCTGGTTTATTTTCTTCTCCAGAGATGTACCTGTGCATCATTTCAGGCATAAATATTTGCCATACAAGAGGGGACAAAGTGACTATTCACACCCAATTTCCCAAGCTTTGTCCCTCATTCACCACAGTTCAACTGATAAGGTAGATGATGACACTAAAGCTGCAGAAAAAAAAAATTGTCTGTCAGAATTTCTTTTTATTTTTTCTTCAGTCTCAAAATGCACAGTCAGTAGAAATACAAACAGAAAAATTATGATGATGCATATAAAACTCACTGTGAAATCTGTTAAAGGCAGTGCAAAGACAGCATAGAAATTTAGGTTTTTCATTGAATCTTTTCCTGTTTCTTCAAATGGTCACCAATGTTCACTGAATGAACTCTTCAGCAAAGAGAAAAATTGAAGACAGATTTTCTTGAAAAAAAAAAAATCTCATTTTTGAATACAAATGGAACAAGGAACATATTCATACTTTATTTCCTGCAGAAAGAATAAATTAAAATACTAATGCAGTGATGTGAGCATCTATGGAAAGTGTATGGTACACTCTTTGTAGTCATCATGGGAACCACAAGCAAGTCCTGCAACTTTACTCCAGTGTGTTTGATTCTTGTTGGTTACAGGCAGCCCAACTGCTTTTCCTTTTAATTTTTCCACTGACACTGGGAATGAAGTTGAGTTAAACTGATAAAATTTACATAATCTGTAAGATAAGAAAAACTATTCTGTCTGTTAGTGCAGCTTTGGAAGAGACAAAGCAAACAATGAGTCTTTTCTTGGAATGGTCATTTGGGGATTCCTGTTTTGTTTTGTCTTTTAGTTTTTAAGTCAAAACATAGCAAACGTCTTGTTTTTCACAAGATTTTCATGGAACAGCAATACAGCATTCACTTATTTGACTAAATAGCTCCAAACTATTAAGGCATCCACTATTTTTCAAAAATGCAGCTCTGGGATCTGCTGTGTTTTATTGGTCAAAAAGATTTACAGCAACCAGTCTGTTAATCTTATTTGTATTTGAATTTTCCAGCAAATACTCTTGCAAGGATAAAGATACGTAAAGTAACTTCAAGAAAACAAGCACCTGAATAGCTACATATTACTATGATCTGCTACATATTATATAAACATTGCTTTATCTCCCCTTCTGGTCTATAAACCCAGTAATTTTTTCACTTAAAGGTCATAATTGTAATGAACACATCTTTTGCTCATTTCCTCACTTTTAAGTTCTCAAAAGAAATGCTTGAAAGGGCGACATTACTTTCTTTTCTAATGCCTTCAGCAACTGAGTTCCACATGGTTCAAATTATCTTCCAAGGACTAGGAACCCCCAAGAAGGCAACAACAGATGAAACACCATAATTTTACATAAAAGGCCCAAATCTGCATATTTTTAAATAACATTAATAACATTATTTTTCAGTTTTCAAAATCACTATGCATTAAAAAAGGTGCAAATTGTAAGAAAGACTATTATAAGCAGGAAAGAGAAGGAGTACTTCAGCAAAATAAAAAGACAATCTCATTATTTTGAAGTGACCTGGCTCAACTCAATTTGTTTTGGTGACGGATACTAATGAAGCTGTCAACATACAGAGGGAAAATTGTCAGATGGAAACTCTTAAAAAAAGCTAGTAAGAGGTTAAGATCATGTTCATTCAAGAGTCTAAACCAGTCATTGATTTCACTACCTTGCAAAATTATTCAAAAACTCATTTTCTCTAGTTTTGATAGTTTTGAGTGCACGAAAATACCAATTCATCTGCAAATAAAGAAGTAGACAAAATTTTAATCAAGAGATTAGAGACTGGATAAGAAGCAATAAGAATTAAGGATTAACAAATGAATGATTGACACAGGTTTGAACTTGAAAATCAGTGTGAAAATTTCTAGTGTGAAACACATTTTTCAAGTCCTATTACTACAAAGTCACTATGAGGTTATATTTCTAAATCTCAGGGGATGAAGGACAAAGGATGTGCTATGTTATTAGATCCACTTAAGAGATTTTGCTACTTGTGTTTTGATTTTCATCTCAGTTTAAAGTTGGTAATTTCTTTGACGTAATACTCAAGCCAAGTCATTGACAAGCAATTTAAAAATTTAAGGATGAAGTGTGACTTGCCAATGGCCTTCTAATGTCTCTCACTGCAAGTATGCACACCTAAGTTAATGATCCCATTATTTTGTTACTACAAACCAGAGACTTTCCTTATTGTAGCTTCAATACACCTGTTGGCATTGCTCATCTGCTCATCTGGGAACACCTTCTGTACTGAAACATCTTGGCAGGCAGCTCTCCTAACAGACTCTGGCACTTGTAGTGAAGGTTTCTGAACCTGGATGGCTTTATCCAGACACAGGAATGTTTATAAACCTTTAATTTCAGTGCTACATTACAGTCCATTGGAGCCTTGGAGCTGTCTGTGGGGTAAAACTGTATGATGGCTGACCTCTTCAATTTCCTTGATATCTGTTTCTGTCAGTGTTTCACGCAGACATAACTCCACTGTTAGGGCAAAATGAGACACCCCCTGACTCACCTGACATGTACCTTGTGATTCAGCAGTCATAAAATACACTCTTCTTGAAACTCCATGCTTTTCTTTGCTGTAAGTCTGCTTATTTTAACCCCATCTGTAACCACTCATTGAGACTTTATCAGTACTTAAAACACTTATTACATCATTAATATATAATATATATTGTTATATTTCTTATAATAATACGCTATGCTACCATTGCAGCAGAATCTTTATTTAAGAACTGTCATCATCATGGCTTGGCTTCGCAAACGAAGATTTGGGAAGGGCTCTACCCACACTTGCTACAGACACACTGATGGCTGAAAAGGTCAATGCACAATAGACAAGTCCAGTTGCAAAAGGTACAGCAGAAAGATTCCCTAGATGGTATCAACTGGACGCGATTCTTTCTGTGTTGTTTTTTCTCCTCAAGAGTGATCTTGTGTGAGTTCTCAAAAGAAGCAGCAGCATCATAGAT
>VYXB01005162.1:0-15756 GCA_013397135.1 Pachyramphus minor | reverse complement strand
ATCGCCTCAGGTTGAATAGGCTTCCATCAGTACGATATTGGATGTAGATACTGTTTTCTACATCAAGATCTGCTGTGGCCCTTTGGAGCATCATGCTGAAGAAGAGTGTGAATAGAGTTGGTGCAAGAACACAGCCTTGTTTCACTCCACTGGTTATTTGAAAGGGCTCAGAGAGTGTATCGCCATATCTCACTTGGCTGCGCTGGTCCTCATGGAGCAGGATGATTATTTTAAGGAACTTGGAGGGACAACCTAAAAGTTTCAGAAACTGCCACAGACCTTTTCTGCTCACCGTATCAAAAGCTCTAGTGAGATTGACAAAGGTTACATAGAGTCCTTTGTTCTGTTCCCTGCACTTCTTTTGCAGTGTTCTGAGAACAAACACCATGTCTGTGGTGCTCCTATTGGCTCTGAAACCACATTGCCTTTCAGGTAGAAGTTCTTCTGCTACAGCGGGTATTAACCTGTTCAGAAGAATTGTCACAATGATTTTGCCAGCAATGGAGAGCAGAGTAATGCCTCGGTAGTTTGAACAATCTGATTTATCTCCTTTCTTCTTGAACAAGGTGGTCTGATAGCAGTTCATCTCATTCCCAACAACACACCATGAACTCGTGGAACTTGGCATGGAGTGTTTGGCCACCATGCTTCCAGACTTCAGGTGATATTCCATCAACCCCCGCTGCCTTGCCAGTTTTCACCTGCTGTATGGCCTTAAGGGTGTCTCCCAAGGTGGGGGCAATATCCAGTTCAGTTTTCACCGGTTGTTGTGAAATGTACTGAATTGCTGAGTCTTTATCTACACGGCTGGTACTGAAGAGATTTTGAAAGTGTTGGACCATCGACTCAGAATGGAACCTCTATCTGTGAGAAGCTTAAGAACAGTACCTTGCTCAAAATGCAAGGATTTATTCCTTATTATTATAGACAATACTAAAGAGGACATCTAGAGATCTGAGATATCTTAAAGTAAATGAATAGTATTAATATCTTATTTTGAAATCTCATTATTTTTCTGGCCTTGACTCCTTACTTCTGGTTGTCTGGGTTAGCAATACTTGACCTTACCAATAATTCCAAGATAGACTGGACTCAATTCTTTTGAAAGATATGAAAAAAATATAAAATAAATAATGGGTCTTTCACAATATAGAGTGACAGCAGCATTGCCAGACTTAACTTCACGAAGGCATGTACAGTCGCTTCACATTGCATAACCACGTGGCAGAACTGCTGGTACTGAAGATCACAAAATGATTCATATAAAAGCTATTACCTACCTAAATATACTGATTTGGGTAACACAGAGGTTTCTGATAACAACTTTTTGGGTTTTCTGACCTTCTGTATCACAAGTCACCACTGTTGTGTGAGCTCTCAAAATTTCTGCCTACTGGGCAGCACCACTACATGATGTTGAAAGGTCCCTGGATCAAGGAATTCAAGATTTTCAAATTTTAGAATGGGTCTAAAATGCCTTGAGAGATAGGTAAACCAGACTCACAGGGGTCTGGTATCATGAGGGTCCCATCAGAAGCCAAGATTATTAGGGCCTCTGTGTTGCCTTTTATGAGGGTATTGCTATGACTCCTCTTATTTCACAGCAGCTACCCAAATTCCCAAGAACAGCATCTCTTCAGGGCAGGATAGCTGTGAAATCTGCAAGAATTGCAGTTGTTCTGGGTTTGTTTTGGTTTTTTTAATATAAAAATTCATAAACTTGGTCCTTTATTTCAAACATTTTTTTTTCCTTTAGAATGTCATTTTGTTGAGAAACTTTCTCATTTCTGTTGTGATCTCTTAATTTTAACAGCTCATTTTCAATACTTTCTGCACCAAACCTGAGGAACATACAACAGTCACCACTAAAACTTTTAGGAAATATATATATAGGTAAGATAAATGTGGTGCAGCTTTGCCTTAGTGCATTAGTGAAATGATGAGGGATTGTAGCATTTCCATCTAGTTCTTTTCTCCATTTGTGCCACCATAATTTAAAAAAATGCTTTGAAAACCTCGATGCAAGACTAAAGCATGAAGATAGAGAGGTTCTGATCATCTACAGCTCTGGTGGCTGCATTCAGCCTGCAAGATTACACAGTGACAAAATGGGTGATAAGATTGACCCGGTTGGGTGCCACCCCTTTCCCTGTTTTCTCTGGCTCTTGCAAAGAGAACTGCCAGCAAGGAAAAAGTACTGATCATGCTTAGCCACTGTGCATAAAGTCACACAGCACCTCTGGCCTCACTCTTTCCAAGCTCCTTGCTAAACAAGGTCAGAGTGCTGTTAGCAAGGAGAAAAGAAACACTTGGTGTATAACAAACAGTGCTGTTAATCAGGAAAGAGACTTTCCCTGGCCCTTGCCCAGATGTGCAGGGCTATAAACAAGCATATGAGGAGTTTTGCACTTTTTTTTTCACCCTTTTTTTTGCAAGGCTTAGGGGAAAGGAATGACTGCTTCTTCTATCAACCCCTGAAGTGCAAGCTCCCCCAGAGGTGCCCCAGAGATGAGAACCAGGGTTTCATCCACAGTCCAGACTCATGCTGGGGTATTGGGCAGCTGAAAAGGAGCATGCATGCTGTTATCTCTTTTGGGCAGAACACCTCATAACTAATGTATACCAACAAACATTGCCTTATGTGCAGTTTAGCTTTGAAATGCTTTGAAGATGCGTAACTAATCACCAAAACAGTGAGGATGTCATCTCTTCCCCACTCCCTGAAAAAAGTCAATAGAATAGAATTGTACTCCAAGACTAATTCAGTCTCATTAAACACCAGTGTAAATATCCACGCTTTTTCCATTTAAAATGTAATTCCAAATTAGTTCAAGCACCTACAATAATGCCCAGATACACAGTGCTCCAAGCAAGTACTGCTCATAGCACATCTGCTATTTTTGCTGTCTCTTCTGTACTAATGGTTCATCTAGTCACCAGTTGAGCAGAGAACACTGAAAGTATAAAAAATATGCAGATAATAAATCACTATATTTGTTGGTCATTAATGTTACAATTTTGTTGGTTTTATCCAAGGAATCATCTAAGAAATGCTCAAGATAATTCCAATTAATTGAACAATTCTAATTAAATTCCTACAGACTGACCGCATAATATATGGAAATAGAAAATAACCAAAACAAATGGTTGATATTTAAACTTTTCAAACACTACATGAAAATTTGCACCCTTACAATTTTTGCAAAATGACCTGCTTGTTAACTAGTGAAGTCTATAAGAAGATACAGAGCTCACAGAAAACAACTACTTTTTGGCAGTTACTAAGTGCAGCTTTAATTATGCAATGCAGAAGTGACCAAGGTTAGGGAGCCTAGATTGGTACTTTTTGCGTGGTTGGATTTTCTTGTGTGTCCAGCAACAGAAATGTGGCTGTGGCTCAGAAGACCAGGTTTCTAATACAAGTAATAATGAATTCTACCACCCGCATTCATTTCCCATTCTTTGACAAAGAAGCCTGTAATAAGTGATTGGTTATCTGTCCCATCTGATAGATTCATCCAAGAAAGAACGACATTACAGAAATAGGCAAGCTGCCATTCATGTGCACAAACATGCATGTACATGTGTACACAAACAAAACACTTCAGAAAAATACATGTAGCAAACTACAACACAATTCTCCCTGTCACTGACACCTACTATTATTTATTCACATTTTTTTTAAGATGGAAATTAAAGGATTGCTTTTCCAGCATCCATCCTTAGGCAACTAAATTTACAGTAGCAAAATAGTGATAAAAATAAATCTTTGAGAAATGTTGCCAGTTTAATTCATGATATTGTATCATACTGAGAAACCAGTCTCTATCCGAATATTGTCAGACTACGTAGAAGTCAAACATCGATTTCTGTGTGTGCAAGTTTTACTTTTCTGACAATTCCTGGGGCCTTTTTTTTAATTGGTACTATTAACCGCTGGAACTGTCTGATCTTTTTCATCATAACTCAATAGCTACTGTATCAAGTAAAACTTTAAAAATTTGATTGCCAAGAGCTACTGCCCTGTTTATAAATTTTCCAGTGTGGTAATTTTCCAGATAAAGGAAGATGCTGTCAGTCACTGTAAACTACATGGGACCTCATTACTGAGAACAGACATTCCAATTAATCTTAAATACATGCAGTGTCAAGAGAGTAATTAGCAACAATAAATTGCTGTGATTTTTTAAAATAACAATTGCTCCTACAAATCTCATTAACGCTTCATAAACCCCAAAATAGCAAAGTGTATTATTTACTAGTGCTATTTTTAAAGACAGTAGTTCTTTCTGACTTTCACCAGTGAGCAACCTAATTTACAAAGTTAGTCATTCTGGCAAACTCCTCCATGGAAATATAAAGCACCTGAATTTTGCAAAATCAAGCATAAAAACTTATTAAGTGCAAGAATTAAATTTGCTTATGCAGTCTTCACTTGGCCTCTTTGTGCACTTGCAGTTTGATATAATCCTCAATTCTGTATACACAGGGGTTTTTTCCCCCCCTTAAGAATTTATGTTCTTGATAAGAAAGATTTGCTTAATTAATCACTCCTTCCTTTCATATCTGTTATTTAGAGCGTAATCCTCACTGCAAACAATCTACTTACTTGTACTGGATGTTGGTCAGGGTGACATACTTTAAATTTGCCTCCACAACTTCCTTGGGATATGAAGGAGTATTACCATCCCCATTTTACAAAAGATTAAGACCAATGCTGGTTGGAATATCTGGCATATTTCCTGCTTTTGAAAGCATCAGCAAACACACACTTTCTTTGCGCAGAACTTCTGCCACTGTGTCCAATCAGTAAATCAGAATACATGAGGAACACGTGACTAATGATGATTACAATGTTTGTATCAGGAACTCGTCTTGTGCTGTGCCAGCAACAAGAGGGTAAAGAGAAGTTATTCATCAATCTGAATGTTGGTAATAGGTTACCCAGCAAAAGAAAAAGATTTGGTGTGAGATGGGAAGATGATATTGCCACAGAGATGTGTGTTTCCATGCAGGAGCCTGTCCATTATAGACCAGCTGAGACATGAAACAACAGTCACAACTTCTCCAAGGAGCAATTCCAGGAGAAGGTAAAGCTCTGTGTTCACCTGCATCGAGAACCAACCCTAGATCTCCAGTGTGGACCACAAAGCTCATAGAGCCAGGTCAAAAACACAGCAGTGGTATTTATTTCTTCAACTGATGTCACAAACACAGGCACACAAACATTTTTGGCCAGTGGCAGAGGCGGTAACACCAGAGAGAAGCAGAACAGCAGCACCAGCAGCTTGGAGGAGCTGGGCAGCACTGCCTCAGCCACCTCTCGGTCCCTTGATGGCCACAGTAAAACCCAATAATGAGTTTGGGAGTGAATGTCCTTATTGAGGTGGATTTTGCTTTAGAGATGACAAATTGTAGTTATAAGGACCAAGGATTATGACCTGTTGCTTTATGCCATTTTGAGGGAAACACGCAAGCAGCCTGCCATGTTCTGACTCAAAAGCAGCTCTTGGTATCCATTTGTGAAGGTGGCCTTACTATACTGGCATGTGGGTTGTGAGAAAGTCTGATATCACACTTAAGCCAATTTTTCGGGGTTTTTTTTAGAAGAGTCACTGTAGTAGCTAGGCACAAGAAGAGTCTTTGGGTAATAGCTGGTGGCTTCAGGCAATAGACACTATTACACATCATCCTGTATCATTTCTGCCTGCTCAGTCACCACTGATCCTGTAGCAGCTGGGCTCTCTCAGTTTTGTGAAGACTCGCCTAATGAGAGACTGAAGAGCACATTTCACTCAGTTGCTGAAAGCAAACTAACCCACAAACCAAGAAATTGATCTGAAGCTTTAATCAAAAGAAAAGGCTTCACATAGATGTGTCTTTACCACAGAGAGATGATTCTTCTATAATTTCAGATTGCTATAACACAAATTTTGCAGGCCTCTGCTAGGTTTTTTTCCCTTTTTTTTTTTTTTTTTCTCCTGGGAACATTTGAAGCCTAGGAAGAGAAAGCTTAGAATCACAGATGGACCCATTCCTCCATGACAAATTTTGCACTACTGAGTCTCCAGGAAGTCCAGGTGGTACCAGCTGCATTTACAGAAGGCATCCTCCTAAACATGGCAATTAATACTGTTCCCTTACTCCAAATTTCTGAAGAGACAATGACAACAGGAAGACCCATAAAAGTACAACTTACAAAGTTTATTGATCAGACTTCAAGGAAAAAATATAATATTAATTATAGGATCATAGGATACTTCAGCTTGAAAGGGACATTACGGGTTCTCTAGTCCAACATCCTGCTTCTAGCAGGGTCAGCTATGGGATCAGACCAAGTTGCTCGGGGCTTTATGCTGTTGGGACTTGAAAAAATCCATTGAAAGCTTAAAAGATTCTCATACTCCTCTATCTCTACAACTTTGAACTGGTCCCAGTACAGATCATTTAACAGAAAATCTTAACCTCAACATAGGAGTGAATATTACATTTGACAGATATCTTCCACGTCTAAGATCTGAAAGGCATGGAGGAATGCGGGGGAGAATAGAAAGAACAACACTCAGAATGCTTTCAGCTATGCCAGTTTCTGTTCAACCTTTACTTTCACAGAATAAAGGAAAATGTCCTTATACAGATTTAGGTTGCTACAGTGTTTGATTTGGTGACTTTCAGTAAAAAGTGTGCCAGAAACCAAAAAGACATGTGCAGAAATCTGTCTGTAGGAACTGAATTTTTAATGCTCATAATGGCTCCAATTTACACAGCATAAAGATAAATTCCACCCCCAGGAAGTCAGATTACTTTAAGAAGAGATGCTGAGTAAGCTTAGTGTGGTAGAATACAGGCTGCATTCATCGCCATTAATACATTTTTGCAGCCATGAGATTAAGTGAACAAGGCCTAATCCCAATAATAAAAATTAATCAGCAATCCACTAATGCCTAAAAGCATATTTCCTTCTGGCTAGTTTGCAGTAAGTGGCTCGATGAGAAACCGATGCTCCGAAAAACTGAGCTGACACTTTGTGCCACTTAATAATCACAAGACATAAGTTTTAAACACACAGAAATATTTCTTTAGAGAGCTAATGCACCTGTTTAGCAGAAGCTGAAGGACTTCTTGGAATACATGTTTTTTCTGTGAATTTGCTTGAAAATAAGCCAGCCTGTTGCATACTATCTACTTTTGTTTAACTCTTGGTGTGGATATCAGAATGTAGTAAGTGAACTGAAACAATTCGTATATTTTATGTGCCCAGGAATTTCACACTGGGTGTTAAAATACAGGAACTAATATAAATCAAAATTTATCTCTGTCCTTCAGAGATTTTCCAGGACAGCTAAGCCCATAAGACAAAGTTAAATTTAAAACCTGTGTTAGCATTATAACAGTTAATGATGCAACCTTGTAACACTGTTCTTGATACTGTCAAAAATTCTCAGATACTCAGCTAGAAGGAAGGTTCCCTGGCCCAAATCCTTCCTTCTTTTGTTATAGAAGTTGATATGAAACATTAGCTACTGTCACTAGTATATGAATCTTATGCCATTACAAAGTCTTTTCCAGGGTGGTCTCAGCCTTGCAGGTAATTTCCTTGCAAGTCATTCCCCCTTGCTTGTAGCAAAGTCAAAATAAAGTTGTATTAGAAAAATGGTTTACTGTGAAATGAAGATGTTTTCTAGACTAACTTGAAAATTTTCTGTTCTATCTCTCTTAATTCCCTCTTCCTCTTATAGCATTTATTATTAATCGTGGTTCATTTTTTATGCATGGCTTATTACCTAGTTCGAAGGGTGTTTAAAAGATACTACAGGGAAAAAAAATTAGCTATGTGGTATATCTATTTCACTACCAAGTGAGACTGGAACATGTGACCATTTCATCTAGTCTCCTGATAAGCAGGTTCTGTGCTCCAAGCACAAGAATTCATGAAATGAGACTGATAGTGATCTCAAGAATTATGACTGCTGTTATGTTCCCGCTGAACTGCCTATCGTTTGCACCCATCCCTTCCCTACATCTTAGCTGTATTTCTTTGTCAATCATTTCTTGAATGCACCTCTGATGGTAGGGCATCATCAGTCAGGCCCACTATAGAAGAAGGCAGGCAGTAGGCAATTCCTTTAAACATGCATTATCATCCCAGTTTTGAGGCAAAAAGGCAATTGACCCACACAGTTAGAACAGTGTTATTGCAGCATCCCTCTTTCAAAAATTGAAAGATACTTTTTCCAAGAGCTGTCCAAATGTGAAAGATTATTTTGTCTTCATAAGGAAGCAGAAGAGGTCAAGTCATACCTGTTCATTGAAAAGGCAAAACCACGCTTCACCAGCGTCAACAGTTTTCTTCCTGTCTTCTCATACAGTGTCTACTTTCTGTGCTTTTAATTCATTACCTACAGCATCCATCCAGGAGTGATGTGGAAAATCTTTCTGCCTTCCCTTTTAGCTTTCTTCCCTCTTACAAATGAGACACCAAATGCAATCAGCATCCTTATATATCTATTTAGTGCTGAAATTATATGTAAAAACCAGCAAATAAGGAAGTGATTGTTGAACCCAGCTTGAGAAAGGAGTCTGCCAGGCATTTAACTGGTGTCATTTAATCTATAACATGAGTGAAAGATGTGATCTCCCCCAGTCTTTTCCTCTTGTTCCCATTCATAAGAGTTGAAAGTGCCCTCTCCCTCGGATTCCTCAGAGACAGATCTTACTGAGTGAGTAATATACAAGAGTGTCTTCCTCTAACATATGGTGCAGGTATGTCACAGCATAATCCACCATCACTAGCCCACTAAATGGATGCTCAATGTCTAGTGTGCTTGACTTCCAATATATCTTTTTCAAAGCACACTAAAGCAAGTAGTCTAGTGCAGTAGCAATTCTTTTCTTCAGAAATCTGGGTTTGTATCTGCCCCTAGGAAGACACCAGCTTCCTTTGAAGGCTTTTATACAGCATTTCTGTGGTGTAAAAGCACAGAATATTTTAAAATATCCTTTCTTAAGTTTTGCCTTGCTGCAGACAGCCCTGGTGACTGAGGCAGTGCTATATGTGCACTAGCAGTTTAGACCATGCACCCCTCTCTCACACATCATGGCTCTGATCACTGACGACTTAAAGAAAAGCAGACGCATCACCATTTTCATTCAATTTGTGAATCTAGAATGGGGAAAAACTCCAAAAAACCCCAGACTACTGAAATTTTGGGGGATTTTGGGGTCAGTCACTCTTGCTGCTTGATGATTTTCAGCTGATGAACCTTCTGTTGGAAAAAAACAAACATGAGAACTTAGAATTTGCTACAGTAGCCATCTGTGTCCATCCAGAGCACAAAATAGTCTCTTCTTGATGCTAAATCAAGCTTATCTGGCTAGCATAGTATGTACAATACACCTCTCACCTACTTAATGCACCTCAGACCTCACCTGATGGGAGCAGTGTACAAGGGCTGCTTCTGCTTCCTGTATAGCACCAGAAAATGCTCTTAAAATGTTTACCACATCTTATGCTTGCATCAAACTTCACAAAGTTTTAACACATTAATGCTATATTACTGTAGCGAAAGTATGTGTGTCTATATGGATGCCGTGTTGTACATACATTTTTAATCTTTTTTTTTTTTTTTTCCTAATGTCAGCATTGGGAATGGTGCCAGTTACTGCATTTGAAAAAAGACATTTTAAAAGGCAATTCATTAGTTCTCAGCCAGTGTTAAAAGTGACTCCCTAATGGCTGGGCTTTGTTCCAGCAAATAATGATTCTCTGTACGCAGTCACACCTCTATAAGCAGTCCCATATAGGTAGGGATGCTGTCAAGAGAACTGAAATAAATAGACTGTTTACTACTTCAACTTTATCTAGCAGTTTGGATAAATTAAAAACAAAACAAAACAAAAAACAACAAAGATGTTTAAGGTGAGAAAACTTAAAAACTGAACTGCATAGATAATTGTTCAAACACATTGTTCAAACAGCCCCGTTAAAATTATTTCAATAGGAATGCTCTGTTTGCTCTTGGAAAATGAAAAATACATGCTGTTTAGTGACATTTTAGGCTCAATAAACAGAAATAAAGTCACACACACACAACCATCAGCTTTCTGGTAACATTTTGCAGTGGAAAAGAAAGAATTCTGAAATATGGTCTTAATGTTAACAGCAACTGTAGTTTCTTCCTCCTATACCCTGCAGTGACTACAGATCATAGTGCCTTGGAGGTTCAGCAAGAATGGAGAACATGGTTCAACATGGGATGTGGCCATCTCAGATCTCCAGATCAGAAAAGAGAATTAGAGACACAGGCCTGTACTATTACTCCTCGAGATGTTAGAACAACACATTTGGGTCAAAACTATCAGATTTCAGATACAGATGTTATTTCATTGGGAATTTTTTAGTTTTCCATTTATTTGGTTTGAAATTCCTAAATTACTCCTGAAGGTATTCCTGTATCTGCTGAGCTGCTTCTCACAGGCATACAAAGCTCTGCCCATCATAATAAATACTTCATTTTTTAATAATATTTTATAAGCCACTCTTTTGGAGCAATGAATTGCTCCAAATATTAATTCAATTTAATGTGAAACAGTTATTTTGTACCATAAATGCTGAAAAAAAATGATGACACAGTAGGAAAAACTATTCTTATATTCCATATTTACCCTTTCCTCAGTGAAGTCAGAGATAGAGCTATAACCCAGAATGTACTGGATGAAACAATATAACTTTGAGCTACATTTGAAAACAGTTGTTCTAATCCTATTTGACCACAGGCAACAGTACTGACACAGAGTGAGCAGTAAGCAACATCATCCTTCACTTCCTCTGAAAGTCCAGGTTTTATTTTTGTGTTCTTAATTTCCTATGCCCACAAGCAAAGCTGAAAAGTTTTGTAGGCAGCATATTGTGTGTGACACTAGGATAGAGAATGGTGTATTTAATATTTCCCCAACACACATCAAAAGATCACTTATACTATGTCCTTAACTTGCCAATTCCTCTTTGTTTTTCATTTCTCATCCCAAAAGTGATGAGCTATAACTTTCCATGTTTCTATTGAGAGAGAAGTCTAAGAATCAGGTGGAAGAATTAAAGCATGTACTTGATGCACTTCACACAAAGATATGGCTTGTAATTAACAATCCTATTTCAGTATTGAAAGTACTGAAAAAAAGTCAATTTTTCCTGGTGTTTTTTTTGCAGTTATCTCTGAATGCACAAAAATAGTGTTTTCCTTTACAGCAATGTAACACTTGAATAGTCTCAAAAAACAGTATAATCACCCTGGCTCAGTGGTAATGTTACCAGATCCATCTACAGATCCTTGGTATAGGTAAATTTAAGAACAAATGACACAACTATTACAGGCACCTTTCACATGGTTGTGAACAATTGCTTATCTGAAAATGGACTCAGAGGTTTGTTTTTTTCTTTTTTAAGGTGCTCTCTTGGTTCTTTGCTGGAAATAAAAATTTCAGTCTGAGAGAAGTAGTTCAAAACCATTCTTACTCTTCCTCTGTGCTAGGTGGAATTGTGTCCTGAAATTATAAAGCAGAGACCTTGGGTAAGAGTCTCTGTGCAGTTGCAATGCTGAAGTGAGGGAAAGAGATTAAGGGGTTTTATGTGGTACATGGATCTGTGTATTTTGTGATATGACAAAATAAAATAGCAGGGTATCACACAATCACAATACATAATAAATTGATTAGTTTAGGAAATAAATAATATGACAGGACCATTGGTTATTCAAAAGACTGCACGTGGTGACTGAGTAAATGCCTTTTATGTTCACTTTTCTTAATCAAACTCCCTTTTACTTTTTAGCTCACAAATAGCTTGACCAGGATGAACCACTGGGCACTACTTGTTCCTGGATTATTTTCTGTTCTGCTCTAAGATATTTGCTTCACTTGGCTGGCCTAGGAAACACGAACTGGATACATCTCTCATTGCTTGGGCCACAACCAGTTGATTCACAAGATTTATAGTGTGTCTGAAAAGGGGAAGAAAATCTTCTGAAAACTCTGAGAAAAAAATAATGAAGCAAATACAGAAACTGTGAAATCTTTAACAATATATTAGAAGTGTTAAGAGCAATGCCACTGAGGTAAAATATTCAATTATCAGTTATTTTGACAGAAAAATATGAGATTTCTGAAAGTTTTATGAGTTCTACAAACAGCAGAAAGATTTAAATGTATGGAAAAAGCAATGTAAATTGTACAACAGAAAGGCAGAAATCATTATAGATAAAATGAGCGTGCAATTTATGCTACAGGAGTTTTAAAACAATTTAAATCTTAGGCTTGAGGGAGCTTATATATTCAATTTTTCTTCTTGATCACAATGTTTTTCAGAAAATGTGAGCAAAGTATGGAAACATTCTTTAGATGTTTAAGGAAAGAATAAGGAGCTTATTTCATCACTTGAGTTGGTATATTTCATATTTGTCTTTGAATATATCTAAAGTCATAGGCTCTGAAAAATTACTCACAGATTTCACAAAAGCATTTTCTAACAGATTCCTTTATTCCGAGTATTTCTCTTCCAGTTACCTTAAAATAACAGTATCATGCGTGTTTCCTAAAGGAAGATCAGCTCACAATAGCACACAAAGAGGGGGAAAAAAGAGGGTAATTCTTTTGCCTGTGTACATGAACAATTACACCTACTGCACTCGTCTGCATTCACCTCTCCTACGGGAGATTCAAAATATGCAATATTTCATGATGTGAAAACATTTTCTTACTTAACACTGTAGAGGGATCACTTATCCTTCTAATAAATCCACTCCTGTTTTCTGACTTATGCTTCTCATCTATTTGATGTAAATATAATTCACTACAATAACAATGTGCTAAAATAAAGCAATACTCATTTTAGTGACCGAATGGATGTAAATACGAGGGGGTAATGAAAGCTTACATCACTGAGTGCGAACTGCAAGGGCTGCATACAGCACACAGAATGAGATGTCAACACAAATAGGATTTCATCATTGATTTCTGGTGATAACTTCTTCAGAATTCAAACAATTTCCAAGGATATTACTTACTTTTTAACATGAAGTCACAAACTATTAGAAAATTAAAAAATTAAATTATTGTCTTCTAATCAAGGGTAAATGTCAAACCAGAAAATTAATTTACACCAAACAGAACTTCTTCCTCACAAAACACTCAATAAAAAGTCTAAGCATGTTTTTCATTGGTGTCCTTGCCCCTTCTTCCATATTTTGGCTATGTCTTATTTTTTTTTTTTTACTCTTAAAAATAATGAAGCGTCTCTTCCATTGCTCTGGAAAAACATTGCACAATCATCAGAGAAAACTGACTATGCCAAGGAAAGCTACATCAAAATATTGCAACACAATATTTTATGTCTCTCAAAATACTGCCAGATGTTCAAAATAAAGAAAAAACTACCCATATTTTTCCCATGTAAGATATTAACATAATTGTGTAAAAGCAATAGGTTTAAGACATCCAGAGAAAAACTGAAATTTTAAAATCAATCATTTTCTCTGAAATCTCTAAACACTAGTGAAACTAAGTGTTTACTAAGTGTTTAGTGAAAACACTAAAATGGTTACTGAGCAAAGAATGTGTTTATTCCTCACATCATTATAACTATTTCAATGATAGGCAACTTTGCAAAAGAAAAACAAGCATAAATTTTAACAATGCTGCTGTTTAACTGTGCCGGGAAAAAGACATCAAAACCTTACTGCTAAAGACTGGCCTAATTAACAGGCCAATTTCATTACTACAGGTTTTCAAATCTGTAATATTAATTAAGAAACAAAAGGAGACAAACGGCCTGCAAAGAGACATGTCTGCCTTCTGGCCTGCAAATGAGCACTCTCAATCTTGTAATCGATACCAAGAAACTCACTGGAATTAATGCCCAACCTCACAGCTTTCTGCATCAGCTCCTTCATTTACCTGACCTTTCAGGTAAATGTATCTTGTGCTTATCAAATGACTAACTTGCACCTTTCATTACTTTAATCATTGACCTGAAAAAAGTATGTAAATTTCAGCCTTTCTAAGACCACAGTTTGATATATCCGTAATTTCAGTATAGAAAAGGTGTGTCAGAATCTTGATGGCTGGGAAATGGTCAGGCCTTAGGAAAATTAAAATTATATTTTTTTCACTCTACCAGCTCTAGCAGTAGTAGGGCTGATGCTTAGTGTGCCCCAGAAGAGACTTTACATGTTATGTATAACTCTTCCTGATATAAAAGGCACATACACGGCTTGAACAGCAATAAATGTAAAAGCCATAATTCAAATGGAGATGTGTGAATCAGGAAAGTAGAAGATCTTTAAGTTTGCTTGACAACCTTCTCCAATACTCCCAGATCCTTTTCCGCCAGGCAGCTTTCCAGCCTCTCTGTCCCATGGGGTTGTTATGACCCAAGGGCAGGACCCAGCACTTCACCTTGTTGAACCTACATACAGTTGGGCTTGGCATATTGATCCAGCCTTTCCAGATCTTCTCTAGAGCCTTCTTAGAGATGAGGGGCAATCAAACATGTAAAAACAAGAAACAGCCTTTTTCTTTACCCCCATTTAAAGTCTCCAACTCTATAGGACCTATTTGTATACTCAATTGCTCATGAAGGGGGAGATCTGTCACACCAAGCTTACCATAAGAAGTCTAAAACAAGAAAATAATGCACAGGTTCTTCCAATAACATCATTCTAGAAAGCAGTGTGAATGGGTAAATGGGTTTGAATAAAATAAGGAAATCTAAATCATATTATAAAACTAAGTGAGCTTTTTTGAACTTCAAGTCACCAGAAACAAGAATGAAAAAATCCAGAAAAGCAACAAAAACAACTGCTTTAATAAGACTTGCTAAAAAACCCTGTAGAACCAATAGATTTTTTTGAATGAAGACTATGTACAATCTAGCAGCTTTTTACTCTCAATTAGTCATACCCAAAAGGCTAGTTTTGATACAGTAAGACAAAGTTTCAGGTAAATCTTCCCTCTATGTTTCATATACATAGATGTGTCTGTGAAGTGAGGGGATGTCACTCCACTAATACAAGTGAATGTAATGACAAAAAATCAATCAGGGCTCTTTCTTTTGTTTGTTTGTTTGTTCTGTTGTTTCTGGGGTATTTTGTTTTTTTCTTTAATTTGTTGTTATTTTACTACTAATAGTTCAAAGCTGTGCCAGGGGAGGTTGGAACTCGACATTAGGAAGTATTTCTTTACTGAGAGTGTGATCAAACACTGGGACAGGCTCTCTAGAGAGGTGGTTGATACCCCAAGCCAGTCAGTATTTAAGATGTTTTTTCAACAATGCCATTAACAACAAGCTTCCACTTTTAGTCAGCCCTGAATTGGTCAAGGAGTTAGACTAGGTTGTTGTAGGTCCTTTCCAACTGAAATATTCCATTCCATTCTAATCTAAAAGTAAACATTAAAAGTTTTTATATAAAAATAAACATTAACCCCTCCAAACACTCATTTATCATTATGGTATACCATTAATGAATTATACCCCCAAAAAACACTAACTCTGGAGAAAAATTGTTAAGACGTGATTTGGGATAGTTAATGGTCAGGAATCACATTATGGTCGAGAATGGTCTCTAGAGAACAGTATCTTGAAAGTTTGAGCTCATGGTCCCTTAACCTTTCGCAAGACTCATCCAGCTGAAACATAACTTTAGTCAGGAATTCTGCTTATGCATCTTCTTGATCTTTCTCTCCTCTCCAGAATGTAATATAAGG
>VYXB01005158.1:122246-239980 GCA_013397135.1 Pachyramphus minor | reverse complement strand
CTTTTTCTATTCACCTCTGAAGTGAGGCTTCTGGTCCTCGTTTTACCGAGGAAGGCGGGGAAGGGGGGGTGTATCCGGGGCAGGTGGAGATTCAACACCAGCATTCGTAGAATCATAGAGTCAGACGGGTTGGAAAGGACCTCTGAGATCATCAAGTCCAACCCTTGATCCACTACCACTGCAGTTACTAGACTATGGCACTAAGTGCCTCATCCAGCCTCCTCTTAAATACCTCCAGGAATGGAGAATCCACCACCTCCCTGGGCAGCCCATTCCAATGCCTGATTACCCTCTTTGTAAAGAACTTGCTTCTGATATCTAACCTAAACCTCCCCTGGCAGAGCTTGAGACTGTGTCTTCTTGTCTTACTGTTGGTTGCCTGGGAGAAGAGACCAACTCCTACCTGGCTACAACCTCCTTTCAGGGAGTTGTAGAGAGTGATGAGGTCTTCCCTGAGCCTTCTCTTCTCCAGGTTCAACTCCTCCCTGCCTGCTGAACAACTTCCAGAATGCCTATTTTCAGTTCCATTCTCCACGTACATCCACTGGTGGACTATGTAGTTTCAGGTGAACAGTGGGACTTGATGATCTCAGGGGTGTTTTCCAACACAAGTCTATTCTATTCTATTCTATTCTATTCTATTCTATTCTATTCTATTCTATTCTATTCTATTCTACTCTACTCTACTCTAATCTACTCTACTCTACTGTATTCTACTCTACTTTATTCTATTCTGTTCTACTCTACTCTACTCTACTCTATTCTATTCCAAAAAAGCCATGGCAATTCTAGCGTGTATATCACAAAACCCTGGGTGCACATTTCCATGAAAGAGTAGCATAATCTTGATACAATGAAGAACAAAGTTGACACTGTGCTGTGTCCATGCTCAGCACCAGCATGTATCAGCTGACATCAAGCCTGTATTTGGAGAGCATAGTAAAAAGGACTTAAAAGGTAAAAAAGGACTCTTAATTACACCACTCCAACATAAGAAGGAATGTTTTGAAAACATTTAATAAAACTCCCTTTCATATCAACAAATGTGTTCCACAAGGAACATCTTCCTTTTTCTCTCTGTACATATTCCTGTCTTTGTTTGGGTTGGGGGTTAGTGGTTTGTTGGTTTCATTTTTTTAAAATATCTCACAAGAAGGAAGGAGCAAGATACCACAACACCTATGGTTTCAAAAACCCTTGAGAGTCCCAAAGGTAGAACAGGTCTTAGTGGGACACAATGTTAAGAGAAAGGAAAAGTCACAATCATCCCCAGGCCAACCTTGACTTACCAGCTTACCATTCCAGCCAGTGGAAGAAAAGCAAGGATGTAGGAGTTTCTCCAAAAGATAAAGCTTAGGCTGCCACTATACTCAACAAAGTAGTTTTTTAATACAATATGGAATGAAACCAAATTACATCATGTTACCAGCTGTGCTTAACAGGCATCTGCGCACAGGAGCTATTCCTGCAGTATGTGTAGGGCTGGTGGTTTCTCCTGTTTTCACTGGTTACCAGCTCCAGACACAGGAGAGCTGTTTACTCCAGCCGCTCCAGCATCACTCCAGCCAGACCAGTGGCAGAACTGGTTGGGATACTTTGGTGAGTTTGCCTACCATAAACAAAGCTTAGAGCACAAAGTCCCTTGGGTTTATGTTGCTGCTATTTGTTTTACTGACATATGTATTGCTTTCTAGTAACCTCTTCTGGGCTACTCTTCAGTCAGTGAGGAGGAGAGCCACCTGGTCAGCCTCCCTTGAGAAGAGCCATTGTTTTTAGCAGCATGGTGACAGACACTATTTCGGGCTGTACAAATGCCTCTCCCCCAGTGCTGTGCTACACAGGGGTAAGATTTTTTTACCTTTTGTTGAGCACTGCGTGTTTCAAATACAAACATTAAAAAAAAAAATATCCAGGTCTCCCGTGTTCATTACATCCATACCTAAACAAAGAAAAGCAATTAAGTCCAAATATGCTCCAGGGTTCCTACCTGAGAATCCAAGTTTTGTTTGTTCGTTGTGTTACGTGGGATGAAATAGGCTGAAAGTATCAGCCTTCTGCAGGAGCAGCTTTTACAAGTATGATGGAGGCAGCCAAGAGGGAGGCAGGGGAAGGCTTTTCAGTGATCCAGCTTCCTCTACCTATGCATATCTCCGAGTTGCACCTTTACATCCCTAGTCCTGATAGGAGCTGATTATTTTACTCATTACCTGATAGTTACAGAGCCTGTATTGCTAGCATTCACACCACTTTCCAAATTCTTCCTTTCATGAAGTTACCTAAAGGGACCCAAAGAGAAATAGTTCAACAATCACATCATTGTGCCTGAAATATTCTTGGCTCTTCCATTACATGCCCAGGGTTTCAGGTGTTGGGTGCTTTTAAAGGAAGAACTTGGGGCTGGAATGCATCCAGCAGAAATGGAAACTGCTGCATTCAGCGAACACTCTGCCAAGGATGTGTCCTGGTGGTGGCTCCTGTGGAGGGACTTTGAGGGGCTACAGAGGCCCCACCAGGGCAGGCAGGGCCATCCCACCACTGGGACTGGGTGCAGAGAGTGGAAAGTGCTGTGGGAGCCTTCATGTGGGACTCCATCAGCCAAGCCATGGCACAGGGATGCACACAGGGCCATGGCAGTCTCCCTTGGAAAGTTCATTTGTTGGGCTGATCACAAGAGGTGAGATTTCTTACTTATGCAAAGTATCAGAGTCCAGGCTCCAGGAAGGAAATCTCAAGCATCTAAATTTGCACAATGGTTTTGATGAAACACTGAAATTCCAATGAAAAAAAGCAAGTCAGGAGATTTGACCTAGCTGGTTTTAATTTATGAATCCTTTCAGGTTTATAGGTAAGAGTTGGGTCCTAATCATCCTTCAGAATAAGGGATGGGAAAGTTCCAAACTCCAAGAAGAGCAGGATTGTATTTGTATGTTGGATGCAGTGATTAATTAACATGGTCAACATTTGTAGAATGCTCTTCTATCAAGGTATGCTTTCAACAGGCCTGGCCATAGTTGCATGGCATATGGTTTATCTGCCTTGAACAGCAGAAATGAGTCAGTGATGCCATTACAACAGAGACCCTGGTCAACACAGCTTACAAGTGACTTCATACAAAAATGCTTTTGTTAAAATGATTTGGATTATTTACATGCAGAGACCAACTTTAACTTCATGGAAATTTAAAAAAAAGTGTGTTTTTACTTAACAATGCTTATGTAGTTGTCAAACCTTACTCATGACTATGCTCAGTACAGATCATGTTATGGTGTTGGTAGCTGAATAACCTCTGAAGGACCACATAGAATTGACTAGATAAAAATTTCCTTGTTCTCTCACAACAAAAGATGTATCTCATTTCGCAGAGATTTGTCCCAAAGCCAGGTCTGTGCTAGAAAACATTCCCAGCATCATAACTTTAGGGAGGGGACAAGACACTAAAGATATTTGGAGAAAATGAAAAGCTCTTCTGTAGACTCTGTTGCCTTAACCTAAACAACCTTAGCAAATGCAAGAGGGCTGTGGCTGGGAATGAACAGGTGAGCTTCTCCTCTGTCTATGGGAGGGGGGAGTTGGCATTTGGCCAACACAGCACAAAAAAACCCCAAAGTCAAAAGCAGGAGGCATTCACAGAACAACAACAAAAATAATCAGCTGCCCGGAGGGACTGGGTTATAAGAGTGCTTACTCAGCTTGAGAAGCAACAGCAAGGGATGTCCCAGATAGCTGCCCCATGATTATTTGAAGGGTGGAAACACTGAGGAAGTTGAAGTGGGGAAAAGAGCAGGGAGAAGAGGATATAACAGAACAATCTAATGGAAATAAGAAAGGCAGCCGGAACACGTATCAGGGAAAGCTTCCAGGGGATGAGCAGCATTAGACTGCAGAAGAGGCTCTCAAAGGAAATGGTGGAATCCCCATAATTTGAAACATTAAAACCAGAGTAGACAAAGAGATCATGAATATGCTGTAGGAAATAATCCTGCCATGGGATGGGATGAATGTGCTTGTCTGGCATCGCTTATGCAAAGATGTACTGCTTTTTTTTTTTCTCTCCTGTTGAAGTCAATTTATTTTTCCCCCCTTCACCTCTTCGCTTCCATTCCCTCTATTTGTATCTGTCTGCTTGTGTCTCACAGGCAGATTAGGAAATGCATTACTCTTCTGCCACTCAGTTCTTGTCATGTATGACTTTCATTCTCTGCTGTGCCATCCTGGCAGGTACCATGTTTCATTTCTCCAAGATGTTTAGACACCTTAGATCCCTTTAATTCCCATGGGTGCATGTCAGATGCAAATTGCTACATATCTTGGCATTTGTTTCTCTGCCTTAATACTTGGAAATTATGTAGATGCCCTTCTCTTAATTCACTGTAGTTTATGAAAGTGAATCTGAGGGAAGCCAAATGAATACTGTGGATAGACTGGTCTACCTCAGTGTACAGAGCAAATCCTGGACAACTGAGAGGAACCTTCATGATCTTCAGTCATTTTCTTCCTTTGCACCATTGCAAATGATTTCTGATAGTGAAGTAACTGCAAAGTTCCTTTCTCCGTCTGTCCCTGCGCCAGAGCTTTCTGACCTCGCAGCACAGCTGGCAGCAGGGAACATAAATTCATGCCTGAGCTCCTTCTGCACATAGTTTGGCATATTAGTTCACATGCTGATGAAACTGGATTTGAGCTAAGATGCATAAAAGGGAACTTTCTTGGCTAAAAGTGAGGTACTGCATGGGAAAACAAAGGAAAAGGAGACCTTGGGAAATCTAATTTCCCATAATATATTAGATGTTTCTCTCTCCATGTTACATTTCCATTGTTCTTAAAGGAACAATTTGATTGCTATCAACTTAAAAGTATTTTTTACAACGGTATTTTGGGCATCTGAATAATTTTCATACCTCTTTCGTTTTATCAAAGGCAAAAATCTAATAAAAAGCTTTTACTGGCACAGTTTAAGTTAACTTTGATTTGAAAGTTAGTCCCACATAAGACGTGTTTATTAGGCTCCTGCAGTCTGGCAAAGCTTGTTTACACAGAAAAAAGAATCTCTCCACTGCTGCATTTCAGACAGGAATTTATAACACATTTCACAAGTTCAGAGAAATTGAGGGAACTGGCATCTGAAGATAGGAATCATCCCAATATTCTACAAGGATATTCTACAATATACTACAAGATCCCAATGCATACACATGCACAGCTGGTCTCTCATCATACCACACATCTTATAAGAATAATAGTTGTTCACCCTTTCATCAAGGTTTGAAGCTTCATTAATGCTTCAAGTTTTGTGAAAAGTCATCAGCTTTTCTTCAACAAAATCTCTTAAACTATGTTCAGTGAATTTTTCAATCTACTGAAATAGAAACATGAAATGGAGAATTTGAAAGCAAATTTCCTGAAGTAAGTTCCCTGGAGCAAATTCCTTTCCATTTTTTCTGTTTTATGGTAATGTGTTTTTAAGGAAAACCTACATGTATGGACAAGGAACTAGTAACTTTTAATAGCTTGCCCTCCATTATATCATAATTTTCAGCAAAAAAAATTTCAGATTGTTGATTCAAGGTGTCCCACAAACTGTTGGCACATCGTAAAACCAATATAATTAATATTCTGTCACCTAATATGCCTCTCTGTGAGGCCCATCTTCACCTTTCCTAGAGAACATTAAAATCTCAACAGTTCAATGTTCAACGAATATACAAAAATAACTTTCAATACCTGGAAAACATCCCAAGATTCTTTCAACTGAATGGATAAACTATTTTGACAAGGCTTAATATTTTAATATTCTTGTCTGCTACAAAGCAGACAAGAAATATCCCTAGAAATGTGACATTATTCGGGAAATGAGGAGAAATTACTAATTCTTTGTATTACCAAAAAGAAGTTATTTTAACCATTGAGCATTTTGTCCAATTTGCACTGTCTGAGATAGATTAAATCCATTTCAGTTTGATTATTATCACCCAAAGTTAAGATTGCTATCTGCAATGATGATCATTGAATCATCATTGAATGTTCACTTTTGAATGTTTTGGATGTTTTGGGATAGTCCTAGGAGAGTTTCATGTTTTTTTGAAGATAATCAAGATGATACGTTACTCTTTGTTAACACAGAATAACAGATGTATATCCAAAACATTTCAATAATTCTGTGACTTAAAAAATCAGTGGTCTTAGAAAAATTACACTCCTCTCAATCCTCTCTTAATTGTTTTCCCTGCTGACATGGGAGCTACTTCATTACCAATAAGACTTAGAGCATTTAGGACACCAAGATGTAGAATTCAAATTATCAGTGACTCTAGGAAGCAAAAATAGTGCTGCCACATCCAAATGACCCATCAGAACAACAGTGGAAATATTCTGAAATGTTTTCACAATGTCTATGACAGCACCTTTATGGTTTTAATTTCTTATTTAGCAACAAAACCAAACAAATAAACAACAACACAAAGAAAAATTTAATTGCATTCTGAGAAGCTGTGTTGTAATTATCTTTACAATGTGCTCCAATTGCATACTGTCTTCCATCTGACATTTACAATCAGCAATTTTGCACAAACGGTGGTAAATGTATGACAACTAATGATCTCACTGCTTAATTGCATCAAGTAATTTTTTCTATCATCCTGAAAGTAGAAAGTCTTTGCATTTCTGAGGCAGTGACTTGACATTCAAGAAAATAGTGTTGTCATCATCATTTTCACCATCCCAATCCATGTAAGAATGTAACTTGGCTAAGTACAAATAAATACTATTCAGTCTTAGCTCTTCATCCCTTTTTAGTCTGTGCACCTTGGTGTTGCCTCAACCAGAGCTAGAAACTTGCTCCAAAAAATGAATACACATTTTGGTCAGCCTCCAGCAAATGTAGTGTATCCTCAGGGATGCCTTCTGGAAAGTCAACACTCATGTTATTCCTCCTAGTTGTCTCAAGATCCTTGTTTTATTCTGGCCAGGCTCTTCACCTCTGAGCTCTTTCCATAGGGAAGATAATTTTCTTTTTCTTGAGAAAATCTTCTAATTCGATCCTGCCACGAAACTCTCATCCCTATTTTTCTCTGAAGAGCCATTTCTTCCTTCCAGTGTTACTATGAGGCTCTGATAGATGTCTTCAACATTTCTCCATACTCAAGTTTGCAGTACCAGCTTCTGTATGAACTGAAGTCCCTTAGGGTTTGCTGAAAGCAGGAGAAAATTGAGGGATGTGTACTAAAGTATTTCTCTGTAGAAATACTTTTCCTGAAAGATCTACCTTGCTACTGTCTTTTTAAACTTTACCCCGCAAAAAGTATTCTCACTGGTCCTTTGCAAAAAAATCTTGCCAGGGTTTAAATGACCATTAATTAAATGGCCCAGGAGTTTTCTTCTTTACATGCCATTTCCTTACTCGGTTTATGAGTGAAAAACCCAAGGCATTAAACTAGCTTGGTTCTGCAGGCAAAAACTCCAACATGAAGCCACATCCTCACTTTTTATATAAGGTGTATGATTTAGCATTGTCTCACCGTAGCACAGAAGAGGAACTTCTTATTTGTGATTTTGTGTCAATTTTTGTTAAATAGTTACATGAAAGTTGAGTTCTGGAAACAAGATTAACAAGCAGTTGTTTTCATCTCTTTCTGCTCTCTGCAAATGCTTAGGTTATTGATTCAGTCTTCACCTTGCTTACACAGCAAATCAATGAATTATGGTTGGACTCGATGATCTTAGGGGTTTTTCCCAACCTAAATGACGCTGATTCTATGAATTAATGTGTTTTTCTCAAATGAGAGACCAGTGCTCCGTGTCCCCGACACGTGAACAAATGCACTCTACGGAGAGAGTGTCCACATCTGGCAGCAGAGGGGGACCAAACAGCTGGGCAGCACCAGTCAGGGCCTCAGACAGGGAATGGCTCACCACACTACTGCTTTTCATTGTACATGGACTTTTTTCTTTCTTTTCTAAGCAAGAAAAGGTTAATGTTTGACTATTTATTTGGCTGAGCCTCCTTAAAGGCATGAGCTCAGTGGACCATTTTAATAACAGTAGACAGTGCTTCCTGCCCCCTCTTATCTCTGGCCCTGGGAGCTGTTCTTACTAGAAAGACTGAAAGTCCACAAACACAACATCACTGGCCTACAACCCCATGTCAGCAGCTCAGATTAATCATCCTCATACTGTTTAACTTTCAGTGACAAGTTTTTGCATTTGTATTTTAAATAGTCCAGGAAATTCAGGACAGGATTGACAGCTGGGAACTTCAGTTCCCAAGTTTAAAATTACTTGTTTCTTCATCTTCTTAATGCTTTCAAGTACAGACACCTGTCTAAGGTATCTTGGCTTCCAGAGGCGTTGGAGCTAACGGTGAAATAATTTTTCTGGATCATCATCATCCAGAGAATGGGGTAACATCTAGCTGTGTAGAAACATTTAGAAATAATATAATTTATATTTAGAAATTATATTATTTAGAAATAATATAATGTAGAAATAATAACATTTACTTACAACATCGGGTGTTGTGAGGATCAGTTATTAACAGTACTTGTGTGTGTTTCTCCAGGGAATGCCATGAATGCCACAGATACCATGTTTATCTAATGGTAAACCTTTCTTTGGCAACATAAGAAAGCAGTTTTACTGAAGAACTAAGACAATTCCTATGCTCTAAAATACCTACTGTATTTCCTTCTGGTTTTAAGAATGTCCCTGAGATTTTAGGAAAATGTCCTTTCACCATGATTAAGAGGGATAGCTTTTCACTTTCTGTAATTTAAATCTGGCCTTTAGGAGAAAGAAAGAGAGCTTAGTGTCCTCCAAACAGGGCAACTCTGCATCCCAAGACTGGTAGTCTTTCAATCACACACTTTGATCTTGCTTCCTTCTCTTTTCTTGCTCTGTTTCTACTGTTTCTTGGTCTGATTTTTGACTGACCTATTTACTGGCCTTTAAAACTTCTCCTGTGTCACTTCAGGACTTGCAATGTTATCAGATGTATGCAGTGCTGAACCACTGTAAGTAACTGAGTACCCAACCTCGGATTTGTCTGGGTGATGATGAGAAGGGAAAAAAATGGATGGATTGCAATTCAAACCTTTGGACATTTTTGATACAAGCCTGTATATGATCATCTTTGATTTCATGTGAGGTCTCTGGGTCACATGGAAGTAGCTTACAGACTGCTTCTAAGCAGTTTTAGTTAAAAACTATCCAATCCACTTTTATTTCAAATTAAACTGAAGTTATATCAGTTAGCTTGCCTCTGTTGGGAACAAATCAAAACTAAGATGAAGTAAAAGTACCATTACTCCAAAATCAGAATGGCTACAGCAGTTTAATTTGTGTGACTGTCTGTAATAGAAAAGACTTAGTGCCATGCACAGTTGAAATAATTTATTCAGATGAAATTCTGCCCAGGGGAACATTTTGAGTAATTATTTCATTTTCCTCAATCTTCTCTGCATGGGAAGTTTGTTAAAAGTCCCAATGCTTTGTCACCTTTTGTTATTGGCAAGAAAAATTTCTTTTCATTGGGGTTAACTTGTGTCCTTGGCATTCTTATATGTAATTCCTCTGAAAACAAACAAAAAACCAAACAAACAAAATCCCTAACCAAGCAAATAAAAAAGATTTTTTTTATTGCAGGAAAGTCTTTGATTCACAGTTTTTTCAATATTTCACCTCTGTTTGAGCTGTGATGTTGATTCAGCACAGGTGAGGTAACTCCAGATATTTTATAATGCTTTCTCGGAGTTCATCTGAAAGAAATCCTGATGTGATGATTTCACACATCCAAAGGAAGAGGATATTTTTATTTCTTTAGCCCAAGTAGTCAGTCAAGATCTTGCTTGAGAGCGTTTGGAGTATGAAAATACAGTTTACATGAATGGAATATATTCTTTCATGTAGTGTTTTCATTTAGCAAAGACCTTGGTTTCTGAACACACCACGTATAACTCTCCTAGATCTCCAGTTTCATCTTTCAGTTCTTAAACCAGACATCTTTGTCTTTGCTGCCACTCATAATCCACACTTGCCACATCCCTTTGTGCCCCGGGACCCCACCAGACTGGGGCCCTTGTGTTCCTTTTGACTTTGCTTTTGAAGAGACCCTGCTCTCTGACCTGAAGCCTTGGTCAGGGCTCATCAGTCCTGGGGGCTTTTTTGTACTTTCTTCTCAGCCCGAATGAGGGATCGTCCTGGACAGTGACAACTGAACAGCCCAGGACCCTGAAGTGGCGATCAGGAGAGAGTGTGGAGCCCTGTGGGGACGGTCCCTCAGGATGGTGTTGAAGGAGCTGTTGCTGGTGGGTGAGGAGAGAGTTGCTGGCTCTCAGCCCAAGCCAGGGATGTCGAATGCTCCCGCTCCCAGGAACTGCTGTTTACTCACCTTTCCAGGTAATGTTAATGGCAAGACCCGGTGACATCTGCTCACCCTTTGCTAATGACACCTGACTGGCTCACCACCTGCCTCATTATCTCAGCTGTCATTTTTCCAGGAACCTAAAAGGATGAGCCAAAGTTTTGTCTCTTTGTGCTTGTTTCTGTTACAGAAAAGGGAGTAAGAACCTTCTGTGTTGTCTTGTTTTCAATTATCACAGGACAAGAATGCTTTTTATGTAGCTTGAAAGCATAAAATAGATGTTGCAAAACAAATCTCTGTTATTGTATGTAACAGATACTCTTCAGTGAAATAGCTTTTTTCTTTTTTTTTCTTTTTTTTGTACATTACAGTGTAACCACTCCTGGACAATTTTTTTTTTCACTGAAAAGCTACTTGCACTTTAGGGAAAGAATAGTGTCTGGGGCACAATTAGGATGGATAAACTAATAGAAGGACTTACAAAAGAAAAAAATGCTCTGTGCAATGCAGATATGATTGATTATTTTAGAGGTATCACATTAAGGTTAAATTACCACTGTGAACAAAGTGGCATTTAGAAACGCTTGAATTTCTCTGTTATCATTTCTGTGATCAACTTAGAATTCCATATACTTTTAGGATCATGTCTTGTTATGTGGCTGTATCATGGAAGTAACATATAGATAGTTTTGCTTTTCCTTCAAAGATCTAAATTGTTATTGTTATTGCTATTAGGAATGAAATTCTATAATGTTTTTTCTACAGACTCAAATGATACTAATAAAACAATGTACTTAGTTCACTAGCATGTCAATAAACCATTAAAATAATTCTTATATAGTTCTAAGTCTAATTGGTAGTATATTAGGAGCCCGAGTTTTATTTAGGGGGAGAGGGAATAAATACCTACTGCTTTCAACTGGAGTTATATATGTTGTGCAGTGATATACTGGATGACTACTGGGAATTTTGCTTGGTTTGGATGTGTCCTTTTTGCTGAAATGTGAGATTAAAAACGTACAATGTTTTTCTTCCTCTGTTTTTATGTCATGAATCTCTATCAGATTTGTTACATTTGGTTTTCCCTGCTGGAGAATGAGAGAGAGAGAGACACCTTTTCACTGCCTTCCAACCCTAACAAAGGAAGGGGGATTTCAACCCTGTTCCTCCTCAGTCCCAGCCCCCACAGCAGGGCACTAAACCTTAGCACACCTGGGCTTGACCCACAGCCCTTTTCTCTGGGGCAGTAATGGGGGTCTTCTTCCTCTGCCCACTGTCCACAAAGTCTGCAGGACTCCAGTGTCTTTCTCTCCTCTGCCAAATTAAGCAGAATGGGATAAAGGAAAGAAGTCATACTTATTAAAAGAATTTTTTTAAAAAATTGAGCAGAAACAAAAAGGTGATTAAGTTTTTTCCCCTCTTTGTAGGTCACTTACAGTTAACAGGTTGAAAGATGATATCCTATGCCAAAAAGGTTGACACACGAGTAAAAGCTATTGATGAAAAATCGTGGAATCATGGAATTATTTTTGTTGGAAGGCACCTTAAAGATCACCTGTTCCACACCCTCCATCACATGCAGGGACACATTCCACTAGACCAGGTTACTCAAAGCTTCATCCAGCCTGACCTTCATCTCATTGATTAAAAATGTTCTCAAACTGTAACCATTAAATAGGCTTTCTAATACTCATATGAATATTCAAATATGTATAGTAGTCATATAATGCTGTAAAAGGCTGTAAAAGTGAAGAATATTTGATACTGGTCTTGTGTCAGATATGTATGTGCATTAATCAAGGCTTACATACCTTAAGTAGAAATAGCTTCAAGGAGAAAGACAGAATATAGTTCTTACTTCAGAACTATCTTTAAGATATGTAATGAGATGGTTTCTGGCCTTAATGAGTTTAAATGAAGTCATATCCACGCAATTCATGTTGGGAAATAGTGTAGGAGGTACCAGGTCAAGAAATGGGGATGAGATAACAGCTAAAATGAGAATGTGGAATGGAGTTACAAACCTTAATGCAGAGTTTAGTACGTAGTTTACCTTGTTACTCGGACATGCCTCTTACAAAAAGTGGATGTAGACTGTTATTTAGTATGACCTTTTTCATACAAAAATCAAGCCATACTCAGTAATATGCAAAAGGTCATGGAGGAAGCCCTGAAACCTGAGTGCTCTTCAGCAGCTGGGCTTGCTGATACTCCAGGGTATTTCTAAATCCACAGGAGCATCCAGCTAGCAAGTCACATATCTGTCTTTGGAGAATAAAAATCACTGTATTGTCCAGTGAAATATGTCCTCTTGAGATATCCAGTGCTGCATTTTTAAGCTCACAACAGTGTACCCCAACTGTGATTATCTTTTGCCTTAATCTCTTCATGCAAAGGGTGACTGCTTCAATGCAGACAGGGGTAAAACTGCTTTCAGAAGGTTGTCTGCTACCCCTGACACTAAGACGCCGACTCAACACCTTAAGTAATTAGTACAAGAAAAAGAATACATTGAGTATAATTAATGTCAATAGATTCAAGCAGTCTGTTTTCCAGGAATGATGAGCTTTTCTGGATCCCACTGAATTCACAGCAAGATGCTGTATTCAGCACCACTAGAGATCAAAGCAACCTCTGCAGACCTTTGGAGATCCATGTCTCAACCAAGCAACTGAGCTACCACCACAGCCCTTCAATGAACAGTGCCAGGTGCTCCTTTCTCTCCCAAAACTGAAACTTGAGGGTGCTGGTAGCAGCTTATTTTCACTGAGTCCAAACAAGAAAAATTTTAAGCGTCCCCCTTGCAGAGAAGAATGTGACTCCTGGTTGGACATGCTACTGAACATCAGCTATGCCAGACTTGTAGAGCACATGGTCACTTCAGCCAGCTTGGAAATCAGTTCTGCTCAGTGTTTTACTTCACATTTCCTGGAGCGTACAGACATGTACATGGTTAGGGGTAGCAGCTCAAGTCGTCTGCAATGACTCATTAAACCGGGGAAATTCAATTGTGTGTCTTAACCCATACTCTCTCCATTCTGGTAGATGCACCTTTTGCTGTCTCTCTGAAATCTAGATTCTAATTTATGTTCTTGATGCACAGAAATATCATCAGCTTCTGAATGCATTTTGATATGTGCATCACGAGGTACAGCTTGGTGAACATGTGAAACGATTTTCCAGCTCACTTTCAGCAAGCAAGCTATATTTGCATCAGTACCATCTTGCATTAATCCTACCCACACAACAAGAAGTTTCTGAGTATTACCAGAAATACTCCACAGAATTAACATGTAAAGCCCAGTAAAATCAGCACTCTGTTTCTTGGGCAATGAGAAAACTCTACAACACTTACACTCCATCAGATTTCTTTCAAGCAATTCAAGCAATTAATTCTGAGGACACTGGAATTACATTTAGGTAACATGCACCTTTCCTTCTTATTTCTGGTTACATGAATTACTTTTTGTACAGGATTCATGGAGATTTCAGGTGATCAGCAAATTTGCCATAGTGTTGTCTATATATCAGATATTCTGGGAGGAATATTAGGACAGCAAATCCTTGGTTTCCCTTGTCATCCTCAATAGCATCAATAGTATTGTGTGGCAGGTGCTACAAGACTACAAGATTTACAATTACAGTTTCAAGGTAGCATAGGTAGAGAAAATAAATATTCAGTCAGCAAAAAGGGGGGGGGGAAACTAGCTGTGGAAAACCTGTGGAAGCAAGCTTGTGAATTTATTTCAGCATAAGACTGGGGAAGATATTGCAATGGAAATGTTTCTTTACTGAAGCTTTACTTACAGCACTCATTTCCACAAGACCAAGGCTTGGTACTTCTCTCTGCCACTAGACCAGTATGAAACATTGGGAAAGAGGTCCTGAGTGCTCACTCTCAGTGATCAAACCACACAGCTTGTTGTTTTAAGCTGAATCTAGAATTCATACATAAGGATGGAATTTAAATTTATTAAAGTGCTTTTAAATTCAGGCTAAGGTGTCTTTGGCCATAATGGAACTTGAATTGCATCTCCACCAGTACACCTCAGGACATGTCACGATTTATACATCAGTTTTACTGAAACCATTAGCTGGTGAAGCAGCTCTGCGTGGATCACAAGCAGGAGTTCTCACCTACGTACTTGAATCCAAGCTCCGTGTTGTCCGACAGAAGGTCTGGAAGTGCTCTCTCTGGTGGTGACTCGGTGCTCCAAGCAGTGCAGCGCAGGGGATTGCTCCCTACAGTGATGTTACTGCCGATCAACAACAGTTTGTTCGGTAGTTTCGTGTGTGCAGAATCCAGGCACCATCCCTGTAAGGCCCTTTTCCTTCTCCTGGAACCTCACCTTAGTGAGAGAGCCAGCGTCCCTCTCCTGGGACAAGTTGATAGCAAAAGCAAACTATTTTCCTATGCCTGTTTAACTGAGAGACCCCCAGCAGGAGACGTGACCATTCTATGTGAATAGAGCCAGTCCACAGTATGAGCCATTTAAGTACATTTTTCTTCTCTGCCTTTCTTCTCCTCTCTTATTAGAGACACCCTTCCATAGATGTTCTGTCTCCATCTCTGCTGCCTTTCATTTCTTTGTCTCTGGCCACACTGCAATTACCTCTTCTGAAAAGGGACTCACCCCTGTGTACTATCAGCAGTGAAAAATTTCAAGGTGATATTTTAGAAGGGAGAAACTAAACTGAATATACAACCCATTAATATCAATTATGGGTGTCAGGTCAATACCAATAGCAGTGATGTTGTTTCAAAGCTTGAATTAATGTCATTATGCTGCCCATTCAGCTATGGGCGTTTTCAGAGACAGTATGCTATTTGCATTTTATGATAATGTATCTTTCCTGAAAACTTCCATCATGGTGGGTACACCAGGGAAACTAATATTGGTGTCATAAGGCAGCCTTTCTGATAGGTGATATACAGTGCTGGGCTGACAGGAGCACCCTGTGGTTGCACTGCAGTGATCAGGAGTGTCCTTGGAATAGATCTTTCTCTCCCAGCTCTCTCTACTCCCTGCCAGGCTTACCAGGTCCATCCATGCCCCAGCCTCCTCCTGGCTCTGTGCAGTTCCTGGCTTTCCTTATGGGTTTTGGTTGTGACACAGAAAGTGTCAAGCACCATGGCAGAGAAAAGGAATATGACAAAGAGAAATCTGGCCTAAAAAAAAAAAAAATTACCAAAACAATTACTCAAGAAGTAATAACTAATGCTCCTTGTTCCTCATTTTCTTTCCAGGCTATGTGTGCTTTGAGGTGTCTGGGGGCCTCAGCCTCACCAGCTCTGTCTCAGCAGTCAAAAAACTTGCCACTCCATCAGCTGGGTGCCCGTGGACATATTTTAAATAATCTCATCAGTCTGGGTAATTCTTATTAGTTTCTTACTTTCAGACCTACCAGAATTAAAAAAAAAAAAAAAAAGAGAAAGACTCTCAGGAGGCTTTTCCCAACAAAACTAGGAAAATGTTATTGCCACTTACCTAATGTACCGATGAGACTTATTGGGGAAAGCCTGTACAATTCTAGCAGGATCAGGGAAGTGGGGGCCAGCTTCGAGGAGACTCACAGAGCTTCACTTCTTTAGTCTGGCAAATGGAGGCTGAAAGAGGTGTGATTACTGTTAAATGTGTTGTAGGGTTAACATCAAGAAAGGAGAAGAGCTATTTACACTGAACAGTGATACTGGCACACTACCAAATGGGTATGAGCCGATCATGAATACATTTGGCCTTGGTTTTAGAAGAAAGTACCAGCTGTCCTGGAGCAGTGAAGCCCTTAATCAGAATAGCGTTGGTCAAAAAACAGAGTTAGATTAAAAAAAATAGTACTATGCATTTATAGAAAGAGTTGTATGCAGTGCTGCCATAGCAGGAGGGTCAATTTTGTGACCCAGAAGGATTGCTCAGTCCTATTTCCATGTTCCTCACAGCCTTTGTCAGAAAAATAAATTGATAACAACATTGACACGAAAATCACCCTTCAGAGACAATCTTCAGTCTTCTGCCTACTGAGATGAAAGGTGGGAGATGGGGAGGGAGTTCATCTTTCATATCGCTATTGATTTAATATCTCAGCTCATAACAGAGAATAGCATCACTTTTCACTCAATTCATACTTGAAAGTTGGTGGTTTTTTTCTCTTCAAACACAGAGATTAGAAATGATTTTGTTTAAAAATCAAAGCTCAGATTCTGCAGATGTTCAAGAATTTTTGATGGGAGTCTGGGAGGGACTCCTGATTCATCAGTGATTGAACTAAAATGTATTTGAGAAGAATATCGTTCCTTCATTATAAAAGATAATAGAAGAAGCAGGAACACGAACAGTAGCATTTCTTCCTCATTTCATAGTACTCAAAAAGCAATGATGTTTCCCATTCAGATCTTGGATTTGACAAGTAGCACTATCAGCTTTGCATAAAGCCCTTTCTTCTGAACCACTCTGGATGAGAATTGGATATATAATTTTAGAGAGCCAGTCTAAGAGATTATTGTCTTTCACTCTTCATACAATTTCTAGTTAGGAATTTGATAAGATTGTTTTCCTGGCAGTCCAGTTTTTCCTTTTCTCCTCATACTTGTTTTTCCTAAACAGTTTCAGGTCCTAAAAATCAATTTAGGATAACAGAATCTTTATTTTCTCCTTTCATGCTACTTTAGGGGATCTGTCATTCAGGATTAAAAGGAATATATTCTAGCAAAGCTTGTGATTACAATTTCTAGATAATTTTATTCAATCTGCAGAAACATTGAAGCCTTTCATGGGATGTTCCCCATCAATTTGTACTTTTTAATGTAGCATCCCATGAGCTAAGCCTTTATGTAATCCTATTCACCAATGTCTGTAAAATCATTTATACAGTGAGGAATGCAGTAAGTGCTCTCATTTGTCATCAAAATATTGAATTCCACATGTGGCTAGTGTAGCAGAGTACATGATTGAACTAAAGACACCCTTTGCATTTGTCATCCTGTGCTAATTATTTATTTCCCTATTTCTACACAGAAGACTGGAAGAAATTATTTTTGTTGTGTTGTAATTCAAGGCAGATGATGATGAATTAGCTCATGTCAGAAAGGCTGATTTTTCATTGAAGGAAAAAAGTATTGTTTGCCTCATCAGCTCATTTTTTTGGAAACATTAATTATTAAACTTTTCAAGTCATATTCATAAGGGGACATCTGAATCTTCCCTATACAGTTGCAAATGTTGAGTTAGAAACACCAGCTTTCCCTCGGTTCAATCTTATCTGGATGAACATTGGTAACTGTGCTGACTAATTAGATGGAACCTGCAAGCAATTGAATTTACAGTGAAACTGGGACTTTTTATCAAGAAAATCCTGAGCAGCCTTGTTTTCTGGTGTTTCACACATCAAGCAAAAGCTCTTGTCCCTGCCAAGGGGTGTAAGACTCTACATAGGTGAAATGTGTATGAAAGCGTCGAATCTGTGGAAAGGGGCCCATACCTAACGTGCAGTAATCCTGTATCCTGTGCTTAACCTGCAGTGATTCTGTGCCCTGTGCTGGTGCTACACTGCATATGTCAGGATTGTCATGTGTGGCCTCTGAAAACTCTGAAAACTTAGATATGAGTGCATAATAAATCCACCTCCACCTGTGTGTTGTTACTTTCATTGTGAAAAGCCTTCCTATGCCCATGCCTCAGAAGTAATGCCCTAAGCTTTGCACCTACAGCTTTCCAGCTGCACGCTCACTAAATCAAGGTACCTAGTGTTCAGCAGGTAGAAGACCATCACACCTTCAGAGCCTGCAGCAGAGCCTGGCAGAAAACCTCTCACATGTCAGTCTGTAGTGGCACTGCATCAGCTCGTAGGAAAGTGAGTGTCTGCATTGCAATCAATAAAACGCCAGCCACAGGCCCTGCCTTTCCTTTCTGCAGGCAGCTGCCGTGGGAATCGGCCTCTCCTTTCACTAATGCTGCTCAAGGACCATCTACTCTTGCCTCTAACAGGGAAAGATGCTGGGAAACAAACCTCGGGAACTTGCATTCTACTGGGTTATCACTCACAGGCCCACATATAGGAAGTTTCATGCAGAGCAAAAGACATACGTGAAAGATGGTTTATTAAAATAAAAAACAGAAAATTAAACAAGTCACTGTATAAATGAGTTCTAGCCAGATTTATGTTTGGGTCTATTACTGGTTCCCAGCATCAAGGTAATGGCAAAGACACTATTAATACTTTCAGAGAGGACAAGACATGATGCAAAGTCTACATGGGAAGAAGGAGTTAAAACCAGCAAAAGTGGACAGTTTGCGAGGAGCACGGAGAATTTGATTTCTGTACACACTCACTGGATCAAAGAAAAACTGAGAATATATGTGAAATCAGTGGGACATTTCCACAGTAGGAGAAAGGAATTTAACCTGTCACCTACATCCTGGGTGAATGCTCCATACATTGCATATGGCTATAATGAGAGCTGCCTCCTCTTTGAAAATAGAAAAGCATGTGTAACAATCTTCTTTTTGCAGTGCTTAGTCCTCACTTTTTTTCCCAGAGGGTACTCAAGACTAGAAAGCATAATAATCTGAGGAAAAAATTTAAATTACATCTTTATCTTACCTTAGTGTTGGTACCTCCTATTCTAGGTACCCAGGTGTTACCCAGCTCCTACCTGTGGGTAGGAAACATCTTTAGTCTGTTAGCTGTCCAAAGTCCTCACTCCAGCACACTCAGTGGATTCACACCTCCTGCTTTAGCTGTAGACCTCAGATACCATTGTGGTTGACATAATGGGAAGACTAATGAGGAAATTTTTTATCTAATAATCTTTTTCTTTAGAGCAGAGTATAAACAGTTTTCAGTTCATAACACATGTGACCATTCTTGCAATACAGATAATAAATCATAAAAACGCTTGCCCACCATGTGAGCACACTCCTCAGCAAGTCATCAGGGCAAATCTATCAGCTGCTTAAGCTGATAGAAATATCTTATGATATCTGATGGGTCATAGAACAAACAACATGGAAGTGGTGCATCAGACCTCTACAGACAAGGCCATTGCCACACGGGTCACAGGAGCAGATCTGGCTCTCCCCTGGAGGAAATAAACTCTTTAATGGACTTTGCCACATTCATGACAAGCAATTATGTCCAGGTCCATGACATTAAATGCACAGACATGGCAGCGCAGATCCTGCAGGCTGTCACAAATTGACATTAAATAAATTGTCCAGGACCTTGGCTTGGTACAGCAGTTGTTTTCTTTGAAAACAACATGGTGTTTTTTCCTCTGCAGCCTGGATTGGAACAGCAATGCAATTGCTTTCTGTTATGAGGATTAATTGACCCACTCAGTTACTTCGAGCCAGTGAAAGTTACATGGGGACATAAAATCTGAGCATTAGTCAGTTATTTAGACCCTAACCAAGGACTCTTTCTTTTATCACATCTCATTCTCTGTATCCCATGCTGCCAAAATGTAACTGTACTTAAAATGACAACTTGTGAGTATGTGCTGTGTATGCAAACTATTAAAATAAAGTTGTTCAAGTTGCTCAGATATAGAAAAGAGAGAGAGTGACAGAACTATGAGTTTAAATGCAATAAGGCTGGTCTGTCCACTTTCCAACTTAGCTCCTAAAACAAATTTATTTCCCATCCCTCGTTAATAAATCTGAATAGGAGATACATGCTGGTACACCATGTAACTCATGGCTAGCAAAATGTGCATGGAAAGTAGTAGTATCTTTTTAATGACTGAACAATCCTTTAAAGAAGTTCTAGTTTAGTTTTTGTATTGGTTTGGGTTTGGCTTTTTTTTTTTTTTTCTGATGGCCTTAAAATCAAAATTAGAAGCTCAGAGCTACAAGATGCATTCCTTTTGCAAATTAGGTGAGGTCATAAAGTAAGATTGATATTAAATACGGAACTGACTTGTTCCTCAACACTCTGGATCCGTGGCCATCTTTTGTACTCCAAAAAAATAGATTTCTTTAATCATTGCTTTACTGTATGTAATATCAACCTTAGCCACAGCTTTTGATTGCCTGGCTATGAAGGAGGAATATTTCATAGACCACCTAAAGTGAACAGGAAGGTCTTCTTAGGTTGCTGAACACAGCTGAGTTTCCTGCCATTGAGGGCAACATATTACACCTTTGAAATTAATGGAGCACCATTTTAAATCTTGAGATTTTTTTTTTACACTAGGATGGTTCTTCTTAAATCTCCAGAATCATTTTGAATAAATTGCAGTAATGGAGTTCATTATAAGCAATGTCTCTTCTGATGGTAAAACACCACTATGTTTCTAGTAAAATACCTACCAAGTTAGGACAGTTTCCCAAAGATGTAGTTACTTCAGTGAAAGCAAGAGCAACTTCCAAAAAATGAAGAGGAGGTGGGGCTGATGTAGCTGGAATGAATACATATATATTCATTTTTTGTATATAAAACATACATATATATGAGACAGAAATGTATGTCCTTATAAGATGCTGGAAGAATAATCTCTGCAGAAAAATCTCATTTAAACTAAGGACAGAGTAATATTTGCAGAAATAGTAAGAAATATTACACTGGGAATTGGTCTTCCCTGAAATACATAGGTTACTTTGATCTTCCATAGAATTATGAGACTGCAAGTTAGACATAATTGCTTTGCCCCCTGTTTTTAACCTTATAGTTATTCTCAGCTTCCTCAGAGTTTGAGAAAGTCCTTAAAAAACATTATATTTCCTCTTCAAATTAGAGTCAAGCAGCATATACTGTGCTCTGTGTGGCACTTTGAAGGGTTAAATTTATCCCATAGCTTGCTTGAAGGACAAATTTGGCCCAAAAAGCTACCAGGTTCCTTTTTCCTAATGTGTGTACTGGCAAGATTATACCTTGGTGCCGAGCTCCTTGACTGTGTTTCCACATGCTTCCAGTCAGTCTCAGAAAGAATCAGTTGTAGATGTGACTTTCTGAAAGTCTTGAAAGAATAAGGAACTAATAAAACCAAAATTACAGCTAAATCTGACTCCTAATAGCGTGACTGAGAGGTCAAACTCTTTTATCCATCCAATGCCCACAGAAGAACACCCATAGCATAAGGAAGCTTATTTGTATGAATAAATACTCATGTTTGTGAGTAAGGCTTTCAAAATCCTGTCTGACATTTAAATGTATAATGAATTAGTGATTTAGCAATGAAACAATGGGAAGAAAGGAGCCGCCTGCATCTCACGGTTGAGGCAGATGTACAATGCCACGCCCAGCACACAATGCTACAAGTCAGTCCTAAACATAGACTGTAAGGTGGGGAGAAAACAGAATAGTAAACATGCCTGGGGTAAACTGCAGTGAGAACCAGGTCTTGCAAGCTGTGGTAAGAAAAAACCTCTCTGGTGGCATGCGCCCAGGAGATCCTAGGGAGCAGAAGTGATGCTTCCCTTTCTTGGAAGCAGTTGGGGTCTAATGAGATTGGTTAATTTAGATAACATGGAAATGTCACCACACCCAGCCTTAAGGCAGGCCCAGGAGATAGGCAAAGTGACTGAGCTGTGTTTCATCCACTATTTCACACGTAGAAACCACAGCAAACCTTGCCATGGAGGTTATGGAAATAAAAGCAACAGATTGTTCCAAGAAGACCAGAAGAAGATACTCCTCAGCCGTGGGGTACCCCCTCCAACCTCAAACCTCCAACCCAGACACTCATTATAAGCCACGAGATGACTTAGTCCAGGGTTGGATTCAGCCCTTGAATGAGGGCAGAGATGTCGCTGGTTGGGTACTGAAGATGGAGTGCAGGTTGTGGGTTTCCAGGCCAATGCTGAGCTGGAGCCCAGCTTCAGTCAGTGTGGGACATTGTTGCAAGAGCAAAAATACCTCTCTGGGCTCAGTGGTGGGTAGGAATTAATTTTGTCTGTATCACAGATTGTGCTACATCCTTAGGGAGACTGTAGCCCAACTCGGACACCTCACTGCTGGAGGAAGATAGCTGGTGAAGAAGCAGTTCAGAAAGATGTGTCTAAGCCTCTTTTTAACAAACAGGACTCCTTTTCAGCTTAACTTTGCTTAGTCTGTCAGGATATTTGTAATATTTTAGCATCTGTTTCAGTGAAAACAAGTGTTTTTTTAACATCACAGTTTTATCTTTTCTTCTATTTTTACAGAGCACAGTATCTCTTCCTGCTGCAGTCTCTCCCTGTTGGTATGGTTTCCCATCCAAGATAATTAACTGCTCATTAATTATGTTACAAACTGACTGGAGTTTGTCATTTGCTTCCACACATTCCCACGTATTTCCTACCAAACTGTTCAACTTTCATATGGTGGTGAAAAGGGAACAATGTAAAAGACACGGGAAAGTTCAGCACTGCCTTTGGTACTCCTTTAGTAGGGAGTCATCTGGACCTAAATCCACAGTGTCACACAAAGCTAGTTGAAACCCTTATCTTCTTCGTGTCCTTATTGTATGGCATGTTGCTGAGGTCAACCTGTCCATCCATCCATTCATCCATCTCATGATTAACACTGGGGTGAGTGAGTACAGCTTCATGTTCTGGGTGTGAGTCCACAGCTGATCCTCACCGTACATATGAGCCCATGACTCCCTCTGGGATGAGCTGTGAAGTAAAATCCTGAATTGGGTTGTTATCAGTATTGGTTACCTCAGAGATCCGTGTCAGTTCCCACCCAAGGGTTGCATCAGCCCTCAAATCAGTTGTCTGTCATGGAGAAAAAGCCCTGATCAACACTTCTTCAAAAGTGAGACACAGCAACTCCAGGAGTAAATAAAATAATCAATCCTCTTTCTCTGCCAGGCATCCCAGGCACTCCAGTGAGCTTGTACTGAGCTCCAGGGAAGCATCCATGCCACCACAGAGACCTCCATAGAATGATCACCCAGCTTTCTTCAATTCTTTTTCAACCAACAGGACAGAGTAGGATCTCCAGCTTGCTACAGTTACTCATCTGTGACTGTGAAAGAAATATAGCTGCATCCTCAAGGAAGCTGAAAAGAAAGTGTGACCTGGAAAGACCCGTAAAGATGAATTTTTTTCTGCAAAAGGGGCTACAAATCAGTTCACAGTTTCCAAGGTGGTAGCGTGGGACGGGAACTGCAAAGTGATCTCAAGGCATATCAGTAGAATTCCCTTCCATTTCTGGATGTGCCATAAATCCCTCATAGTAAATAAAGGTTTTTTTGTGTACCAGGTGTCCAAATGGTAGAACTGAGGCATACAAAAAAAAAAGCACTGGTTAAGTTAAGTGATGCTTTCTGAGCATTGGGATGGTTTCATTCAGAGTTCAGGCAAAGGGGAGGATGATCTTGTACTTAAAGTATTCTGAGAGATTCAGTCAAGCCCTGGCTCTTTCACAGGGAGCTGTGGGGATGCGTTTGTAATCTGGTGGGAGGCAGAGCTGAAGGCCATATATGTAGATGAAGAGAGTCTGAAGAGAGAAGATTTTTTTTGATTTATCCCTGCTGGCTCAGACATACATCTTAACCCTTCCAGCATTACCCCTCATAAACACAGAGCAGTACCTCTGTGGGAGCCCAGAAACTTTGGCATCTGCCATCAGCCGTGTTTCCTACCTGTTTGCACAAAGCACAGAGCTAATGGCAGACAAATCTGTGCAAACAAACAGAGGCTGCATAACTGTATCCTGGGATGGCAAAAAATCCCCAAAGCTCACAGTCATTTCCTAGAGAAAGCTGGATGGAATTACAGGGCTGCAGTAATGGAGGAGGTTGGATTAATGGCAGGGAGGATTCTGTTACTTGAGGGGGTCCCCTCAGTGGTGCCCTGGCTCCCAGCTCTAGTCTCATCACCAGAGGGTGCCCACATCTGTGGGGCCTAGGGCAGGGTTATCTGGGTGCTGCTGTACATGAAGGGATCAGGACTGGACACTTGGCAGAAGGAGGGAAGAAGATCTTGAAGTCAGGAGCCTGCAGACAAAAGCATTTATGATCCCACTGTGAGCTGGAAACAGGGTGGGGGAAGAGTGATGGCGGCAATCTGCCTCTTAGGATCCCTTCCACATTGGCAGAGGAAAACCCCACATTTCCTTTGCCCTCCTACCCTGTCCTTCCCTGGAGGCTGCAGGTGCTGTGTTGGCCACAGAGTACCTGGATGGGGCATTTTGGAAATGAGCAAAAGGACCAAAGAGGGATGTAGCCACACTGACATTTCTGCTGAAGCTGCCGAGACCCCACCACTGGGTGTCCTTCCAAGTGAAGACAAGGCTTTGTGCTCAGATGTCAGAGCAACTTCACAGCAGCCTCTGGCCCCAGAAAGACCTCAGTGAGGACACCCAGTCCACCGCAGAGATTTATCTGGAGAGAAGGATTTCTAAAACAACCAGACCTAACAACTGCTTTCCAAATACAGTTGATTCATCGATCACGTCTATCCATGTCAGCCAGAGGGGCCAGTGGGGACCAAGCACAGGCCACACTGCAGCACCTTTTTCCTCACCAAGGTCAGCTTATGCCTTCCAGGCTCTCCTTTGCTGTGTGCACACATGCAAAGATGGAAAACTAATGGGCAATTACTTTTCCCGGGAAATGGTGCTGAGCATCACAGAAGTGCAGAAAACCTTCCACATCCTGCAGGGCCCCCATGATCATGAGGACAGAGTGGAGGGAAGCACCTGCAGGAAAGTCTTGTCCCAATACCATCATTTTCTTAACTCATCTTTCAGTAAAGAAAATGAATGCAAGCAAAATCCTGGATGGACAATATGTCAGATAATAGAAAATATATTAAGGACGTTTCTATATTGTTCTAGTTGTTGTTACATGTGACTTAGGATGTGGGCTTTTTTTCTTTTTAAAGGAGAAAGTGAAAGTGACAGTCCAACTTTATAAAAATACAGGTATTTTAGATAAAAGCTGTTTATAAAAATAATCTTATTTTATACAGCACTCGCACAGAAGTATTCCACCGTGAGTCAGCTACCTGAGATCAAAAGTCTACTGAGAAACTAGGTTTAATTCTCTCTCCATTGCCATTTTTTATGTGATGCTGAACAGGTTCCTTAATTGCTCCACATCTCAGTTTCCCATTCATAAATAATTGTAGTTCCTTTCCTGCAGATATTTTTTTCTTCATTTATAAATTATATTCAAAAAAAGCTACTCAGGATGCAAAACTGCGCATTACAAAGTTTGGAAATTAATGCTGCATTAAAATTGATTCTCGATTCTGCCTCTTGAACTTCCATTTTGGACTGTCCCTGCGGCACAAGTGATTCGACAATTAAATTCTGTAGCATAATGCAGATAGGGGACACAATTAAGGCTGCACACTAATCAGCCCTTTCCTTCATCTCCAACGTATGACTTTGAAGCCTAAATAGAATTCCTTTAATGTGTCACTTTCTGTGTATTTTTTTTTTTTTTAAAGAGGTCAAAGCTTGATTATTTTATGTCTGCTACTGTCTTTTTTGGTGTGCATTCATTATACCATGTTACTAGACAGGCCATGCTGGCACCTGGGCATTACTGTCACCTTTGCCACCTCTGCCCGTATCTGGTGACACCAAGTGCTGCTTGTGTAAAGCTGCCATGCAGGGTCCCGCTGACAGGGTGAGGGGTGACACACCAAGAGACAGCAGAAGAAAGGGGGATTGAAGAACCCAAGTCTCTCTTCCTATTTCCACAACATCTTGTCCAGCCAGAGTTGTTCATGAGACCTGTAAGGGCCTCACAAGGCAGCTAAGGCCACTCCAGCCCACCCTTGCTCTCCTATCTTGGAGGTTCCAGCAGAGCTCTTGCTGGAAGAGCATGACCAACCAGTGGGTCTGCAGCTGCCCTTCCCAGCATTCCCAGCCCTGCTCTGTAGGTTTGGGGAGCAGTAACAGTCACAATCAATTAGATTGAAAATCCACTACTATCCTTTTCTAGGAGAAACATGAAAGGACAGGAGAGAAATTGCCATTTTCAAAGTTCATAACTCAGCAAAATCTAGATGAATTTTTATGGAAAAAGAAAATGCATTTCCATAGCTCCAGGGATTCCTTCTGCAACATTTCAAAGGCTGGCTGTGAACACCAGCAGTGCAGAATCTCTCAGTAGCAGAAAGTATTAAATGGTCCAAACAGATGTGTTGGTGTTGGCAGCAGTGGCAATAACAGTCCTGCACCAGTCTGATGATGCTGTGGTCAGTTCCCAGGTCAGCACGACTTTGCTGTGGTTCCTTGTGCTTTGTGTGTGTGGGTGTCACTGGGTGCCTGTGTGCTGGTGTGTGTGTCCCCTCTGTGTCCTCCTGGGCTGCTGTGGAGACCAGAGTGCAGTGAGGTGTGTCGGTCTGGTGCGCTTCCCTAGGGAGTGCTGGCAGCTCTTGCTGCAGGGGAAAAGAAAATATTCATTGACTCTGTGAAGTGACAGTCAGTGTGGTGGGTTTTGTGATTTATTTTGTTTCCATTTGGAATGAAACAATAGTATAAGAAACTCCTTGTACAGCAAATGCCTGCCCTGTCTGTGTTGTTTGGATTGCTTGGCAACAGGCAGAGACATCATGTTGGTATCAAAAATTAAGATGACTTAGAGGATTGAAAACCATCATCCAGTGACAAGAGCATCACAGCCTGCCTGTCCTGCCCAGGAGATGGTTGGAGTCACATGGTAACCAAACTTCTGCTAAATGTTCCTCTCATCCAGGAAGTCAATGATCTGAGCAGGAACTGAAAGGGAGAGTGCAGCTGGGATGAGTCCTGATTATTCACGATTAAAATGGAAGACATAACCATTTCTAAAGAACTTATTAGAAGAGGAAAACAAGTAAAGAAATAACCAGAATGACCAGGCTGGGCCATTTAGCCTCAATGAGATGTCAGGTTCAGCAAACGAAGCATTTTCTGTGTTACACTGGTCAATTCAAACAGAGCCACAGTTGTTTTTCTAGGTGCTAAGCCTCTTTCTTCTCATCTTCAAATGTTTTCTGAATATATTTGGAGTTAGGTGAGCTGATTTTGGCTGGGATAGAGTAAATTTTATTCACAGTAGCTAGTATGGGGCTGTGTTTTCGATTTGTGCTGGAAATGGTGCTGATAACACAGGGATGTTTTAGTTACCGCTGAGCAGGGCTTACACAGTGTCAAGGTGTTCTCTACTTCTAGTACTGCCCCACCAGCGAGGAGTTAGGAGGGAACACAGCCAGGAGGGCTGACCCCAGCTGACCAACAGGGTATCCCACACCACATGACACCATGCTCAGCAGGGGGAAGATGGAGGAAGGGAGAGACATTTGCAGCTATGGCATTTGTCTTCCCAAGTCACTGATACACATGATGAAGCCCCTGCTCTCCAGGACGTGGAGAAAGATCTGCCTGATGAGGGTGAACGAATTTTTTGGTTTGTTTTGCTTGTGTGTGCAACTTTTACTTTACCTGTTAAACTGTCTTTATCTCAACCCATGAGTTTTCTCCCTTTTAACCTTCCCATTCTCTGCAACAGCCCACTGGGGCCAGTGAACAAATGTCTATGTGGAGATTAGTTACTGGCTGGGGTTAAACCACAATATTTTGTCATTCCTAGATAATTTTTTTTTGTTATGTAGCTTCTATGGTGACCATTTCATTTAAAACCATGGCTGTTCCTGTTTCACCTGTTAGTAAAATCCAGATTGAGTTTATTAACTGTCAGAGGGAGGAAGGGCACAGTGGTGGCTCTAGGCTCTGACCCCAAAGATTCACAGACCTCATCAGGTAAGAAATTAAAGAGGACAAAAAAAGAGAGAAATCAGATCTCTTCATTTGGGAACCCATATATCCAGATTTATTTGCCAGCTATTTCATGTTGGTAGCACTTCTAAACACTGTCTCGGCTTCGTGGCTGATGAGAGTCCGTTGCACTTAGTGCTGACACCACTCTTTACTCCTTCAGAGCAGGACTTTTTCTTTGAGATGAGAATGGCTGCAATATTTCAGCTGTGCACTGACCAGGCTTTGCATAATGCCAGGCCTGTGGAAGTACGAAGCCCTAGCCCCCATGGGTGGAATTGCAGAGAAGGTCTTGATAACCCCTGGCCATGGCAGAGCTGTGCATTGTGGCAGAGCTGTGAAAACCACTCCGGGATTTATCACATACCTGCCCAGGAGTTCAAGGTGAAATGGTGCTTCCCTTGATTCACCTGCAAACCCAAAGGCTCCAAACTCCTGTCAAGAAAGGCTTAAAAAGCTGCAAAAAAAGCCAGAAGGTGAGTGGGAGCAGGCTTTTCTCCCTGCTCCCTGACTGAAGAAACTGGGAGTTGTCATAAAAAGAAATGGTTAGTGAAACTTCCTTTGTATTTTGCCAGTGAGCTCACTAGGACCCAGATCCACTCTATTGATTTCTTGGTCCTGAAAGGTAAGCATAAACCCTTATCAGTGGGTAAACACTGCACCCAGGAATTTGTTGACCATGGTCATAGCGAAAGATGTAGTAAACTCACATATTGGATTATTTGCAAATTGCAGCAGTGAAACTAATCCAACCTTTCAGCGGCTCTTTTAAGTGGCATTATTATTAGCCCTTGTTCAGAGGATGGCAGGCAGGCAGCCAGTAAAGCACTTAGACTTTGCCATCATCCATCTGCTCCTCTATAGATTTGAAGATTGTAGGAATTTTCCTTTTTAGGATTTACTTAGAATATGATTAGTGGGCCCCTCGCCACGTTGCTATTACAAGTGAGTCTGTGTGCTTTAGGCGGTACATGTGACAGGTATTTTATCAATGAAAGACTCTCAATTGAACAGTATTTCCATTCATTCCTCTGCTTGTTTATTTGTGTAGTAAAACTACCCCTGGCGTTCTCAAAATACAGATCAGGATAACAAACATTTTTCACTGCAATAAGAAGGTTATACAAGCAGATACCCATTACTTTCCAGCTCTCCAGGAAATTAAGGTTAAAATTAAAAGGCTTTATTTTTAAATACCTGAATGATGTGGTTTTCTGTTAATTTTGGTAGCTGTAATTGCAAGAACAGCTAGTGGAGCAGTGTCTGGGATCCTAGGTAGATGCTAGTCAGGGACTAGTATCATGGCAGTGTGGGATAGGGAGAACAAAGAAAAATGTAGTCCCTGTCCCTAGACCTGTGCAGTCCAAGCAGTCATGTTATGTTTCTTTCCCTGTGATTTTTCAAAATGTAGCCTGACCAGCACTGGCCTGGTAGAGCTCACTGCAGAACTGACATTAATGGGGCTGGGGGCACTGAGGGCATTTCAGCCCTTCTGGTGAGGTACTGGCAGCAGGGGAAGGTGATTTACAGCTGACCTTGGTTCAAAGGGAGGGTTCATATAAAGTCAGTTCTTTCTTGAGTTCCTTCACAGCTCCCCATTCACTGTTTCATAAATATGGACAAGATCAAAGGTGTAATTATGTCTAATTATGTTAATTTACAAGAGCTATAATTTCCAGCCATCTTGTGATACCACAGCTTTTACATGGGCTCCCAAAAGGCCCTATAAAGCTCCTGTGTTTCACCTGCACTGCTCTGCTGCTCCTGGTTCCCAAAAGGTGCGTTTCCAGAATGCACCCTTTGTTGTTTTCCTGGTTTTTTCCATTTGCTCTCTGATAAGCTTGGGTAGGGCTCTGGAGCATAGTGTCTCCCATGAAGCCTACAATATTCCTAGCAATGTCTCTGAAATGGTCTCTGTGCCAGAAAGCTGGAGCTTCTCCTTCCAGCAGGGAATTTGACCTGTGAGGAGGTGAGCCATAAAAATACACTCACATTATGCTCTGATGACCACAGCACCAAACTTACATCTTGGTTTCTAAATGCAACATCTCATGGTGGGGCAGCAAGTTCAATCAAGATGCCGTTCTTGCTCCGAGGATACAATACAGATACAATTTTCTAACCCAGAGCAGGACATGGCAGGATTTATCCAGCACACCCCTGTCAAGAAGACTGTGCAGATGATTTCCAAGAGACCCAGATCTTTAGGCTGTAGATAAGCCAGTTGTACCATGAAATACATAGATGGACAGAGAGTCAAAATGGTTCTTCCTTAAAATTTTTGCCTGGGGGATGGGGACAACTCCTGCAGAGTGGGTAATACTTGTGAGAAGGGCAGCTGACAAGGTCAGAATTTGGATGTGGGACCAGGTGACATGAGAGGTGACTGCTCCCACCAACCTTGTGCTGGTCACACTGACGGGGCACCCTGTGAAACCTTTCCCGTGCGGCTCAGCTGGCGCCGCTGCTCCCGCCACGCTCCATCTGCCCGTTTTTCCCAGCCTGTGACCTTCCCCAGACACATTGAGAGTGAGTGTCTGCTGACAGAATGCACCACCAAACCTTTGAAGACCCATTTGGTGTGTCTTTCACAGGCAAAGTCTGTTGCGTAACATTTCCTCAGAGCTTTTGGTGGGATTTGAGCTGGCAGGGGCCACGGGTTTCAAACAAACAGGGATTGGAGTGCTGTGATCTGCAGGCAGCTCTGCTGACTGGTTGGTGTGGCTTTGGTACATGCACCAGTGTGTGAGGAACTGGGGGGAAAAATGAAATTAAAGTCTATGGCTTTGAAAGCGTTGAAGCATGTGCTTAACTCCTGTGGACTTCAACAGCCTGTAAGGACCTGCTGAATGGGGCTTCTGACTTGAGTAAATACACTCAGATTAAACTTGGACAGAGGAATAACAAGCTCTTCCAGGTTCAAAAAATACATCCTGTGGCTCATTAAAAGTGGTTTTCCCCGAGGCTCCTGTGAACATCTGCAGTCAGTGCTGTCCCTTTCTCCCACACAGCACAGTCTGTCCAAATCCTTTCCTGGAATATAAATGTGTTTTTATCTGGTAGAAGGCCCTCTTCACCAGGGAGGGCCCCTCTCAGCGGGGCTTCATGTCCCTCCATTTCAGCAACCTCCCTCCCCAGAGCACAGCCCCTGACTCTGACTTCCAGGAAGAGCAGCCTCACACCTCTTGGCAGGCCCTAAAAAAAGGCATTCCATCACTGGTTTCCACAATCCAGACGCCACTGTCTTAGGTACACTGGAAAATTTGTGAGTATTTAAAAGTAGCAGGCATATTTTTTTTTCTTTGTATCTTTTGTGCCCAGAGAAGACATAAGGAAAGGTGGATAAAAGCTTTCAGAGACACTGGTAGGAACAGATTCCCTGCTTGAAATATCTGAGCAGTGGTATGTATTTTATTTTCTGGTTTTCAGGGATTTTTTCCGGAAGTACTGAGCACCTCTAGTTTTCAAATCAAGTTTCTCTGAAGGCTTCTCAAATTGGCTGTCCAGACATACCAATAATTTTTTGAGCATTTAGGATGTGAAATTCAGGCAGCCTGTTCCTTTTCTATATAAAACTGAAAGAACATGAGGAATAGAGGGAAAAAAAGAAGCTATTTTGCATAGGAAAATGGGAGTTAGCAACCATGCTTAAGAACATTGCAGAATCTAAAAAGAAATAAAGAACTTCTTCACAAAGAAAGGCATTTTCTCAGTACCTGCTGACATCTACATTGCTGCACAGGAAATTAAGAAAGACAAAGCTATTACAACAGGTGTAAGCTTGGTTTTAGTACTGTACAGATTTAACATTAATAAAGAACAGTGGCCCAAAGTCAGAAGAAGGTAACTCTGTACTTGGGGTCCAGACTATTTTTAGACAGCATTATTTTCAGGCATTTTTATTTTAATATAAAAAGATTTTTAATTTCAAGAGGGCCCTGGCTGAGCCATGTCAGATATAGGAAAGGAGCACTGAACATGTAAAGACTTTCTTTATTAAATTATTTAGTGTTCATGAAAGGTGCCAGATGGAGAGCCCTGGGGACTGAAGCCTCCTTTTCAACTGCAAAAATGCCTTAGAACAAGAATTGACAAATTTAGCAGGCTCCTTTTACAGGCAGGTCCTCTGACCTGGAGCTCTTGACCCCAAGGGCCACAAGTCTGCTTTGCCACCCTGCCCCTGCAACCCTGGGTTTTCCTGCTGGGACATGTGATGAAGGTGACATGTGGTGTGTGAGACAAGGCAGAGACACAGCTCTCCCCCAGCAGAAGGGCTGTTGCTTGCTCATGCTTTGCATGTTCTGCTGTCAGGTAGGTTTGTATCAGTTTAACAAGGTGAAATGTCCAGTCATAAATCAAAAAGAAAATCACTTATTGACAGGGGTGGGGCTGGATAATTTAATGCATTATTTATTATTATCTGTCTCCCACTTTAATGATCCTGTAAGTAATGAGCCATCCAGTCTTCTGAAGCACTCCTGATTTGTTAAGTCCAGTCAGTGTGTATGCAAAGTGCTTTGCAGCTAAATAAGCTGGTGGATCTCTGTTCATATCATCAAAGTCAAACATATAATAAAAAATTATTTTAAAATTTAAAACCCACAGCTGCCATATGCCAAGACACGAACAGGTAAAAATTCTCTTTATGCATTTTTGACCCAAGGCAGAAGGGCAAACCTGTTCAGTTTGAGGTGAGCTCCTTACCATGAGTGCAGCAAAAGTTTGAACTGCAGCTGTCCACCTTTACTTAATTCATTGCTGCAAATGGCAATCTGACATCTCAAAAGTGATCTGAGTCCACTTAAAACAAATGTATTTCTCTTCAAGCCAGAGTGGGATCACACCAGCCATTAAACAACAGATCATACAAATAGGAAAGAAGGACAAAAAGTAGAAGTGCTGACAAAGCTCTCATCGTGGCCTAGTGGTGTATAAAAGGAATAAGAGACAAGGAGCCTCCAGCCCACAAAAGGTGTGCCCATGACTGAAATGTGGGATTATGCCAGGGGCTCAACAGGAATGTTTCCTTCTCCATCAGAAGAAACCTGATTGCAGAAACAAGCTTCAGGTCCTGAGAAAGTCCTCGTAGGAAACCGCATCAGCTACCCAGTGATGTCTGATCATAGACCTGTCAGGTGGAGATAAAAGCATTGTCAGTTGCCTCACAGACCACAAAAGGGGAGGAGGGTTGTGTGTGCCAGCAGGCTTCACGCCAGACTACAAGTAATAGAGGAAGTTTCTGCAGCCCCTGGAGAGGGAATGTGTAGAGTATCAGCTCTGATGTAGTCCAGACCTTGTCTGTGCTCTTCCAGGAGAAGTTTCATGGTACCTGCAAGGCAAACATACTTACTGGACTGTAACTCCTGACCATTCCTCTGGAGACTGGCTGGTGCACCTCAGGCTGGCTTTTAGCCCTGAACCACTGCCAGAGCATGGATGAAAGGGACCAGCTCAGTTCTGAAGGACAAGGTGAAGAAGAGGCAAGAGGTTGGCTCTGCATAAGCATGGGAAAAATCTCCTGTGAAAAAGTAAACACCAGGAGAGGACAATATGAGGGATGGATGAGCCATCTTCCAGATGATCAATACCTGATCCTGTGGAAACACCAGCCAGCTCCAAGAAGGCAAGCCTCAGAGGGGTCTTCTTTCACTGTAGCTCCAAATGAATGAACCCAAAGAGACTCAGGCAGTTGGATGCATCATTTTTGTGGTTCTGAGCTAGGATGTCCTTATGGAATCAAATTACACACTGAGATCTGAGAATCAAAAAAAGCGAAAGGCTTCCCTGACTGTTTTGGTAGCTTTCCACTCCATTCTGCCATTGTCTTTTACTGGGGACCCCCACATTGGACACTGGTACAGTTTCACCTGTCCTGCATGGAGAAGAATTATATTCATAGCTACAGTTAAAACTTAGTTTTCTGAGGAGTGGCTTGAGTCAGAAAACTCCAGCATCCATTGGAGACAAAGCTGCAGATCTCAGAGATTCCCATGTCTGCTGTGTGATACCTTGTCTTGACCAAAACTTGGTCAGCAAAAAACATGTACAGAGAAGAAAAAGAAAAAAAACCCAACAGAACCAGGAGACTGAGGAGGTCAGGTGGTGTTCCACTGCTGTGAAGAGTGCTGCAGAAGCTCAGATGCCAGTGAAGTGTTTCCCATGAGAAGCTGGAAGTTGTGAGAGCAAAAGCACCTCTAGTGCAGAAACAACACAGTTACAGGGGTCAGAGTCCAACAGGGCAGGCAGGAAACCATGGATCTCAGTGAGAGCCGGGCTGCCAAGCACAACTTCGATGGAATAGCAAAATCTTCAGCACAAAGATTCCTAGTAAATACAAAGGAAGCAGGTAAGTAATCTCCTATCATGGAAACATCTAAGATTTGAATTAACCTCCCTAGGCCTTAAATTTCATTGCTTCACATGGGGCTAGCGTGTCTCAGGTTAATTGTATAGACCTCTGATAATTGGCCCAAATACAGCACAAGGAGATTTTCATGCTAAGCCAACATCAATACTGAGCATCAAAGGCTGCCCTGAATTCTCCCCCTTGGTTGCTCAGTCATCTTTGATCTAAAAAATGAAAAGGGTAAGGGATTTTGTTGTTATTTTTATTTCTTCTCCCCATCACAAGATCGAGGTTACTGAAAATATAAACAGAGGAAAGGTGGCAAAATATTAAAAGAAATTGTAAAGGGAAGCAGGAATGATGGAGTGAAGTTAACAGAAAGAATCAGGCTTACAAAATAAAAGAGTTACTGGGAGAAAGAGAGATGCTGTACATAGGGGATCTGACAGTGAATGAGGTAGCGAAGAAAAGCCCAGGAGAGATATTATGGATGAGGAAAAGGAATCAGTCCCTAACTTCTGTAGGGTATGAGAATCTGATCCTGTCTTCTTAAGCCACCTGCATGCTGGCCATCTGACCTCACAGGGGTCTGCTTCAGAACCACCAGGAAGCCACTAAGACCTGCAGCACACATGCAGAAAGGTCTTGTGCATTTGAACCCCGTTAGGAATAATAATTATTAGCAAAACAGATGTTTTTATGTGATCCTCTTATTACTCATATAAAAAGCAAAGGGGACCCATGGCACCCCCTTTTCTGCCTGCAGAGGAGGGAAGGAGCTGCTCCATCAATGCTGAGCTTGAGGGAGTAAACCAAGGCTCTCAGGGGCAAAAGAAGGAAACCAGAAGAGCCTGAGAGAGGAATATGTAGAGGGAGGTGGAAAACTGAAAGGAGAGGACACATGGAATTTTGGGGATTTGGGTATTCAAAGTCTTTGCTCTAAGATTGCATTGGGAACTCAATTCTCCCATCAGTCCTGAGTCTTTCCTCTTGGCAGCACCACAAAAAGAACAACTTGCTTTTAGCAACACTGAGACTGAGTAGAGTCCCAGGGTTACAAAAGTCTGGCTCCAGGAAGGGTTGTTCACAAGCTTCCTATTCAGACTTGAGCTTAAGGCCCATTAATTACAGAAGGACATATCCCCAATGTGGAAATCTGGATGAACTCACAAAACGCACGAGGACACTCAGACCTTAATCCTCCATCCTGGCTTCACTCCCAGTTTACAGACCCAGGAAATCTGTTTCCAAGAAAGTGTCTCTTCCTCATCCTGTGCTATTATCCCCTCTCCTCCCAGCAATCTTGTATTCACTACCACAGATCACAGGTTTGGGGAATGAAACCCAGCAATGGGTTTCAGACAACAACAAAAAAAAATCAGGAGAGATTGATTCACTTGCAAAATGCAGTGTTTGCTCCTGTTTGATGCCAAGCTAACTTCTTAAAGGAGGTAAAAATTAGCTCCTGATGAAATATTGTGTTTCAAATCAGCTCCAAATGCATGCAGTTCAGTGACCCTTTGTTTTCCAGTTTGGCCACTAAACTGGAAAATTTGCTATTTGCACAGCTCTAATTCTGAATCATTTATATTCTTGGTTATAAAAATGACCTAAAAAATATGCGAACAAGAACAAAGAGAAATAAAAAAATCAGGAATGTGTAATAAACAAAGAACCAAGAAAAAAGAGAGGACATTTATTCCTGAAGAGGTTTGAACTAGTTCAATAGAAATGTCATCAGAAATCTTTACTGTATTCAAATAAAATGTCCCAAAACATTTCTTCCGTAACTAAATCAAATACTGATCACAAATACAACATTTCATAAAGGTGCCGATGTGAATTGTAAGCTAAAGAGACCCCATGATTTTTGTTAAAAATTAAAGTTATAAAACAAAAGAAAAGAATTTTGGTAGGAACGAAAGTGTGTTTGTCTGGGCATCTGATGCAAGACAGCATCAGGCAGCATCATCAAGGTAAACAGATGAAATATGAAGCCCCTCGTGCATCACTGCCAGAAAAACAGCAGGTATGTTTGACATGCTAAAAATTTGCTTATGTTGACTTTTAATTAGACTTGTTAGAAAAAACGACCTTAGCAAACACAGCTTTACTTTTTGTTGCTGTATTTTTCCAGTCTCACTGGTGGGCTCTGGGATTGCAGGCCGGTACCTGAGCCTTGTCTTTGCTGAGTGTCAGGGCTCTCACCAGAGTGCCATCTGGAGCATCATGCTTATGCAGAAATCACTATCAATTCTCCTGCAAAGCCAGATAAGGGGATGTACCCTTTCCCTTCTTCCCGTTACAGTCTTCTAAGGGCCAAATCCTCTCTCTACTTACAGTCCAGAAATTCCCATCCACCCAGTGAGGCTGTGCTGCATTTACACTAATGCAACTGCAGGCTAATTTTGGACCTCAGTTATTTCTATACTCAAGTATTAACTTAATGTAGGACATTTTCTGAGCTTGGTTCCTCTCTGCAATGTGTATCAATTTACTGAAAATGAGAGCATCCTTCTTAGCTTCCCGTATTGCAGGTGGATGATCAGGGCATGGGCAGGGAGTTTTCATTTTGCCAATTACGGCTGCGGTGGCAGTGGGATGAGATTGACTCGCACTTACATCCATTACTGTGCTGCAAGTTTTGTTCAGTGCAGAATATTTTATATAATGGGCTCCTTCTGTATCATTTGGCAATCAATCCTTCATAATTTGAAGTTCCCTTTCCTTGTTGAACTGCTCTCCTCCCGGTCGAAGCTGGTTTGCATGTTGATTTGGAATAGAATGAAAACTCAGTGAACTACAAAAGCCTGTTGCAGAGATTTTTGGCGATGTATGACCAATGTTCTCTTTATTCCTGGCCCATTATTTTCTTCAGCATCTGCTCAGCTGATTAGTTTTAATGAGCAGTAGCTCCACTGGTGCATAAGGGAATTCACAGCTCAGTAGGTTGGGGAAAAGAAAATGAGCAGTGGAAAATGGCTGTGTGCAGGTAGCTGTCTCCACAACAGGCACCTTTATATGCACATCAAACATGGGACAGGAGGAAACATCCTGCTTGTACACTGCAACCACTGAGAAACTCCTCCGTACTTGGTAGTGGTTCCCATTGGAAGAGGCTCTTTGAGATCCAAAACCACAGGGACCTGTTACAGATACACAGGGAAAAGCAAAGTTGTGTCTTGGAGCTGTTGTGGCTTCATGTACATGTAAACCAAGACAGGTTATTTCCCTAAAAAACACCATGCTGTGCTGTGCATGATCAGAGGAGGAAGCCTCCATACTTGAATTTTGAATTTTTCAATTTCCCACTGATTTGCACATTTTTCTGTTGTTTTCCCCTGGGACCAAGCTTCCCCTCCTGCCCTGTGCCTGCACCCACAGCAGAGCAGCTCCATGCTGATCAGGGACTGCAAAGAACAAGAACCAAACCACAGCAGTGGGAGGGCCAGCCCTTCAAACACTGCTTGCAGGCTAAAGTTTCCAGCTTCAGCCCTGAGATTTGCTCCAATTTCCATGCCTGGAACACACAAAAGCCTTCAGGGCGTTGGGTCGCCAGTGGTGGTTGGAGAACACCTTTCTGTAGTTCTGGGTACTGGCTGCACGTCTGAGGTACAGAAATGTCAAGGTAAAACAAGTCAAAACAGAAGAAAAACTGTCTTACTCCTGGCCTGGTGTCCATCATTCTCTGAAACAACCCTCTTCTCTCCATCAGAACAGAAATCATTCCAGCAGAAGTCTGAAGATGATGAAGGTTGTAGAAAAAAAAGTGGTAGAAACGGTAACAGCCAGGTGGGAATTGTTTATTTTCTGTAAGCAGACAGTACAGATGATACAAGCCCTACCAACAGAACCAATCAGCGAAAACACCTGAAAGGGATCTCTTTTTTCTCTCTGTTGGCTTTTCAAACTGCAACAAGAGTTACTCAGCAATCTCCACGTTCATCTCCCCACAGAGGAAGCCCTGCTCGTCTATCACATGGTGGATGTGTGTTTTTTGGGTAAGCAAACCCCAAAATGGGTGAGACAGAGTCTGTGGCTGGCAAATGTGCCAGCCACAGGCCACCCCCCTGGATATTGCAGCCCTCAGCAGCAGTGTGGTCACTCTCCTGTGCAGGGATGCTGTGTGCTGCAATTTTCCACGTGACAAATGTAGGGGACTGGGCTTGCATGGACAGCTGTGGTGTGGTGCTGCAGGAGAGGCACTGCAGGAGAGGCAGGGCATGGTGCTGAGCACCAATATCACCTTTGCATATCTGCTCCACGTAAGGTTAACTGTGATCGGCCCTCAGGGTCCCTTTCCCCATCCATGAGCCCCAGACCTCCCCCAGCTTTGCCTGTCTCTTCATGAAAAAAGAGAAGAGGAAAGGGGTTGGCTATGCTGCTGCATCACTCAAGAGGCTGGGTCTGACTGAGTGAGCCTGGACACATCCTGTTGGGCAGCAGGACCAGTTTTAACACTCTCCCCTGCATCCATCCCAGGTGCTGCAGGAAACAAACACTTCCTACTTTCCCTTCCTGTGTGCATCTCTCTTCTCTAGAGTGGTGAGAGTATTTTGCAATATCATGTCATATTTATAAGGTGTAGTCAGTAAAATAAAAGTGTATTTTTTGTCCTGACCTGGCAGAAAAGCCATTCTCCAGTGTGCTCACTGTCAAGTCTGTTGGAGGAGTAGTTCCACCACTGGGATGCCTCTCACCATAGGTCTACTGCTACCTGAAAAAATGCCAAGAGGAAAGATCCACTGTATGTATGGTCAGACTGCACTACACACAGCCCATATGGAGTCTATCTTTAGTCTTTAAAAAAAAAGAAACAGTGATGGTTGCTGAGAGATCCAGATTTTCCTCTCCTTTCCATCTTGCACAGAAGGAACCGCCAACACAACAGTGCTGAGCTACATGGAGTAGAGGAGCCCGTTTGTCCCACCTGCTCTGCTGACAGCCATCCTGGTCTCTGAGACCACGAAGGCGATAAACACCTGGAAAGGTTTCTTAGCATCTCCTCAGGCCTATGTGACCAAGCTGCCAACAGCAACAGGGTCAAGCTGGGTTGGGCTCTCATCAGTCCCTTTAAGTTAAACACCTTTTTTGACTTGAATATTTTCAGCAGAGGCTTCAGGAGGAAGGCTCTGGGAGCAGAATGGGCATGTGGAGCAGTGGCGTGTACTGGTCTGTGGAGGTGACCATCTGCTGTGATGGTGTGAGAGAGATGGAGGGACAGGGTGGGACAGCAGCTGCCAGGCCAACAGTCACTCTGTGCCCCCAGCTGCCATTGTGAATGATGCTGGAAACACTCCTCTCATTTCCTAAAAACTGGTCAGAACAACAGAGCTGTGGTATCACACTCCACAAGAGGGAAGCTCACAGAAATCCCCTTTGCCCCCCCTTTTTTTCCCCCTTTTCCCAGCAAACACACATGAGTTATTCAGCTTGCATTTATCTGGCTGTCTTGAGCACACTGTTTTACTACAAACCACAGTGATGGCTTCTGTGTGCTAGAGATGCCACAGCTGGGTTAGACAGAGCCCTAGGCTGACATGTGGGGCTGGAGGAAGCCTTGGTTATCCAGAACTATGCTTGTTCTTTGGCACAGTTCCTGGGACACACTTGCGCTGCACCACAAAACAGTGTGGGGAGCTACCAGTTCCATAAAAAATAAAATTCAAAGAAGCCTGTGCCATCCACCTTATTAGGAGTCCCCTCAGGTGAAGACAAAGCAATAAAGTGCCTGTCCTAAAGAGCTTCCAGCTGAAGGAAAAAGATAGGGCAGTAATATGCAAATGTTCTATTAACAAAATTATTGCATAGAGCACTCTATGACCAGCCATGTTCTGACAAACAGTAAGAGGATCTGGTAACTCTTGGAATCTAGAAATTTTGGGAAAGATGGGCATCTCTCCCATAGGGTGATCTCATGAGACAGACGTGTTGTTAGCAGTTTCCCTGCAGGGATTTTGAGGTTGTTGGTACTGTTTATGCTATATAGAAATACTATCAGATATAAAACTGAAGTTTGTCGTCCATAAGACCCATTGGTCTGACACATTTGCTAAGGAATAGAGCAAACACAGATTGATCAGCGGCTGTTTAAGGCCAACAGGACTGAACGCAAACACTGTCTGCCTGAAATTGGTTATTTCCTTTGGAAAAGTAGTAAGTCTCATTCCCTGCAAGTGAGGATAATTTCCTATGCTTGTCCCATATTTCGATGTTTCTGTTCATATATTCCTGACATCTTCCAAATACTATCCCAGATAAAACACTCAATTACTTATTCAGTCACTTGAAATCTTGATGTTACAGAAAAAAACCAACCTGGATGCCCCTTGCATGTATTTTGCTTTAGTTTGATCAATTACTCTTTATTTACAGTTTATGACAAACTTTTTCGTTTTCACATGTCATTTTGGAAATAATACTAATTCCCATCAATGTATGTGTTATTTGCTGAACAACCCTCACAAATTCACTTCAGCCAACGGATTACTTGTTCACCTGAAAATCTGTGTATGAGTGTGTGTCATCTATTAACCATTTTCTGGGGTCTTGTTTCAGAAAGATAATAGTCTTTGAGTTAAGCAAAGTCTAATTCTGCAGTCAGGTCTCACTACAGAAGTGTTGTCTGTCCAAACGTAGAGTTTGGGTCCAACAGACACCTCTTCCTCGATATTGTCATTCCATTTATGTCCCCTAGGGCCAGGAGAAGGAGCTGGACATTGCAGTGGCTCCTGAGGGCCAGCAGCATGGGCCCTTACAGGAATGAAGAATTGTGCATTAGATCATGAACAAAAGCTAAATGACCTCCAGGATGAAAATATCAGCATCCTGATGTTGCAAGATCATTCAGAAAATGACCACTGTTGTGGTGTCTCTGCACAGAGCTTCAGCACAGCTGAGACCCAGAACATCACTCCTTCCCAGGTGCTGCTGCAGCATGTGGTGAGACAAGGGAGTGCTGGGTTTGGTCCAAGCTTCTCTGGGATTGGTTGCATTTGGTGCTCCTGTGGTAGGATGTGGTCAGGAGATTTGACAGTTGTTTTCTCCATTGAGGAAATGCTGATCTGTTGAAACCCAAATTTTGCTTGAAGAAACAGTGTTTTGCTTGAAAAACTCAGTATAAGAGATCAAAATGAGGGGACGATAAACCCAGTGTCAGGTCTTCCACCAATAAAGTGTCCTGACCAGCAGAGTACCTACATGCTCTTTTAGTGTCCTTTTTACTGTCAGCATATGTGAGACTCCTTTTCCTCTGTGGAAAACAGAATAAAATTCTTAATCTCTAAAAGTGTGGCAGACTGTGAAAAACCCTTTTCAGCACAGTTTCATCTGAATTGAAGAAATACAGTTTCTTTCCACTACCCACAAATGTTAGATCATTTCATACTAGTAAGGTGATATGCTGAAGAGATGAGTGGAATAAAAAATAAAAAGGAAGGATATTTTTAGTCTTATTTGCCGATTAAATAATTACTTGTATCATGTGTGCTAATTACAGATGTTGCAAAAATCAGAAGAAAAATGAAATGAATCAGTTGAACAGGAGTATAAAACCACGGAGTTGCCATGGGCTTCCATCTGCCCCTCGCCCTTCAGCCACCGAACAGCAGCAGCTGGGCAGGCAGAAGGAGGTGGTTCAGTTGGTTTCTGTGCTCCTCCTCATCCCAGAGCAGAACCGGCATTAAACTTGCTGTGGCTTTCCCACGGGGACTCCTCCTTATCTACAGACAGCAGCAAAAATCCCGGTGGCCACAGGGCCTCCTGACCAGGGCACGTGGTGCTCAGCCTCCCGCACTCACATGCTCTTTTCTCCTCCCGACAAAGGCAGTCTGGGAACCGGGGGCATCCCGGCGGGGTGTAAATCCTCCGTGCCACAGCCTTGGTGGCTCTCACACAGTGCTTCCCTGGCAGAGAGAAGAAACATGTGATGAATCTGTGTGCTCCATGAAAACGGCCCCTATCTTCATTGGGTTTAATGAGAAATCCTTCAAGCCTGTTAAGAGCTGGTATTTCCTGGCTTGTAATGTGGCTCCATCACCACTCCCAGGCAAATTGCAGCCTGTACACCCCGCTTACCTCCCCCCTGCCCTGCTTTGGGGCTGTGAAACACCTTCTCACAGGCACTGGGCTGAGGGGACAAGGGTTTTAAAGGAAAGGGAGGCTAAGGATAGGCAGGCAGCCTTGCCAAAAGGGAAAAAGCAAGTCCTCCATCACATGAAGTAATTTTCCAAATTGCAGAAACCGCCAATGCCCACTTTACATCCAGAGCAAATGCGGGTGCTGCTTAGGCAGGGTGCCTGCCAAGGACCACACAGGGTTTCTTTGCATTGCGTTTCCTCTGAAACACAACATCAAACTATTAAACTTTAATAGCACTAAAGAGGCTGGGGCATGAAACCCTTGATGCACATTCATAATGGGCAAAGGGAAAAGCCTTTCAAGATAGATTTATTCCTGGACCCTTGGATAGCTGCTCAGACAGGTCTGGGTTGCAAGGCTCCACTGCCCTTCCTTCTGCCCTCTAGTGCCAGAGAGAAAAATTAAATGTAAGGAAAGGAGTCTGCGATTTTCTCCTTGCAATGCACAAGAGAAAAGGAGGGAGAAAACACCATTTGTAGCTAAATGTTTTGATACCAGTTTAGGTGAAGCATTCCAGAAAAAGTTATGTCACAAAAGGCACTGTCAGCAGCGCTTATAGTGCCCTTTGGGAGCCAGATGTGCCTCTGCAAAGGGTAGGCTAGGTACAGAACATGATGGTATTGCTTCTGCTGTTGAACTGGACCCAGGTCTGCCAAAAGTGATGGAGACTCCCAAGTAAGGCAGGAGCTCACAGTTTTGTCCTGCAGGTTGGGACAGGGGTATCTCCGTAACCACCCAAAGATGTGTCTGTTCCAGTCCTGCTGCTTCCTTTAGGTTAAAACCCTGACTAAGCTTTGAGCCAAAATGTTTACACCAGCAAAGGGCCTGGTGTTGAACACTCTGAAACTCATTTAATTCGCACTTGCTCTTAATCTCTGCTTCTGAACACCACCTCATTGGGCTGAGTCAGACCTGTTACCCTGACTGCTCTCTTCCAAAAATGTTGTGGGAAAGGCAGCTGAGCCGGGGGAGTGCCCTCATGTCAGTGTTCACTTTTGTGTGTGCCTGTACTTGACATCTTTTGCTCAATGAAGGTGTAAGGGAAAAGCCAGGCTGCCATAATTTCAGCAGCTTCTGTAAAACAGAGGAGCTGTCACTTGCATATTGAGCTGCCAACAGCAGGTGAGAGCTCCAGGACATCCCAGGTACAAACAATAACAGGAGAAAACATGAAAGGGAGATGAAGGACTGGCCTAGTCTGGACAAGGGGGCTGACTGACGCAGCCCAGGGATGATCCTGAGGATCCAGTAAACCAGAGTGTATGGCTGGGAGTCGGCTGCCCCAAGTGACTGATGTCAAACGAGCCTAATGAGGACTAATGGGGCTGAGCCAGCTTGGCCATCAAATGGGCAAGAGGCCCATGAGAGGACAGACAGAACTCCCTGAGCCACGGATCAGTGTCACACTGGTCTCAACTCCCATCAGACTGCAGTTTTGAAGGTCTAACATCCTTCTGATGCTCAAGGCAACACACTGGACGGGAGTTCCTGACCAACTGCTCAGCTCTTCGAAAGGTTCCTGCCTTGAGATGTGTGAACTCTTTTTCCTTATACTTCTTCCATACTCCACTGCTTTTAACCCTTCTTATTCTCCTGCTGCTTTGCCTTTCACCTGGCCCAGCAAGATGAGACCCTGACCCATCCTGTCCAGTCCAGGGGCCTTCCTGCCACCAAAGGCTTCCTTGGCACTGCCATGGGCACCAACAACATCCTGAATATGCTGTGTTACCCCCCCTCTTTTTCCATCCTCTCCCTTTTCCTCCTCTGTGCAAATCTTGCAGTCACATAGGAAGCAATTAGGAAAAGTGACCAGAACTAAGTCTTTCCTCTTGTCTTTGTTACTTGACAAAACAAGAGTTTTAAGCCATATCCTCCCTTTGAAAAAAGAAGTTGTGATTGTGTACATTTTGCCCATCTACTCAATTTCAATTTCAAAATGGTTACTCCTGTTTTTGATCTATTTCTCTTGTGTATCCTCATCAGGATGTTTCAAAACTTGGCATGAATTTTTCAGTGTTACCCCCTCGACTCCAAACCCTGCAAGGTGACAAGCTGTTCAGTGTCACACAGCAAGAAAAACTGGTTTGAATTTCTGCTTCCCTTAGTCTGTTTATCTGTTCAATTAGTTCTTTGCATTCGCCTACAAACAAGATTCCTGGCTGCACAGGTCATGAGCAATGCAAGGTGCCAGGAAAGTCCTCTAGGGAAGCCACTGCCATTTTGTGGTTCCCTGCCAAAACAAGGATCTAGAGGATCTGCAGCTGAGGGGATGCAGGAGTGGACACAGCAGTGCAGCTTTAGCTAAGATACAAGAAGTGCTATGATGTTGTTACTGGAGAAAAGATAACACAACAACCCCCCAGCTTTATTCAGGGATCTGCTGTGGCCCTTCCTCCAAAATCAAAGTTGGGGTTTCAGGAGGATATTCACTTTTTTCCTTTTTCTGCTGCACCTTGTTGTTCTCAGGGACTTAAAATCTGACACAGTAGGAAGAAACTATGTAATGTAGAAACTTCTTACAGCAACTGCTGCTGCAGGCTGGTACAGGAGGGCATTTCAGGGAAGTTACCAGCCCCCACAAACTGTGCTGTAAGCACAGTATGTGCTCATTGCTCCCTTTTCCAGATAGTTGTGGGAAGTCCCAGCCTTCCTTTACAGTAAAATCATCACAGTTCCACAGCAAAATGGGAAGACCTGAACTCACTTAAAAACACAGAACAAGCAAGGTACAGGGGGGTTCTCTGAAGGTAGTGAAACAGAGGGGAAAAACCTGGAAAAGGACACAGAAAAGGCATCTTGTGCAGGCAAGCTTGGATGGAAAAGCTGAGGGAGAGCACTTCTGAGGTTTGTCTTTGTCCATCAGAGGTTGAAACTTACCTTCACTTCAGTCATTCCTGTGATGCAGGAACTCCTTGAATGCTCTTTATGAGTAAACAGGGTAGCATCACATAAAATGAGCTTTCCAACACAGTATTCTCCTCTTCATGAAAAGAATTGTCAGGATGGTTGAACAACTCTCAGGTCACATAAAGAGTAATGCACGTAGACATAGACCTGTGTCTGCTCCTTACGCTCACACCCACACAAGAACATTTCAGATGTGGTTCAGGCGATGTGCCACTGCCTTTGATGGGAACAGTCACAAGAGCACGCTGGGGGATGCTGAGGGATAAGTCAGTCTCCTGTTCCCTGCCCCATGACATAGAGTCCCAGCTCCACCAATGCTGTGTGAAGTCCACAGGCACCATACAGGCAACACTGACCCCATCCTGGCACTGGCAGTTCCCACCCATCACCAATCTGCCAAACCAAACGAGTGCCACAGCAGCCAGAGACTGATGTCCTCCTCAGTAAGCTGCTATATTCTAATGCCATCTCATCCTGAAATGATGCCAAAATCTCTGACCTGCTACCAGTTAAAACCTTTTTTATTTTATTTAAGAAACAATCTCAATCTCTTCTGGTTATCCTCTCAGGGAAAAGCTCTGAGATAGGGCAGCTCAGGGAGAGCAGCACTGGAAGCCACGGGCTTTGCCTTCATGTCACAAAGGCAACTGAAAGAGAGAAGAGAAGCTCCTTTCTCCCTCACCTACCACTCGATCTCCCTCAGTCTAAAGATAATGTGTCACTCTATTGCGCTTTAGCGAAGGTGAGGCATCCATCTCTCTTGACACTGCTCAATAAGAGGAGGAGCTCAGGGACTTCATGAGGAGGAAGACAGCATCAGAAACAGCTCGCCGAAAACTATGCGTGGTTATGCCAGCGGGTCACATGGCCAGCAGGAGTTGGGGGCGGGAAACACAAGCAGTACCACACTACAACACATTGGCTGGCAACATCAGGACTCTTGAGATAAGTCCAACTCCCTACCTAAGCAGGGTCAGCCAGAGCAGTTTTTCAGGGCTGCATATTATCAGGTTTCAATACCTCCAAGAATGGAAACTTCACAACCTCTATGGGTAACCTGATTCAGTGTTTGACCATCCTCACTGTAAAATAGCTTTTTCTTATGTTTCAGTATATTTTCCTGTGTTTTGGGTTGTGTTCCTTGCCTCTTGCCCATTCTCTGAATATCCTGAGGAGATCCTGGTTCTGTCTTCTTTCATTGCTCTTCTCAGCATGTATATTACACAGAGAAGATACCTGTACTTCATGTCTCTTTTCCAGGTTGAACAGTTCCAGCTCGGGACTGGAGAAGAGATGCATCAGGAGCAATGTAGGTGATGGATAAAGAACCAGCAACAACTCCATGATCAAGGTGATGAGGACCTCATCAACAGCAGGTCCCACTCAGCGCCTGCTGGTCTCGGTGATGGCATGAATATCATAGCCCAAACACAGCCCCTTCCCAGCCTGGCCTGGGGTGTCCACACCCAGTGGGTGTCCACAGCCACTGGGGCTGGCGTGCATCAGGTGGCTGAGACACTGAAACCACATTTGAAACACAAAGAAAGGAAGGGAGATGATGGTGCCTGTGCTTTTCTTACAGTGATGGCACTTGTGTTTTCCTTACAGCAAGGTGGTCCTCCTGGGTTCTACTTTATATTTTGTTCTCTTTCACTTCTCGTGTTTGTGTTTGCAGAAACCATCCCACAGTTGCTATGTGTAAATATGTCACCTGTTGAAGTGTTGCTTCTCCAGACAAGCCTTCCTGTCCCAAGCTGAGTGTGACGGATGCGTCCAAGCCCCATGTCCTGCCCTCTGCTGCCGCACCCTGTGGTGAGCTGCTTGAGTGTACTGCCAACCAGAGCTGCACCGTGGGGACCACACTGCCACAGCCAGTGTTTGCACATGGCCATATCCTCCCTTTGAAGTAACACAGGATCCTGACGTGGCCCAGGGAGGTAGTTCCTCCTGTTCCACTGCTTCCACCACCTCTTGTAGCTGCCTTGGTCAGGCCCTGCCTGTAACCTCCTCTTACCCAAGCTCTGTCAGCTGCCTGCCTGCCCCAGCTCCGCAGCAAAGACACTCCCTTCATCCAGCACAGTTTTGCCAACCTGTGTGAGGTGTGTTGAATTAAGCCCACAGTTCATCGCTGCTGGTGTTGATCTGGGTTAAGGCCAAACCTCTGCTTCACAGCTTGGCACCCAGAAAAGCTGCTTGCTGCGGCTGCCCTGGTTCCTGAAATTCCAGCAGCAGAGCCTGATGGCTCCTCCGTGCCTCCTCTGTGTTCCCTGCCGGGCAAACCCATCAGATTCCCCATGGCCTGGTCCCTGGTGACTCAGATGCTTTGGAGGCACCGCGGTGCATCAGCTGCTGCAGAGCAGCACTGACAGACATGCCAGGGAGAGGAACAGCCAAGAGGAGCTGAGGCACAGCCAGAGGCTCCCGACGTGAGACAGTGTTTATTTTTAGTGTGGTAGCACTGAGGATACGGAATGAGCTGCTTCCCTCTCGTCATGCTGACGCCATCACCTGCCACCCACGCGCCCACTAAGTGGGTTATCACAGCCCATCAGGCTCCCAGGGAGAGGGAAAGAACACAAAAAGGTCACTTCTCTCCTGTTGCCACCAAACAGTAGAATACATACAGGGTTGTGATGTTTATTAATGGACTTTGGTTTAAAGTGCTGAAGGTGTCTTGGGCAGGACATCATCTCTCCTGCTGTGCAGAGCTCCAGGACCAGCTGTAAGTCACTGTCGTCCCAAACCCATGAGAAATACGAGATCTACAGCACCCACAGAGGGCTTTACTCTGTCTCAGTTGATAAGATACTCCCTGTATCCTTGAATTTTCCCTGACCTGTCAATATCCTCTCCTCTCAGCTAGACATTGCTAAAACCACTGTGATCCCAGCTACCAACCCTCCTCTCAGATGCCTTCTCTGTCATTTTAATTTTCCCACCTGACATATCAAAATTCACACTTGTCTGAGATGTTTGTGTCCTTTGTGCCACAGTGTTTACAGGCATTCTCATGGGATGTTGTTATCCTCATCTAACACAATGCAAGCTTCCCATCCCCCATGTCAGTGAGAGATGAACAATGTGCTCAAGACAGCAGAGACCATCCCAGCCCTTTGTACCTCAGGGTCACACTTTTCCCTCCTTGCTTATTTCTCCCCCAGTTAGGGTCCCTGGTCCACAGGTCCCACTCCTCCCTATTCATCATCCTGCATGTCCTTCCAGCACAGAACTCCTCACCAGGAAGTTTCAGCCCATGCTGTTGAAGATTTTTCTTCCTCCAACTTGTTTTTTAAAATTTCTGGCACCAACAAGGCACTTGCTGAAGTAGTGCCTCTCTGCTCTTCATCTGCCTCACCATCTGCTTAAGAGAGCGTGGGGCAGGGGGATTTCTGCAGAGATTTGTAGACAGAAGGCCAGAAAGAACCAGGATGATTGATATCCCCAGCATATAATAAATGCTGTAGACAACCAGAGAGCAGTTCCCACAGCAAGTCCTTCATCACTCAGTGCCCTATCCCTAAACAGTGCAGACCCAGACTTCCTGCCTTTTTTTTTTGAATGGCACTAATTAAAACATTTTTTTGTACTATGAAAATATGTAACTATACAGGGAGAGGACAGCTAAGGTTTGGAAATCTTGATGACCAGATTTGGGAAGGCTGAATTCTTGGGAGAGCAGCAGTTTTTCAGGCACATGTGCACACAGAATGTTGAGCTTGCAGTTTAATTGGAAAATAATTCCATCCTGTAAAACATGTTGACATTCCTAAATGTTTTGCTCCAGTGAATATTGACACCCCTCTCCTTGGGGAGCTAGGACTTGGTGCTGTGCTGAACGTCATCCCCTGCATAAACCCAAAGCTGTGTAATGGGAGCCTCCTACTCCTGCCAGCCCAACACTGATGGAAGAAGCCCTAACAGCACAGGAGGCAGTACAAACAAATGCCTCCTTGCCATCTAGCCATGGCTCAGTGGCCCTTCACTCAGTGGGGGTTTACTGAGTCACTAACTCTGTGACTCAGGTTATTCCAAAGACTCTCTTCAGCTACTGATCCTGCGTAGCTATGCATCCATAAGCACAGATCCAGCTTTCTCCCTGCCACAGAAAAACTGTCATTTCACCTGACCTGAAACATAGTAATCATTCCTCAGCCTCAGGAGACTGAAGAACCTAAAATTTTTAACCTAGATGGAAGTCTGCTATGCTCTATTACCAGCCAAGGAGTACATGACAACAGAGGGGTATTTCCCCAATCCTATCTCTACGTGGTATCCTACAACTCTTCATTTTATTCCTGCCTTCCAGGAACACTGCCAGACACAGGGAGGACTAAAACCTCTTCATCCCACAGCCATAGCCAGTAGACTCTGATTTGGTTCTGGCAATAAGCTTACTCTGACTTGCTCAAGTCATATCTCTCAGCAAGTCTTCTCAAAAACCTAATTATAGCATAACCACCAACAATAACATTAGCCTGGACAGTTCTGGGAATTCCTTCTTGGTGTCAGAAAAATCCAAGGCTGAAGCCCAGCAGCACAGGTCTAACCTTTACCCCAGAGCCTGAGTGGTGTTTGACTGGGATGATTTATTCAGCCAGTCATCTGCCTGAATAAAGGGCAAGAGAAGCTAATAGATGCAAACTCTTTTAAAATGTGCATGGAAGTATATTTATTTTCTTTGTTTTTGTTAGAAAAACCTTTTATTTCAAGAATTAGTGCTTTCTTTTTAAAATACCACTAAAGCTTCCCCCAGTACAGTCTAAGTCTCTAACAAAAGACAGTGTGATACATGGTGTTCATTTAGGTGTAGACACACGAGAACATACTGCAGGCATATCTGTGATATGAAAAGTCATTTTATGAAGCACTTCACAAAGGGCTTCAGCATCTCCCTGGGTAGGAGCTGACACTGTGTGGGTGGTTCACTGGAGCCTCCTACAGAGAGGAACACTGAGAAGCAACACACAGAGCTTCCCACTGCAAACCAGTGGGGGAAGGCTGGTGTGACAGGCTGCTTGGGAATTTTTGTCCAAGAATATCTGTGTAATTGGACAATCTCTTAAATACTGTAAAATATAAAGAGGATCCTACAAATCTTTGTCTGCAGATCTCTTGTTTAGTAAAAACCGCATTACTCATGGCCAGAGAGAATTGACACTGATAATGTAGTATTTAGTGCCATATTTTAGTAATTCTAAGAATCAATAAACTCTAAATAGCATGGCAATTTACTATCTCTGGCAAATGCCTTTTTCTAATGATGGATTTAAGCAAAAGTGGAGCGGCTGAGAGACACATAGTTGATTTAGCAACACTGGTGCCTAATTCTTTGGAAGACACTCTCCTAAAAGGATACTGCTTTCTCTCCAGACTTCTGGGCTTAGACTCAGGGTTCCTAGCAGGGACAGGCAATGTGCAGTAATTGACCCCACGTGTACCCTTTGACTCTATCAGATACAAGCTGATCACAAGTTAGAGGCATGCACACACCTGCAGGGCTGTGGGCTTACTGGCATCATGGAGACATGGTGGGATGGCTCCTAAGACTGGAGTGTTAGAATGGAAGGATATGGGCTCTTTAGGAAGGACAGGCAGGGGATATGAGGAGGGGGTGTTGCCCTCTATGTCAATGCCCAGATGGAGTACATGGAGCTTTGCCTTGGGATGGATGAGAGCCTATGGGTCAGGATTAAAGGGTGGACAGGAACAGGTGACATTGTAGGGGGTGGTCTGCTAAAGGCTGCTCCAAAAGGAAGATCAAGTGGATGAGGCCCTCTACAGACAGATAGGAACAGCCTCATGTTCACAAGCCCTAGTCCTCACTTTGGACTTCAACCACCCCAGTATCTACTGGAGGGATGCACAGCAAGGCATAAACAATCCTAGAATGCCATGATAACTTCCTTCTGCAACTGATAGAGGAGCCAACAGGGAGCAGTGCTATGCTGGACCCTGTTCTCACCATCAAGGAGGGTCTGGTGGGGAATGTGAAGCTCAAGGGCAGCATGGGATGCAGAGATCATGACATAGGGGAGTCCAAGATCCTCCGGGCAGTGAGGAAAGCACACAGTGAACTTACTACCCTGGACTTCAGGAGAGAAAACTTTGCTTGGTAGAGTCTCATGGAACAAAGTCCTGGAGGGAAGAAGGGTCCAAGAAAGCTGGTAAATATTCAAGGATCATTTCCTCCGGGCTCAGGATGCATCCGAACAAAGAAGGATCCAGGAGAAAACACCACGAAGCCTGCATGAAATAAAAAGGAGCTCCTGGACAAATGCAAACACAAAAAGGAAGCCTACAGAGTGTGGAAACAAAAACAGGCAGCCTGGGAGGAATACAGAGAAACTGTCTGAGCAGCCAGGGGTCAGGTTAGGAAAGCTAAAGTCCTGATAGAATTAAATTGGCTGGGAACATCCAGGGCAAAAGTTTCTATAGGTACAGTGGTGATAAAAGAAAGACTAGAGAGAATGTCTGTCCTCTCAGGAAGGACACGGGAGATCTGGTTGTTCTGGTATGTTTCAAACTGGAGAAGAGAAGGCTGCACGGAGACCTTAGAGCCCTTCCCAGTACCTAAAGGGGGTCCACAGGAACCCCCTTCCCACAGGATGGGAAGGGACTCTTTGTCAGAGTGTAGTGATAGGATGAGGGTAACAGTTTTAAACTGAAAGACAGTAGATCTAGGTTAGACATTAGGAAGGAATTCTCTACTGTGAGGGTAATGAGACACAGGAACAGTTTGGACAGAGGAGTTGTAGCTGCCACATCCCTGGAAGCGCTCAAGGACAGGCTGGATGAGGCTCTGAGTATCCTGGTCTAGTGGAAGGTATCCCTGCCTATGTCAGGGTGGTTGGAACTAGATGATCCCTTCCAACCCCAAGCCATTCTATGATTCCATGTTTATTTGAGTTAGCTCAGCCCTCTTTCATGCAGTCCTAGACCAGTGCTCAGAGCAAGAAAAAGCAGATGCATCCAGATGATTTTCTTCTAACAGAGCAGCTGAGCCACATCCAAACGACTAAGTTCAGATAAATTGAGCCATCAGATGCCCACTTAAGACAAATTAGTTTAGAATGGCCATGCTGCATTTGTCAATGGTTTAATGTACTAGAAGTATATTTATAAGACAGGGCTAATTTCCTAGTCCTTGAAGAAGAACACTTTGAGAAAGCAACTGCTCCATCTAGCAAGGTATTTTCAGATGCAGCCAAAAGGGCATTTGAAGCATTAGTTTACTATGAAACAGCTTTGGCCAAGAGTCACTCTTCAGGTTGAGGAGATATGGTCTTCGTTTTTTATAACTCAAACAGCTGAAGTAAGTGGCAAAACACTGAAGACATCATAGATCATGTTGAGCAAGTTCTCTGCTTCTTCTCTTTGACCAGATTATACAACAGCTGCAATGCAAGCCAGAAGAATTACTCAACTATTTTTTATAAATTGGATTTTAAAATTCCAACAGGGAATGATCCTCTTAGTTGAGCCAGCTTTGTCAGCGAGAGACATTAAAAAAAAAAGGCGCCTACTGGTGCCAGCAGGGCAGGGCTGGTGGGGCAGGGTGACCATCCAGCCTGTGCAGCCTCTTCCTGGCACTGCTGGCTCACGGGGGTGCTGACACTGAAACCCTCTTTGCTGCAAGAGGAGCAAAAAGCCTAATTCTTTGGGCCTGGAGCTTTATTCAGCTTTCCCCTGACTGTCTCTTCCTTTGTCACTGCTCATTTCTAGCTCAGACTCCTTCCCCATGTCCCAGGGGAGCAAGGAGAACAGCCAGGGTGGCTGGCTGAAGCAGGACAGCAGAGGAGGCTGGGAACAGGGTAAGGTCAGGACAAAACTGGACTAGATTGCTTGGGAAGGCAGTTTCCACTGTGGAAACAAAGTGAACATAACAGATAATCTGTCTGGCATGAAGAGAACAGAAGCAAGGCCACAGACTCATTTTCTGAAGGTCCTTTTGGACCATTCCCTATTACACTGAGACAGCAATCCATACTTTCAAACATGTACTGTCTCATAAGAGCAGCCACGGTGTACAAGAAAAAACCCAAACAACAAGTACTCATGAGCTTGGAGAAGTGGTGATCAGGGTTACAAGCCTCTGTGTCTCACTTTAGACTTTGTCAAGTATTACACGACCTCTTAGGAGAAGTAGAATTCCAAAATTTTTTGAGTCTCCAGTTAAGCAAAGGTGAAAGACAACTACAATTATTCTCCTCTGTGTGGAAAAGTTCTGGAAGGAAGACTGCAGCTGAAGTATTGGCTCCAGTTTTGGGCCAATAAAACCAGCGAATTAGAGCCAGTTCAGAGATCACCAAGGTGTTTGGGGCTGGGCAGGGAGGCTGAGGGAGCTGCCACTGGTCAGCATGGAGGTGGGATGACTTCGGGGAAACCTACCTCTAGCCCCCCAAACCTATGGGGAGCCATCAAGGAAGGAGAGCTGGACTCTGTACCTCAGGGTTGAGGGAGGATGAGAGAGAACTGGCACAAGGGTTTAAGGAAAAATTTCTCCCTAAGGACAGTCCAACACCAGAGTAGATTGCCCAGAGAGGCTGCACAGTCTCCATTCTTGGAGACTTTCAAAACCCAGCTGGAGAAAAAACCTCCTGAGAAAGGAGCTCTGATCCTCCTTTGAGCAAGATGTTGAACCAAACACCTCATGAGATCCCTTCAGACCATCTGCATCTTGATGGGCTGAATTTTGATTTTGATCAACTTGAGTAGCTCTTCAGGCTCTGATGAAATATGAGCACACACATTTACACAGCTTGTATAGAAGCCGATCAAGATGCAGATGAACAGCTCTCCAGGCTCCATTGCCTATTGATCCAATCTCCATGGACTAAGCAGACAATTCAATTTATGTGCATGTGCAAGCTGAGTCCCAACCACTGCCTAGTAGTTTATAACTTAATTTCTGTATATTATATACACATTCCTTGCTCTTTTATGCTGTATTAGCAGACAACAGTCTAACACAATCTCCCATTTAAGTGCTTACAAGGCAATTCTAGTGTCATTTGCTTGGGAGTTTTTACCATGCTGAGCTCAGTCTGTCTTGGCAGCTGCGGGCAAGGCATGGCAAGACCGTGTAAGAAGCAGAGGAGACCAACAACTTTTTATACATCTTAATGGAGAAGTATCTTTAGTCATGGTGCTCCAGTCTCCATGAGCATAAGAAGCCCCCACAATCACCCAGCTCAGCCTGCTGTTTTCTTCTTGGTGCACAGGAATTTTTAAATCACCAGATCTTAGAGAAATTGAATCAAGTCAAAAAACATTTAGATGTCCCTGGAAATGCTGCCAAACACCTGAAGGTGACTGTGGATCAGGTGAGGCTGTGTCTGGTGAGAATGAGTATCTCCATGGATGGAGACAATCCCTCTAGGCAACCTGCACCAGTGTTCAATTACTCTTAGAACAATCAAAGGGGTTTCTTCTGTCTGAACAGAATTCCCTGATTCAGTTTGTGCCCACTGTTTCTTGAACTGTCACTGGGCACCACTGGGAAGAATATGTCTCCATTGTATACAATACAATACTACAATTGTATACAATATTACAAATACTCATCAAGTACTTGCACACATGGACAAGATTTCCCTGAGCTTTCACTTCTCCTGGTCGAACAATCCCAGCTCTCACACTCTCCTTGTATGACTCCAAATCCCTTGGTCATCTTCACAGTCCTTCGCTAAATTCACTCCAATGTGTCCATGACTTCTTTGGGACAGGGGAGCCCAGTGCTGGTTCCAGCACCCTAGATGTGGCCTCACTGGGGCTGAGCAGAAAGGAAGGATCACTCCCCCACAACCTTCTGGCAATGTTCCTCCTACAGCTGCCCACGGTGCCACTGGTCTTCTGTACTCTGTACATTGCTGTTTCAGATCCAGCTTGTTGCCCATCCAGATGCCCCAGGCCCATTTCATAGAATCATAGAATCAACAAGGTTGGAAAGGGCCTTCAAATCATCAAGTCCAACTCTTGATCCAACACTGCTGTGGTTACCAGACCATGGCACTGAGTGCCACATCCAGTCTCACCTTAAAAACCTCCAGGGACGGTGAATCTACCACCTCTCTGGGCAGCCCATTCCAATGTCTGGTTACCCTCTCTGTAAAAAACTTCTTCCTAATATTCAGCCTAAACCTCCCCTGGTACAGTTTAAGACCGTGCCCTCTTGTCCTACTGCTGGTTGCCTGGGAGAAGAAACCAACCCCCACCTTGCTACAACCTCCTTTCAGGGAGTTGTAGAGAGTGATGAGGTCTCTNTGATACACCATAGCCAGCAATAAAGTAGATGAACATGAGCAACTCACCCTCTTCCAACTAAAAGGGCAACTGTCAATAGAAACTACAGTTTTAAGTCACAGAAAAGGGGTTTCTACACCCAATTTCAGGTNAGCTGCTTTCCAGCTGGTCACCCCTAGGTGCATGGGGTTATTTCTCACCAGGTGCAGGACTGGGCATGTCCCTTTGTGGAACCTTGTAAGATTTATGTTGGCCCATTTCTCCAGCCTTACTGAGACAACCAAGCCTACAACATTCAACAAGCCAAATCTTTGATACACCATAGCCAGCAATAAAGTAGATGAACATGAGCAACTCACCCTCTTCCAACTAAAAGGGCAACTGTCAATAGAAACTACAGTTTTAAGTCACAGAAAAGGGGTTTCTACACCCAATTTCAGGTAATTCTACATCATTTAATGCAGAAAGAAAGTAGTGACTTTTCACACCAAATCAGTGCTCATGTCTGCTGTGCCCTGGGGTGTCAGAACCACTGCAACAGCAGCACCTCCTATGGCTGAACACTGAAGCATGTGGTGCGCTGCTTGCATGACTTCCTAAGTTCAGCGCTGCTGTACTTCCCTACCTTCCCATTCCAGAACCACTTGGGGTACCTATAACCCTTTTCCCATGTCAGAACTAAAACACAGTTCCACAGAGCATCTCTTGCCTTTTTTTATTTTCAAGTTTGATGTACTTTAAACCTGGCACATAACTTCCACGTATCCCAACCCAGTGTGGCTGCCTTTGGATTTCCTAGGCTGGGATGAAAGCATGCATTCAGCACTCAGGATGACAGCCAGCATGGCTGAGCTTCTGTCTCCATGGGAAGCTCTAATTCAAATGAAAAGTAAAATACAAAGGTTTATCTGAAACAGGATTTGCTAGCAAGGAAGCATTTGATTGCCAGTCCAAGCAGTAAAATCCCCTGAGAAAATCACTCCAGCAAATTGGTCACTTCAGTGTCTACCATCCAAATCAACAGGTCTCTCCAGCATTTATTTGTCATAGCTTCAAGGCAGGCATCTTCCCTCAGCAGCAGAATGACTCATACCAGAGAAGATGGAGCCAGCATTTGCCAGCATGTAGGAAGAACACAGACTCCAGCAAACGTAGGAATGAAGAACTCAGTATCTGACAAACACCATAAACCCAGCAACAGCTATAAATATTCAAAGATAGAGTACACTGTTTTGAATTCATTCTATACGTTATAATTTTGGACACATACCTAGATAATCCTCCTTTAAGTGCCAAATTTGCTTTAATGAGTGGGACAAAAATACAAAATTCCTGCAAACTGAAATGATTCAAAATGCCAAGTCTATTGTGTTTCTGAAAATAGGTGCAATTCTTAGAAGCTGGGATCAACAGCTGCCATCTACCACAAGCAATGCAGTTTTCAAGAATGAGAACAGTGAATCAGTAGAAAGGAAGAGGAAAATATAGCAGGAGAAGGGAAATGACTGAATTTTACAGATCCTATTTATAAAGGGGAACAAGACAGAAATTGCATTCCTTGTAGAGTAAGACTGTGTAAGGCCAGGCTGGCCACTGACACCACGGATGCTCAAGAATTTCCATTTAGGAAACAGGCCTTCTCCCCCACAGAGCCTGTTTAATTGCCCATCCCCAAACCTTCATTCCCAACACAGTGCATCCTGCTGCCCTCCTGCTGGGAGGCACACAGCAAAACCCCCCACCCCGGGCTGGCTTGTGGGGGCTTCAAGACTCTGCCGTGCCGAGCCGGCTCTGCCGCACACTAAGCCAAGCCCGAGCTAAGTACATTGACGTTGGAGACGAAAGAGCAAAATGACAAAGGTTTCTCATGCATGCTATGGCTTTAGGTTCCTGGAAAACATCCCCCGTCTTGGAAACAACAGGCTGGACCTGCTGAATTTCACTCACTCATTCTATCTGGGCTGGCATCTCAAGCTGTATGGAGAGCACACATACGACTTTGTTTTGGAAGACATTAGACACATTTCGTTATGTAGCACTGATTCCATCCATGTAGATTTCTTAGATCCATCCAGCTTTGGTGTGTTTTACAACTCTAAATTCTTCCATTTACCCCTCCTTCCTCAGAGCATCCTCAGCTATGCTAGATTTACTGCTCTGCAGACGCCGGCTGCCTACAGCAAATGGGATGTGAAGCCATCAGACTGCAGGATGGTTTCCGCACCTTACGTGCGTAACACAAGCACACAAAGCAATTTACTCTTCAAAACTGATGAGAATTTAAGAGAGATTAGGGAACAATTTTATCTTCGGCTCCCTCCCCACAGCACATACCCCTTTTGCTCTCCATTTTACAGAACAGTGAACTGTGTCCAAACCAGTTGTGAGGAGACAATGCCCAGACTCCTCAGTCTTTCACCATGAGACAGATTTAAGATTTAGCATATTTACAGCTTGTATATAATAACCATATAGGCCATAGCAGAAATTGGACTCTTTCACCTCCCCATTGTGAAAATCAGGCTCAAAAATGACCAAGCTTGATGAGTTGAGCTACATTCAGCAGAGTTAGCAAGGTTACACTTAGGCCGAGATCTTTACCTTCCATTTGCCGTTAGCCAGTTGTACCAATGCTCAGTTTACTTCAGCTGATTGTAACACTTCTCCCGCCAGGACCATGACCACACCAGTCTCCTGTGGACATCAGTTGTGCATTCCTGTCCATTCCTCAATTCTGCTGATGGTACCACTACAGCTTGGGATCTATTCCAAGAAGTCCTTTCTCAGTTACTTTTTAGACCAGCCAATGTGCTGATGTCAGGGAGCAGACGGGCAGGAGGGATGTGACGCAGCTGAGGCTGGCCAGCCTCTTTACATGATTTCTGTGCTTATTTGTCATAACAGCTCAGTATTCCATGTGCCATTCCAACAGGAGTTAAATTTCTACCTGATCAGCTTACACTGGGCATTGAAATATAAGCAAGATCTATATGCATGCTGAGAGTGGATGCTGCAAGTAACTGGATGGCACCAGGTTGTTACACAGCTTATTCTCTCAAAAGCAGAGACGAAGTGTGTAACATTACTTTCATCTATAAACCAGCAAAATTTGAAATTCAATCACTTCCCTGACTTAAGTTGCACCCATAAAACCCCAGCTATACCAGGTTTTAACTGAAACGTCTGTGAAGTAAAAGCGTATTGGAAAACTTAAAACTTCATAAGATGTTTTTACTAAAGAAGCCTTAGGATCAAAGCGCAATGAATCAGCTTCTGTGACAATAAGTACTCTCCGGATGCACAATTGCATATAATCTTCCATATTCACTCTTTCTCATCATGCCCAGGAGGAAATGAAATCACGTGTTCAACATGAACATTGGTGCAACCATCACCAAGCATCACCTTGTTCTGGGGAAATCTGGCACTAAGGGGACACTGCCCAGTTTGCTGTGTGAACAAATCAATCCCCAATTTCTGTCCAAGCTGCGGTGCTCCTCGAGAGCCACACTAGGGTTTATGGCAACATTGCTGACAAATTTCCATGCATTTTTACACAATAAGTGGTAGAAAACTTTGTCCCAAGGGCAGAACAGGATACTCCATGCTGAAGTGAAAACTGGTTGCTTTCAACTACTCGAAGTCCAGGTCATAATCAAATCCCAAAGTTTAACTGACTTTCCTAACATGGAGAAACTCACAGCACTCAGTGTATCCTGGTATTCCTGTGTTGCCTTACTCTGCAGACAGATAGTGGTGGGGAAGTAAATCAGCAAGCAGCTTAATCTGTGCAGGAGCTTAGACAAACCACCAGTCTAAAGAATAATACTGCAATTCTTCCCACGATGCTTAGAGAACACAGTAACCATTAATGCTTCCATGCTTAGATCCATTGCTAAACTTGTTCAGAGACAGCTGAATGAGAGACAAACCTTAAAAGAAAAAGAAGGTGTATTTCCAAAATATTTTTTATGTAGAGCATATCCCAGAAGCTCTTTTTCCTAGAGGCAAGAGCAGAATAATCTCTAAAATTGACTGAAGTAAAAGATAAGTCCAGGACATCTCCACATTTGAGAGCCATGAAACTAAAGCACCAACCCAAATGTTAAAATACATACTGAAGACCAAGCCAACACCTTTTCTAATAATTTGATGAAACCACTAATGAAGAGATCCTCCCGTAACCAAAGATCACACAAGCTTTTTTGTTTGCTTTAAAAATGTTAACCAGTCATACCTCCCTAATAGAGATAGATACTGCTGCTTTCAGAGATATGTTATAGGGGTTCCTGCTGCTGCTACATAACCTTAGGTGATGGCTACAACAGCTGTGTTGAGCAGAAGAGCAAGCAAACATTTTTTTCCCAAAATCAGAAATATACAATTTCCAAAAATGGGAGCGAAAGACAAAAGGTAATGAAAAATACAGCTGAAGAAAGGTTTAATTAAAAAAATCAGGAATTCAACAGTGCCTAAATCTTTATTTTTCATAACCTACATATTTTTTTTTCAAATTAGACAGTTTTACATTTTATGACACAAAAGGAAACTTAAATTACTGATAGTTTACATGTAAGCTTGATTCCAGTCTTAATGGAAGAAGAACAAAAACAAAAACCCTCAAAAAGGCTCCCATATTACACTTCTGTTTCATGAATTGGCAGCTGTTAGGTCTCCTTAGAAATCTTAGATTGTCTGCTGCTATTAGTGTAATTGGTTACAAAGCACAAAAGTCCCTACCTGTAGCTACTGAAGGAGATACAGAGATAGGTGTGCACCATTACAGTCAGCTGTTGCTTGTGATACACTGCACCATGTTCCAACAAGGGCCTTTTCCATGCCAACTGCTCAGGGCTTTGAAGGATAATGCAGCAAGGTAAAAAAATTGCCACTGTTCACAGATTTCTAAGTGGTGAGTAACAGTGTCACGGTGAGGGACTGATCTGAAACAACCTTTGGTTTTGAAAGCAACCTTCATTTTTTTAAATTCCTGGAAGGAGAGTCTCAGATCCCATTTTGACTTGTTTTCAAAATTAAAAGCATCACCACGCAGTCCTACAAGGTAAAATGCCAATTTTAATTACTGCATCCCTGAACCTTTAACTCAGCTATTGCTTTTGGGAGGTTTTTCATTTTAAAAGCCACATTTTAATCTCTCTCTGTATCGTAGCAACAGTCTGCATGCAACTTCACAACTCTACTCCGAAAACTCCATTTTGTCACTGAGTGGGGAAAAAAAAAAATAAAAATCTCAAAGTAAAATGCAGTAAGGAGAAGTTGTATGGTATGTTACACAGCAATTTGGCATGTCACTTTGTTGGTTTTGTTTTGGTTTTTTTTTTTAAAAAAGCTATAAAAACCACGTCAGAGGAAGGTTTAAACTTTTGGTGCAACAGACTGTTGCTGGGTAAGCAGTAATTACAGTGTATTGACCTCGCACAAATGGCAGCAGAATACATTAGAACAGCACAACACACCCCGCTGGTCTCAATATATCACCTCGGGTACCAGCTGAGTATCATGACGAGCCTACACAGTCGCTGTAAGGAACCACTCGCGATTGTTTGCAGCTGGAAAGCCTTTCACTTGCAGCAGACAAACAAAATGAATCATACAGCTGGCCTAAACCATACACAAATCTAGCTACCGTGTTCACTGCCGCTGGGGAAAGGAGAAGCGTATAAAAAAAAAAAATTAAATCCAATGACAGAACTAGTTGAGCGGTTTTGGTGATGTTGTTGGGGTCATATCTCCTCCTGCAGCATTCACAAAGTGCGCTTTTTAAACAAGAAAAAAAAAAAAAAAGAAAAATCAACAGACTCCGGCATGCCCTGTTTTGACCAATTCTGCAGCATACAACAGGCTGGATTTTAAAATGTCAACTAGTTACCAATTGATGCTTGTAATAGGAGATTTATCAGGAGTCAACTTCTATAGTTACTTACAGTTCTGTGAATCATGCACTGATACTCTTGAAAGCACACAAGTAAGCTTCAGTGTATATTTTTGCAGCAGTCAAGTTTTTTCCCAATTAGACTTGATTTTTATTAATGACTTTAAAATTACAGTTTGACTGCTGAGATTCATTATTTACATTGCAGAACACTTTTGAATTGGTTAAATTGCTTGCTTTTAGAGGGACTTCGGGAAAACATTTGAGGGCTTTCAAATAAGACTTTCGTTCCATTTCCCTTTTGCAGTGAAGAGGCAGAGTCAGTTCAACACACCAGAATAAAATAAGAAAAAGAAAAAACAACGAATTAAAGTAATATTCAAACCACAACATTTAGTTTATCTACATCCAGCTCAACAGCAACATTTATAATATCAATAATTTTTATCAGATTTTTTTCTTTAGGGTACCTTTTTATATGTTCTGATTATTTACAACTGTACAAGCAAAGCACACACTTCCAAGTGCACATATTTAATACAGTATTGACTATTTGCATTTACAGGTTTTTCAACAATCTGAAAAAGATCAACTGTTTAAGATCTTTAAGGTATATTACAAAAACTGCTGCTAGTTCCTGTACTACAGTATGTTTACCCAGTAAGACCAGTGACAATAGATACATACTGTAACTGAGTAATTCTGTATTCCATTCATGCTAACCCTCCACGGGGTCAGACCTCATTAACTCTAAGCTGTCTTGTACAAAAGTTAAGGCAAAGTCATTTTCAAGTTTAAATAAAATTCAAGTCTTTAAATATTGGATGGAAATAATTCTTTAAAAAAATCAGTTGTTTAAATAAACATTTTTGTGGAATAAACTGTACTGTCATAGTCAGCAGGAATGAGTTTTTTCTGAAATTCCTGCAGTTTAAACATTTAAAGAAAAACTTTAGGCATCTTAAAACAAAAATAATTTATATTCAACTTTATTAGAAACTTGCTAATTTAGTGCATCCTTGTCCTTCAGAAAGCGCATCACTTCTAAAGTAAATAAGTGTGAGAAACCTCATCCCAGAGGTAAATATCAGGGATCTCTTCCTCCACCACACAAAACAAACACCACTATCTCATGTCTTGAAAAATTTAAATCTCTATGCCAATGCTTGTAGTTACAGGAAGATGTCAACACAAGGCTGACTAAGATATGAACTCTTTCAAAGAGCACTTGGGGCAGAGCTTAAAAAAAAGTCTACACAGAGCACAGGGGTAACCAGAATATACAGCGCTGACTCAGTTAACTCCCTTACAAGCACAGGGAAGCTAAAGTTATCACAAGAAGGCTACACTGCTTTCTCCTGATAACATCCACTCACTAACAGGCTTCACCATCATAGAAGCTCACAGACTTGATTCTTTCTATTCACAATGTGCTTTGTATTTGCAAATTATAACATCAGTTTTATTCTGGAGTGAGAAGATGGTTACTTGCTTGCAGTAAGTCAAAAAAAAAAGGAAATATTTTAGAAAGACTGCTATGGTGCCCCATAGAATTAATTTTGTGTGTGCAAAACATCAAAAAAAGATTATTTTTTTAAAAATACTAGAAACAGCTACTCATTTAACCTAAAAGTGCAAGTTCTTTTGCTGACACTTAGTACAGCAGCCCAATAAAAAAAAAAAATCTTCAAGGTCACATACTAATTTGCAAAATATGTTCTGCTTCCTTGCACTCTACACACTAGCTGCCGTTATCAGTCTTTTGGACACTTTAGATATGTACTTGCAGACCTGTTTATTAAAAATATTGCAGCAGCACATTTCTGCTTAACAGTTTAGAAAAAACTCACTATACAGAGCTTGCACTCACACAGCCACAGAGAGGCTTAATAAAAAGTTGATTTTTTTTTTTAAAGACAAATATTTTACACCTTGAAAAAAAGAAAAAAAAAATCACACTAAGCTTCACCTCCAATTAAGCACCAATCTAAATGTAGGTTTAGAACAACTATCCAGAAATACCCAGAAAAATAGAATGTTTGTTCAAGAGGGGAAAAAGTATTTCACAGAAAAATAACTTGCAGGCATTGTTATATGCCCAGTATCACTGCAAGCTCCTAACCAGCAACTCATTCTCAGGTATCTTAGTGGGAACATGGGTTTAATTTGTGGGAAGCAGACCTCTTCTCAAATCCCTCCCAGGTGTTCGTTTCACTGAGGAGATTTTGGAGGGGTACTCTGTTCTTTATTTAAGCGTTTGCCAACGGCTGGAGGGGACGATCTGCGTCCTGACTGTCTCCTCTGGTCTTTGGGTTGTCCAGGATGTGACTTTGCAGGAGGAGGTTCTCTGTTTTTCTCTATTGTTTCTGTGGGCTTTCTTTCTTCTTTCCCACATGCTACAGTGTTTGGCTTCTGTTCTTTCTGGGGTTGCAATGTAGGAGGATCCTTAGTTGTTCTCTGGCAAATTTCCGCGTAACTAGGTTTTCGCAGTTCCTGTTAAATTGGAAGCGAACAGGACAGAGTTAAACAAAGCACCCTCAGAAAAAAATAATAGACTTTTATGAATCAAAAAAAAAAAGCTAAAGTCCTTGTCCCCAAAGACTGCTGCAGTAAAATATGCAGATGAGGACTTGAGTATGAAGCTTACAGAAGTTGTATAAGACAATCAATCTGAAGACAAGGTAAAATGCAGAACAGTGTTCCAGAAAAACAGGTACATAGGTACATAGTATTTTGCATAGAGCAAAATACTTCCCATTCAAACAAACTCTAAACCAGCTGAAAGATAATGAATACTCTGGTATATGTTGGTTCTAACTAATGGTTCTACCTCAAGTATACTACCCAGGAGAGGATTTGGGTAAGGAGTTATCTTTTGCACTGTCAACTGCATACTTGTATCATGCAAGTGATCATGAAGCCATCGATGCACAAATTTAAAGCTGCTGGGCAAATTCAGAGTTGCTGGGCTCATATGATTAAGCAACACTGGGTAGCAGTAAATACTCTGTTAAATGCATCAAATTGTATCACTAAGAAAAAGTGAAGTAATAAGGTCACTTACTATGGCAGCCCCATTGACTTGTACCGATTTACATGCAGTACTGAGTGTGGAAGAAGAAAGTCTTTCTGTACTCTGTGTCTCTCTCTGCTGTTTATCCACAACCTTGGGGTCCCTGTAACATCCAGCAGGAAGCAAGGCTCATGAAAAGTGAAACTTCAGGATAGATCAATGATCTAATAAAAGGTCTAAAAAAGTTTGAGTAGGACTACAAGTGATTATAGCTATAATTTGCCTAGCACAGTATGACTAGTATTGCTTTTTAAAATGCTATCAAAGTAAAAAAAAAAATAAATATTCCCATGGAACTTGACATTACCTGTAATTTGTGATGTTCTGATAGCATTTGATTATTCAGTTATCTTTTCCCTGATAGTCAAACACCTCAATTTGATTTGCAGGTTCCAAATAAAGTGTTACCAAAAACTTTCTTTATGGTATGGACATCAGTACTGCCCACAGGGCCATGAGTTTACTCTCCATGCTTCAAAGCTAGCTAAATACAAGAGAGTAAGGTTTTCATTAAACTTCTAAACAAGTATTCACTAAACTTCTAAATACTTGCAGAAACCAAAACACAACACTAAGCTTTTGTCTGCTAAAAGACTATTATGATTGAGTCACTGTTATGACATTGTTCAGAAATTAAACTTTATTGCCTTTACTACAAGTACAATATACAACAAAATATTACTTCTTTCACTGATTAAGATTTTAATAACTATTTACATTGTTCTGCCTGATGAAAGAAAATGCAAATGTGATTCAGAGCAGAATAATTATACCCATGTAATTAAGTGCTTACTCAGAAGACTGGGGTGGCGAAGGAGACCTTTCAAAGGTCCTGGGCAATGTAGAAGAAACTGGTAACAACGGCTCTCGAGGAATTCCTGATGGAATAGTGTTTGTACTTGCATCCACATTAATGTTCTGAAGGAGGAAAAAATGCACAGAAGGACAATCATAATATCCAATTAACATGGTCTGCCTGAAAATTAGCACAACCAGGAAACAGTTCATAATTTGATTTATAAGATAAATTAACTATAGGAAGGTACAGAAGGAGTCAATATATGTATTATAACAAATATGTTATTTTTCTTTACATTTATTTAGAAACACGGACAAATAAATATCACACTGTGGTTGTTTCCAAAAAAGTTGTAAGCTTAGATCCCTTTGAGACATATCTGGCTGATAAGCTTACTTAGAATCATAGAATCATTAAGGTTGAAGAAGACCTAAGATCAATCTAAGATCAATTCAACCTATGATCCATCATCACCTTGTCAACTGGACCACGGCACTATGTGCCACATCCAGTTGTTTCCTGAACACCTCCAGGAATGGTGACTGCACCGCTTCCCTGGGCAGCCTGTTCCAGTGTTTAATTACCCTTTCAGCGAAGAAATTTTTCCTGATGTTCATCCTGAACTTCCCCTGGTGCAGCTTGAGGCCACTTCCTCTTGTCCTGGTTTCCTGGGAGAAGAGACCAATCCCCACTTGGCTACAACCTCCTGTCAGGGACTTGTAGAGAGCAATAAGGTCTCCCCTGAGCCTCCTTTTCTCCAGGCTAAACAACCCCAGCTCCCTTGGCTGTTCCTCATATTACTTACTCTCCAGACCCTTCACGAGCTTCGAATGAGCATGTCCCTTCCCTGGACATGCTCCCCACGTCTTGCTTGTAGTGAGGGACCCAAAACTGAACACAGTATTTGAGGTGCAGCCTCACCAGTGTTGAGTACAGGGGGACAGTCACTTCCCTGGTCCCGCTGCCCACACTATTTTTGATACAAACCAGGATGTCATTGGCTTTCTTGCCCACCTGGGCATGTGCTGGCTCACCTTCAATTGACTGTCAATCAATCAGCACAGCCAGGTCCTTTCCCACAGGGCCACTTTCAGCCACTCTTCCCCAGCCTGCAGCACTGCAGGGTGTTGTTCTGAAAGAAGTGGAGGACTCAGCACATCACCTTGTTGAACCTCAGACCCTGGCCCATTGATCCAGCCTGTCCAGATAACTCTGCAGAGCCTTCCTGCCCTCCAGCAGATCACCACTCCTACCCAACTTGGTGTATTCTGTGAAGTAATTGAGGGTGCCCTCGATCCCCTTGTCCAGATCATTGTTATTTAACTGGACTGGCTCCAATACTGAGCCTTGGGGAACACCACTAGTGATTGGAACTAGTGACTTCTTTCAACCTGGAGATTTTGCACCAGCTGGTGACAAAGTAGGCTTTGCATCTGTTCATGTAACCACAGGCAACCTATGAAGACAAAAGTCTCCTAGGGTCATGCACTAAGAACTGTCTTCTTCAAAGCTCTAACTGTACATCATCCCAATAGCTGGTGTTAATAGCACCAAACCCTAAAAAAAAGTTTCAGCAAAAGGATCTTCTGACCATCATTTAAAAGTCCCTCTCTTATGCTATAGCACAATTTGCTACCAAGCAAAAGAGGCTTCCTCCATAGCCCTCAAAAGATTCTGCTAGTGCCAAGTGATATTATACTTTCAGATAAAGGTCAAATAGGTTCAAGATGCATGCAATGAATTTAAATTGTCACAAAATAAGAAAAGAGAAGGACAACTCTGTATCCTGAAAAATATTTCTCACGTTTATAACTATTTTGTTTGTTTTAAAGTGTGCTACATTCTTTGTACTGCTTGTGACCCATCTGACCCTGAAAAACTCTAAAACCTGAAAAGATTCTGGCATGCAGAAGGGAAAGCAATGGGAGAACACAAGCACAGAGGGAACAAGATAGCCATTCCTTTCTCCCAGCCCAGCCAGCATTCAGAGGACATAAAACCTAGGACTCCTGTGGTCACTGTTAGAAAGGAAAATGGTATTTGACATCACTGTTTTAAAATCAGGCAGCACAGATTACTGAGGTAGATCTAAGCCTAGTCTGACTCAAAGCAAAAGTAAGACACTAAAAGGTGGATGTTTAGAAAGAAAAGAACAGCTTCTACAGTTTTACTCACTATAATAGTATGTGTAAAGGCTTGAAATTGCAAGCCACTGAGCATTCTGGCCCAAGTGAATCAGAACTTGTAGGTACATAGTTAAGTGTGAATAGTTTCAAGTCAAGCAGACATGCAAGTGCTGTTTGTTGTCAAAAGGGCCCTTGATCTCATGTGCTGCATTTCCTAGTTCCAAAGTGTGGGATCTTTACTACCTGCCATTCCCCAGAGCTACACCTAGAAGACCATCACAAAGCAAAGAGCACAAAGATATGATGTTTGGATAACTGCTGTTGGAAAATATAAAACTTTAGTCCATTCAGCTTCTGTACATTGAACTTGCCCATGTATAAAACAAGAGCAGCACTGTGTAACTCTACTCCCCAGTGCTCTGTACCTCTACATCAGGTGACATGAAAAAATATTGAGATCAAAGTGAAAAGCAGACTGTATACATTGGCAAGATTCTGATGTTAGCTCAAACACCTTTGTAAAAGAACACAATTGCTCTTTGGAGCCAGTTGCCATTACCTTGTTCTTTATTTAAATGCCAACAAGGAAAGGCAGCATAATCCCTTTCCTCCATACAATGGTACAGAATAACTCCTTTAAGCTGGAAAAATAAACTTGAAAATTCAAGTAAGCTTTTTAATGTGTCAAGTGCATTGCACTATCACAAAACCTCAGTGCCTGACTGATAGGAAGACTGTGTCTACAGGGGACAAGTCTAAGTTCTTTACAATAAGTACAGTGTAAACCAAGTACTAGATTTGTAATGGGGGAACAAGGGGTTTTCAGCTGCAGGATTAATAGCAAGTGCTGAAATTATATGTAAAACATGAAATACAACAGTCAAAAACCACTTCATAACTAATAGAGGTATGATACTTTAAAAATGGATACATCTTGGCCAAAAAGAGCCTATAATCTATAGTACTGACAGTAAGTTAAACACTGTTCTTACCATGGCTCTGAACTGCACATTCCCCCTAAATGCAACCCTGGAACCCCTCTTACCACTTGCAGGAGACAGAGTAGATGGCTTGTCTGTACAATCACTGCTTTGGGTACAGGCTGCCCTGCTGCTTCCCATCATTCCCTTGACCAAAAAACATCCTGTACCCACCCCTGACATGTGGGCACCAGAGAAAACACTTCCGCAACAGGCTGGTTTTAGAGACGACACATTACAGATTTTGGTGTTTCACCAGGCTGATTTGAATTGCTAATCCAGGGGTTAACTTCTTCAGTTGTGGTACAGCTAGAAAAACACAAGTTAAATTAGGACTAGTAAAAAAAGTTAATATAGACTTCCATAGCCTAGAGTGTTCCATAGTGCAGAGGGTTATATGAGTCTTGCTGGAGGAGAACATACTGTCACTCACAGATGGCATGGCAGAGACAGTTCTAAGAATGAAATCTATGAACAGCTACTGAACATTAATTTTCAACTGCATCTCTACTACATCTATACAGCAGTGGTTGCCAAGTTATCCTGGTGTATTTTTATCTTTCTGAGCAATATGACAAGACAACGCTGGGATCCAGCTGGTTTTGGTAACAGTTCTTGTTCCAGCTATGATTCTGCGTGTACTGAGATCATGTAGGCAGCTTCATTATTTCGGTGCTTAGAAGTTTGTCACTTTAAAGTGTTTTGCATACAACTTAGAAGTCTTTCAAACAGGAGGAAAATGTATCACATACTTTTCACCTGAGTCTATCAAAAAGGTAGTAAAAAACAGCAGAGAGCATTTTTCTAATCTCTGCTATTAACATCTACTTATACTGGTGCTCGTATTCCACACCAAAGAGAATACTCAAGAAATTCTAAGATGTAAGAGAAGAAGGCAGCAGCACATCATTTGACAGCTGAAAAGCATTCCTTACAACCCACATGAAACCATAAGTTATTTCCACGTATAAGCCACCAAATCTGAAAACAACAGGTATGCAATTCTCTGGTTTCCCAGCAAAAATGAACACCCACTACTCACTCTTTCTTTTGACGTTCCTATTACCACATTGGACAGTCGGTTTTCAAATAGGTCTTCAGTCTTCAAATTGCCAGCAGCCCCGGGTAATGGAGGAAAACTAGATAAACCCAATTCAAAGCTGGGAGATGGAGGTTTTGGGGGTGGTGGAGACTGTGTTTGGCCTCTCTGGAATAGAAATAACATGTTGAGGTTACTACACTAGGTGACAGAAAAGACATGCCACTCTAAACTGTATTTTGCACTTGATTTACATCAGCAAAGCCCTAGAGAACTCCCAAGAAAACTACACGGTATCAAGGAATAGATGCTTTACTTTTCCACTGTTGCCCTTGAAAGATGTAATTATTATTTAAATGGCATGGCATATGCATAAGCTTTAGTGATACTGGTGCAGTAAGAAAAGTCTTCTCTCTGACCCTTCCTTCAGGACAGACACACTGACACAGAAAGAAAAACACTGTCATGATATAGTGAAAATATGAAGCCCATTTATGTGCACTTAGTAACATTCTAAATAAAAGACAGGAGTCAAGAAGAATCTTATTTTCAGGTTTATCAAGAAACAGCAAGACAGCATGCCTTGTATGTCGTACAGACAACAGCAACTTTCATTTAATTAGTATGAACTTACATAGTCACTATGTAAAAATGCAAAGATAAGTGTCAAAAATATTTTTTAAACAGAGAATTCACTAAAGATTGAGTTTTTTCTATGAAGAAAAACAATGCCCAGGAAAAAAACCCCCAAGATCAGTGGGCTAAATGCAACTATTATGAAATACAGGAGTTCAGGAGTTACAAGTACCACAGTTAAGGATCACTTGTGAGGACTGCTTGCAAGGATTTGTAAAGCTACATTCTATTTACACAGAAAAATAAAATTCCTTTTGTAATATGCTGTAACTGAAGTTACCAATTAACTCCATCTGCACCAGGCAAACAAAGAAGTAACTGTTTCTTGACTATGCTCAGGCCTGTGCTAAGGTAATCTCTGCCACAAAATGCCAAATGCAAAGTACTCTTTGAAACAGCTCCTATTTTGAAAAGGCAAGTATGAGGATATAGTCAAGATGGTCTGAATAGGAGAACAATGCTTCTGGACAAAAAGAGCAACAGATACAAGACTACCTTTGAGCTCTTTTCACAAACTACAGATTACGTCAAAAGAAGTGTGTGTCAAGAGGGGAGTGGGGAAGTAACAAATAAAGAGGCAAGAACAACTGCAACTCCCAGGCCTGCCACTGACTCAACATTACCCCCAGGACACACTTTAAGAGTGCTACAGCAACCAAGACTGCACACCTCCAAAACTGAAGTCTCTGACCTTTGGCAGGTCATCTGACAGAGATTACACTTATCCAGCTCAAACTGCAAGAGGAAAAGCTTGGTTTTTTTAAGAATCATTCTTCAAATTACAGCACTTGGTTTTCTTAAAGTGGACTGCAGTTCTGCAATAGTGCTTGTATGTTACAAACACTAACGCAGTTGAATTTTAAAAATGCAAATATAGAGACAAACGGCATTAGAATCTTAGATTAGCAGGATGAGGGAGGAGTTGATTGAATTTTAAATTGCATAAAATTTCTCAAGTTAATTTGTTATAAGTTGAGGCTTATGGCTGTAGCCTCAGAAACAATCTGATCAAACAGTTCCATCCTCTTTCTCATGCAAACATGCATATTCTCTAAATTTTTTCCTTTTAAAGAAAGATCTTCTAAAGAAGTCATTTTTCTATTCAAATACAACTGGTTTTAGTGATGTCCTGTGTACACTATCTAATGGCTAAAGCATCACACAAGAACTACGATGCTGGATTCAATTATTTCCAGAGTCTAAAGGGGTCAAATTTCAATCTTTTGCTTCAGAGTACACTCCTTCCCATCGTACACAGTCACGCATGTATGTGCAGCAGCTCTCACCTCTGCTCAAGGTACATCACTGGACAGTACAGACTGAAGATTCCTGGGCCAGAAGAGACTAGAAGGAACCTGGCTGCACAGGCTGCAATTGTAGCCTGGTGCTGAGAGAAGAGAACCGTGGGTCTCCGAAGAAGTCACCTCTTCCTGTTTTTACACTCAGTTAAAATAATCTTTGCAGTCAGCTCACTCAGAAGTGCCACTCTGCTCAGTAAGAGTGTCCAAGGTAATCTTTTCACTCCAGTTACTCACATACCTACCCTGTACCACTTCCTTGTTCTTTCAAATACAAAGACAAGTTAATAGGAAAACTTCAATCTAAAAATTTGAGCAGCTTTGAGAGCACAAAAGAAAGAAGTGCAGGGAATCCTACGTGTAATCTGATCTCACTGGCTTTGGGAAGTTTGACAAGAACTAAAAGTAACCAAAGGGAAGGAATCACTTGCTAAACCTTCATGCTCCTTTATCTAAGTTCACTAAGGCTACTCAACAGCAGGAGCCACAAACACACAAATGCAGTGATTCCAGACCCTTAGGGGAGTGTTATGGCTCATGCAGTGATGTTATTTTACAGCTGCAAAATGAATAAGGAAATAATCTGGTCCAACTTCATGAACATGCCACGTGTGGCAAGAATTAATTACAGAGAAATTACTGGTTTTATCACATCAAAACTTAAATCCTACTAAAAAAAGTTTATTCTCTTCTACAGAATGTCTAGTGCAGCCTTTTCAAGTATCAAGGCTATTTTGGTATTGACCTTGAATTTCAGTTTAACAAAACCACAATATTTCATTAGTGTCAGCATACCCTTACCCAGTGGCTCTTGAAGAGGCACTTAAGAAACAGAACCACTTCATAACTAACGTTCTTGCTACACATGACACCAGGATGCCTGTCCTTTACCACATACATGAATATATAATAACGAAGTATCAAGTGTTTTGGACTTCATCTTAGCTGTTTAGCTCGCCCTGATTGTGAACACTGGCAAGTTGACAAAGTAACACTAAGATGGAAATTTTTTGCTACTGTAAGAGTAATTTTAACTTTTAAATTTTAACTTAGTAGTTGCCTGCTACTCCATGTAATATCCATACTATTGCCTTGTTACCCTACATTTATTATAGATTAATAAGATCACAAACACTCACTGTAAACTTGTCCTCCCTTTTCTTCCGGTAGCCGTATGAGTTTTTCCTAAGGGAAGAAAGCAGATATCAAAACCTTGCCTACAAATGGATGGAAAGCAGTTAATGAAACCAAATGAAGTTAATTCAAACTGCTATTTTATCCATCTTTGTTCTACACAGTTTATTAAAAAATGTTTTAAGGAAAAACTCCCAGCAAGCTCTCATTAAAATAAAGGTACAGATCTTACGCAAGTCAGATAAGAATACACTGGTTACAAGTAATTCCTGCGTTAAAGCATCTCAGTGCTGGTTACGTAGAAGAGTAAGACAAAAAATTACAGTGTCCAAAGTAAAGGTTTTAGGATTTTTTTAATACCAATGTAGCTTTTCAAATATAGCTAACTATTTTCAGTCCAGGTAAAGCTCCTCCAAAACATTTTTCAGCACTTTTCCCCAGGCCTGTTTCAGGTAAAGCCCCTCTAAGCAGGATTTTAAGATTTGCAATGCATTTTAACTTGATTTCAATATATTTTCTAAGTTTTGTGTTTGATTTTTATTATTCTAAATGTATTAAATACTGAAACATCAGAATATAAATCTAAGTACTGACTACTCCTGTGAGTTTTTTGTAGTCTATAGTTTGAGTAATCTTGTTTCCTAAGTTCTTAATCATACTTTCATCCATTAGTTATAACACAATTTGGCAAATTAGATTTAGACAAGTATTACAGTAGTTGCACAAAATCTCCACTTAATTTTGCAATGATACAAGTATAAAATAGGATCATCTGCAAAACACAACTTATCTTCCAATTCAGTAAGTCACTCAAGATGTGATTTACTTCAAGACAAAAACACAGCCATTATCAAAGCTGCACAATGCTTTTATAAAGCACTTATTAGAACCCTACTGTATTTAACAAAATTCCAAGATAACCCTGCTAAATTCTCACATTAATATTGGCACCACGGATTTTCAGCTCCCCAGGTAGTTGGTTTTGGCTTTTGTTTCTTCGCTTTTTAAAACTACGTAATAATAGTTTCCCTAGCTGCAGGTAGCCCTTTTTCCTCCCTCCACACCAATCCACTGTCTTTGTTGCCATCTATGTCCAATTTGGTCAAAATTCTGAACTTTTGACTGAATGAGGCCTGCTAGTAGAGGTTCAGGTGCTCTGCTGAACAAAGGAATGGGCAGAACTTCCTCATTAAACTCAAACAAATAATATACAAAAACTTTCTTATACCAGACGAAGAAAGAGTCAGGATAAGATCTTATGGCTGTATATTGTTCATCAGTTGCCATTAATGATTTTCATCTGATAGGAAAGTATGCAAGTCCACTTTGCACCTGTTCTATATTTAACACTTCCTCTGAAGTGCTTTCCAAGATTTTATCTTTGAGAAGAGACAATCTCATCCTAAGGCAGTATTGAAAACAGTAACAATACCGCACCACTTCACTGAAAGGAGTAGTTTAAAAGCAGCAATATTTGGCCATTCAGAGGACAACTGCAGAGTGCACTCACCTTCCTCTCCCTAATCCAGGGGACGAGTCAACACTGGTCTGTTCCATCCGCCCAGTTCCTACTTCCCTCTTGGTGTAACTCGTAGTAGCACTCTGCATCCGTGTCCTGCTTTGTCCCGGCTGCCGCGTCTGTGGACTCCTGACGCCATTGATTAAACGATCAGCAGAAAAGTTGAATATTGTAGGACTGTCTAGAAGCCCAGGTCCCCTCTCTGCACTGGGTATTGTATGTCGTATATGAGACTTGCTAGGATTCCTATAAATTCAAAAGTCATTTCAACATACATACTAGGAGAGAGCTTCTGAGGCCTAAGCCTGTACACAGGATTCAGAAGAAGCAAGATCTTCAGTCCTTTATTGCTTATTTCATGTATAAGAATGATCAACACTCATTTTAATAGGTCATGTGAATTATCAAAATTAACCTTTTCACTAGTTTCAACTAAGCCTTTACTAAAACCTACTTGAAATTGAAAATACTATATGAATAATCTTGCTGATCATGTCATCTTTCAGAATATTTCAGCTGAATACCATAAATCATGGAACAGTCAAGTTCTCAGCTTTCAGACTGTCTATTTACATTTTGAAACAGTACCTCCATTAACAACAGGAGCACCATCTGCCCTTTCGCCTCACTTAACCTTGCACCAGTTTCAGTTTCACAGGTAACCTCAAGTTAGCTGGTGTTACTCATATTAGCAGATGAAAACCCCATGTGTCAGATAATACAACAGTTATGTTGTTAAAAGATAGTTGAACTTGCCTGTTCCTGGGAGCATATTGTCTGAGTGTTGTCAATGGAGAAGCAGCAGGCTTGAAGGTTGGAGATGTGAACCCATTGATAAATCCAGTATTTGGAAATGGTGTTACCTAAAAAAAACCCCAAAAAAACATATTGCATGCTCATCACTATAAAAAAAAAAAAAAAAATCATTATTATTTTTTCTTAACCCTGTATTTTATGTCATTTCATGCAGGACAGTACTTAAAAAGATTGGCTCGAACAGCAATAAAGTGTTTGTCCAGTGCCTTGTAACCAACTTACAAACGTCATTTTTGAGAAGACACCACATTCAACTCCTGATAATTTAAGAGGATTGAAAAACATCAAGTCAAAATGCTTGGAGCTAAGTTAAATAACTCTCCTTCTATTTCACACCATAGTATGCAGGACTTTGGAGTAGAGAGATACTTCTTCGTCAAAGAATCTCTAATCTACAGAGTCTGTAATTGTTTTTCTTATAATTCACATGTGAATCCCTCCCCAAAAAGAAAAAAAATTCTTTTTAGTTCCCCAAATTACTTCCATGTGATACCTAAATACAGCCCACAGAATAAATGGATGTTAAGTGGAGCTCTGATGCTTTTCGCATCTTACCACCTTATTCCACATGTGAAATACTGTCTTCCTGTGTGAAAAAGCAGTATTAGGAAAAGATTTCTGGGGTGGGTGCATATCACCCACAGAAATTAAGATATCTCAAAACCTGAAGCATGTTCAAAGTGATTTCTCCAACCTCACTAGCACACTTTTGTCTTTTTTATTTAAATGTAAAAGTTTCATTTAGGAAATGTTTCTGTTAGCATCAGCAAATGCTTGCTGATCTTCTCCCCCTGAAAATAACTACAATGCAGAACAGTAAGAATATTTCTTCACTTTATTAAATGATGAGAAACAGCTGGGAGTAACACCATTTCCTATAAAGGTATCTTTAAACTGGACTGAGCCTTCTTGCAGAAGTTAAAACAAATCACTTATCAATGCAAAAGAAAATTTAACACCAAAGCTGTCATGTCAAACTGTTAGCCTAACTCAGCATGCACGACAGCAAATGCTACCTCAAACTCCACAGAAAGGCCATTAGGGGTGTAATAATGCTCTTTGAGAAACAGAGTTTCATGAGTTTCATCAAAACACTGCTTTGAAGTACTTTCTGGTTTTGGAGTTACAACCTGAATTGCTGCAAAATTCCATAAATGCTAGTAAGCAACCACTGAGCCTGAGTAACAAGACACTAAACATACTAAAGGAAAAAAAGTTTAACTCACTGCTTAAAGGGACCTTAGCAATGTTCAACCCTTCTTTCTTTATAGTGATGGATGATCCTTTTGGAAGAAAAAGTGTTTGTTTGGTTGCTTTTTTCATTTTCCAAAAGCATCTCCACAGAAGTCATCTGCCTCAAACACATTTTCTTTTCAATTTCCCCCCACCCTGCCCCAACGCAGGACAAACTAGATATTTTCTCAAATACTATTAAGTATGTGATGAAGAATTAAGTAGTTTTAACATTGAGGACGTGTGTTGCCATATCCTAGTTTCAGAACAAAAACAGTATGCCCACACTACTGAGTGTATTCAACCTCAAATTAGGGATGAGAGAAAGCACTGTTAGTGCTTATGCTGAAGCAGAAAAGAGAAACTTCTGCTACAGGGAGCACAGAGTTCTCATAACACGCTGAGTTGCAAGGGACCCACAAGGATCACAAGGCCAATTCCTAAGAGAATGGCCCATAGAGGGATCAAACCCGCAATATTTTCATACAAGTCTCTACATGCAAACTATAACCCTGTCTCATGAAAATTATTCCTGTGTCATGGCTCCTCATGGTCCCTGTTCTCCTCAAGTGATTTCTATTCAAATATAGCTCTTCCTACAAAAGAATCAAGAAACATCATGTTACATTCACGTACATAAAATGCAACTAACCAATGACAATATACTGCAAAACAGTGGGAGGTAAAGCTCAGACAGTTAATTTTCTGTTTTGACTAAGAAAGGTACAAGATCTTTAATGCTGGCAAACTTGTAATGTCTTCCCCAAAGGACAGGACTAGTAAGTTTTCTGGAATACAAAAAGTTCCAGGATAACATAAGGCAGGTACACAGCATGTGTACCTGTCTTCTACAGCATGTGTACCATGTCTTCTACAGCAGTCTCATCCGGCTACTTCAGTATCCCACAGCAAGACTGTGCAGTAGTCAATCTTACTTTATCTAGAAGAAGATTCATATTCATTGCTGCTTATCCAAGGTAGCTTTCTCCTGGAAGAACAGTGTTCATTCACTATGCTACCTTGTTCCCTCTGCATTTCTTCATCTTCCATAAAAGCCTTCCCCTGCAAGGGCTCTGGTTACCTTCCCTGCCTGTGAAGTCTTTAGCACACCAACTTTTTAATTAGCTTACTACTCAGTACACAAGAAGTTTGCTCAAGGACACCTTAATCCTCTGCCAAAAAAACCTCTAAAGAACTTCTGATTTTGAGCATTGCTAGCTTCCTTTCTTTAAGCTGTAGGTAAAGAGGCATTTCCAGAGGGAAGAAGGAGCCTCCTAGTCATTACAGGAAACTATGTCCATGTTAGTTTTTGTAGAATAACAAAAGCAGACTAAAAGGGGCCAAGGTAATTCTGGTGGGACTGTCACAATGGAGAAGACGGAAGTAGGATTGCAGGATAAAGTGGGTGTCTCATTAGAATATATAGGATTATTGCTATCACCCTAGCTGTAAGGCTTGCCAACAGCCTCTTTAAGAAAAAAAAAAAAAAAAAAAGGCAATTTAAAAGTGATTTTTGTAATTGGCAAAAGTAATTTCATTTTTTTATTGCCAAGAGATGTTACTTGTGCACAGAAAATATTTTGCTTTAAAAACCTGACAAATAGTGTAATTCAGCATGTCAACCTAGAGCCTAATTTCCTGCTAGAAGATCAAGATACCACAATATCCTTAGCTATCTGATTCCATTAAGTTTATTCTTTTCATATCAGAATTGCTTTTTCTAGTATTCACATACATATTCTGAAGATCTGATTTCTAAAGAAGCTTTCAACCACCGCTAAAAGAAATTCTTACTTTCTTTTGGTAATGCTTAATTAATAACCTTTACTAAAGAACTGCCTCAAAAAGAATCACACTTCAGCCTGAGACCACATACAATTTTCAAATAATTCATCTTTGTACACCATGGGAAGGATTCTGAAGAATCCTTTTTTTCCAAGAAGAATTAGAATCTTAAACTCCCCTCTTCAGGACACATGCCTAGGTACTTTGTAAGAAAATAATACCAACTTTGAAAAGAATAGAACTGTTTCACAATCAAGAGACTTACCAATGAAGGGTCAAGGTAGCTGTGCGTGGCTGACCAGGTCTGTGGGCCAATTAAGCTGTACAATGGGAAGTGCTGCTGGGGACTGTATACTGGAGGTATGTAAAAGGATGTTGTGTAACGCTGCTGCGTGTAGAGGTTCATATCCAGAGGTCTATATCCATTCTTTGGCAAAAATGTGTTTATAGCTATTGCCTTTGCTTTTATCCTCGCCTGCGAAGGAAATGAGATTATTTACTATAGTGGTCTTTGAAATTAAATCAGGATGGCTCAAACCAGCAGCTCTCAAATTTTAAATGGATACTTGTCAGTAACTGCTTTCTCCTTCAAGGACAGAGGAAGAGTTGAAAAGTGATTTGCTGCCTGATGCTGGGTTGGAATATGTCATTGTCAGAAAGGAGGAAAAGGAGAAGTAGCATGGTATGTGCTACACTTCAAAACCCAACTCTGGGTCACGTGGCCCCTGAGACTGAACCACTTAAATTTGTATTAGAAAACACAGTGAATGCCACAAAACCCAGAACATACCCACAAGCTTCCCCCCAAACCCCATGAAGCTCTATTTACCTTAATTGGTTTTCCTTGGAAAGTTTTCACTTCTTCTCTAAGGTATCTGTAAGCCTTCAAAAACAGTAATCATATTTGTCACATATAATTTAAACACAGGAAACTTCCATTTTGACAGGCTAACAATAATTCCTGGAGTGCCTGCTAATGTTACACTATAGAAAACTCTCCTATATAATCTGCATTCAGCAAGATTTAAGTTATCTCTGCAGAAGTGCTTCAGTAGCATTAAAACAAGCCTTTAATGCTTATGATTGAAGCATTTCAATGCTTTTCCCAAAACATCAATGTTCTCTGTACAAAAAGTCATAGCTTTGGCCAGGATGCCAAAGATAAAGATGAACAAGATAAAACTCTTAAGAGTTATGTTTAATAGTACTGATAACTCAATACTAGCTCAGGGGAAGCACTGCTGCTTTCAGAGGTTTGGGTATTATTCTTTTTACATTGTTACAGATTTGTAATACTGTTTATGACCTGTCAATTCACCCTTATCTCATCCTTGTTTACTGTTAGATTCTAATATGCTTCAAAAAAGAGTGTTACCTGCTGTGCATCGGCTTCTGATTCAAATGTGATGAACCAATTGTCATTATAGGCAAACTCACAGTTGATGAACTTAGGCAAATTGTCTCCTTTGAAAAGTGCTTCAACCTCCTGAGGAAAGTGGTTTGATAATGAGGTAGAGAAAAGGGTGGAATAAAAAAAAAGATAGAGAGAAGAAAATACCAATTTGAAATGCAAACCTTTGGAACTCCAAGCAAGAAAGTGAGAAAGTACTTTCAGGCTTACAAAACAGAACTGAGGAGTTCAGAACACCTGCAACAGTGACAGCTCTCTCCAATCCCCCTGATAGCTAGGAGGAATTCAAACAAGCACTGTCTAGAAAGTTGCCTGCTCCCTTTAAATAAGAGGAGATAAAACTATTTAGGCCATAGAGAGACATTTAACCTTAGCATCAAGTGCAGAAAGATGTCTATCTCTCCCCTGTCCCCAAAACCATGGAGGCACAAGAAGTTTTTAAACGGCAGTACTTTGATTTTTGTCTGAAGACTATCAAGAAGAGCAACTCTTTCAGAATCTTTAGACTTCCTTGTAAAATTAAATAGAAGGGGAAATATTTATCCATCATCAAGAATCTGTGCCTTCTCCTCCCTTTTGAAAGTTTAAGATAGTGTAATCCACAGTCCCACAATTTTTTCTAATATTCCCATTAGTCATAGTCCCACCTACTTCAGAGTTACGTTAAGGATCTTTTAAAGAATCAAGTTCTCCAGTGTTGCGCTCATTCCACAAGCCAGTGGAGATCCTTAAGTGACTTATTTACAGCTCTTAACCCAGCATTATGGAAGCATTCGCAAAGCTTTAAGTACTTTACTTGAACGAGCTTCAAGGTGCAGCAGTGGCATTTTTTAGGCTAAGACTTATCTTGCTTTGTCTTTGTTTGCTATTTATCCAAGGATCTGAGCACTAAGTGAATATGGATAAGGCAGTGTCCAAGAAAATGATGGCACCTCTACCAAAGCCAGCACTGTCAGTTTCTCAGCCCTCTGCAGAGCTACAGGTTCTACCACAGTCTTCCTATGAGCAACATGCTCCTATCAAACATATTTATTATCCAAACAAACACAAGTTCAGAAATGTTTAGGAAAGTTTAGGAAATGTTGTGAGAAACTAAGTGTATTAAGAAATGCAATATGTTTATTGAAATCCAGAAGAAATCTAACTTCCAAATCCTAAGGGAAAAAGTATTCCTTACATAACAAGGAAGCACTTACTTCAATGGGAGTAGATTCGGGTACTTCACGTAAAATCACAATACAGCGATTCTGATTTGGCCTAACCTTTTCCCCCTTCTCATCCACTTGAACTAAAGGCAACGCTACGAGAGAAGAGACAAGAATCTATTTCAGAGGTCAGCAATCATAATAGCTTTGCATAATAATTGCTGTGGGCACAGACAACACAGAGCTTCAAATATTTTTGAACATTAAGAAATAAGCAGACAATGACTGAGAACACTTTCAAATATATGAAATCCAGTAGACATGTTTCTTATCATTTCCACGCTCTTCCAGCCTAGAAATTCCCAATTCATTAGCTTTTTCTTCTAAAGCACACATTAAGTCATGTTCTTTTTTTGATTCTTACCTAAGTGGTAATGTTCATTAGCCTTTTCTGAGAAATTGATCACAGAAACAGAGAATACCAGGTTTGACCTCTGGACCACCCGGTGCAACCTTTCTTGGCAAAAACATGGTCTAGACAGGATGGCCCAGCTCCCTGTCCAGCTGAATCTTCAAAGTATCCAAGTGCTGGGAATGTGTACTTCCCAGTACTTCCCTGAGAAGATTATTCCAATGATTAATTTTTCTCATGGTGGAAAATTTTCCTCGTGTCCAACTGGAATCTCCCAAGAAGTAACTTAGACCCATTACCTCCCATCTTTACCACGTGACTCTTTGTATAAAAGGAATCATCTTCTTTGCAGCCACTCTGACTACTGGAACATGATAATAATGTCTTTGTCATAGAAGGTGATCAGGTTTCTCAAGCACAATTTGCCCTTGGTGAATCTACGCTGATTTTTTACAACCAGGTGCTTCATTTGACCTGTGATAGTCCCCAAGAGGATTTGTTTCATAACTTTCTCAGGAAGTGAAGTACGACTGATGGGCATGTAATTTCCTGGGTCCTCCTTAAAGCCCTTCTAATAGATGGGGGTAACATAAGCCTTCTACTCTTCTGGGACATCCCTCAATCTCCAAAACTTCTCAGAGATTATGGAAAGTGGTTTCACAATGATGTCAGCCAGCTTTCTTAACACCTATGGACAGATATTTGTCAGGGTCTGTCAATTTGTAGGGGTCAAGCCCCTGAAATAGTTTGCACATCAACTTTTCCTTCACTGACAGTGGCTCTGTGGTTGCATCAACCTGGGTCAACCCTGTTCCCAAGGTCTGGGGCCCAACAATGTTGCTCAAGCAGAGGTGAAGAAAATGTTAAGTGTCTTTTCAGTGTCACTGGTGACCAGTTCAGCTCTCCTGTTTAACAGAGGGCCAAATATTTCCCTCCTGTTTCTGTTCACTGGTTACATACCTGAAGAACCCTCTCTTGTAGTTATTGACATCTGTGGCCAAATTGAATTTGAGCTGAACTTTTGCTTTTCTGACTACATCTCTGCACACCTTGGCAATGCCCTTGTAGCTCTCAACAGGTATTCATCCACTTTTTCATCTCTGGTATGCCTCTTTCTTCGTTTTGAGCAGACTCAGAAGTACAAAGTTAAGCCAAGGGGCTTTCTTGATCCACCTACTTCCCTTACCTTTAAAGGAGATGAAATGTTTTTGTGCTTCCAGGAGAGACCTCCCAGCACTCATTAATTAGCTCCTTTATCTTCTGTGGAAGCTTCCCACAGAATTCCTCCTAACTGTGCTCTGAATAAGATGAAGTTTGCTTCTCTAAAATGTAAAACCATAATACCAACCCTCAGTGTGCTCAGCATGACCCCAATCACCACAGTGCTGTGACTGCTGCAGCCAAGGCTATCACTGAGATATTACAAAGCAGGTTGCCTTGGTTTCTGAGTAGCAAGTCCAGCAGTGCCTCATTCCTGGTTGGCACATCTATCACTTGTAAGGGAAAACAATTCTCTACACATTCCAGAAACTTAATGGATGGCGTGAGCTGCTGTATTGTTCTTCCCACAAACGTCTGAAGTTGAAGTCACCTGTAAGGACCAGGTTCAGCTGACCCAAAACTTGCTTAAGTGACCCAAAGATTGCTTTGTTGGTCTTATTGTCTTGGTTTGGAGGTACTGTAAGATCCCCCTTGGAGACAACCCCTCTGGTCTTGACCCAGAGGTATTCCACAGAGCTTCCACAATTGATGTAGTTGACTTCTGTATATTCAAGATTCTTCTTAAAAGAGAGTGTAACTCCTCCATCTCTTCTTCCCCACCTGTCTTTACAAAACAGCCTTGAGACATCCATTGTGATCCTCCAATTACACGGGTCGTCCTACTATGTCCCACAATTTAAACTCACATTATTCTTATTTGCACAGAACATTACCCAGTACCTGAAATATGAAGTAGCTTCGATAAAACTACAGTCCTATAACTGTGATGGTCTAAACTGGAAGCTGCTTGGCCTGTTTAATGTTTTACAGAAAAACAGTGGCCTATTATTGCAATATATTAAAAAGGAAAGAGATTGAAAATTCAGACTAATAATCCTACAGCAATAACCAAAATGCTTTCTAAAACTGAGGAACTTTTACTTACATCTCAGCACTTCAACAATCAAATCCATATCAGTACTGAGTTTCTTGACATGATCAAGGTTTGCTACTGTCATTATTGGCACATACTGATCACTGTCCATCTGTGATATAAGGTACATGTCACTGGCAAGATTTTCTCTGTTGAGAGAAAAAAATAAAAATGGTTAAGTGCCACAGATACTACCTTTTCCAATAAACTTGAAACAAACACTCATCACATAGTAGAAGGTAGATTCCTTCAGCATTTTCACTAACTAATTAAAATCATTGGCTTAAATAAAGTTTAAGTTTCTCAGCTATAATTTGCAAAAAAAAAAAAACCAACAAAACAACAAACCAGTAAAGGTCATAAAAATTCATCTGATCTGTAATTAAAAGTAACTACTCTCACTTCAAATCAACATATTTGCTAGTTTAGGTTTCATTTGCTTTAGGCTTCATGTTTAAGTTTCATGTAAGCTTTAAGAGGTACATCAGTATGATATTAGGGTGTTAATTTCCCCAAATTCTCATCCTTTCCACTTTAGTTTTAAGCGACAGGTGAGAAATACATTAACACATACCCCAAGTTAGGTACTGGGTCTTATTAGTTATCCTCCAGTTTCCTACATTTACGTATATACATACCTAGATAAACAGAATTCCAGTGTCTTTTTCAGTAATTCTCGTAAATCTTCCTGACCTTCTGGCTGCAACTGTTCATTTCCACCTAATAATTAAAATACTTAAGATTAAAATGTAGTTACACAATAGATATTTTAATCAAACTATCATGTCTATTACTCACAATATAACTAGTAACAAATTCTCAGATTCAATAGACGTTCATTATGTTCACTAACCACCAAAACTGCATGAAAACACTTTTTATTTAAGGCAGAAAAAACGTGTCTGACTTCACTTATTAACCTCTGTTCTCTAAATACAAGAAAATCTGAAGCATTTTAGAGGAACACGTACAAGCGCATCTTGAAGTAAATACTGAACTGATTTAGCTCATAGATCTGTCTTCCATTCTCAGGAAGCTAACCCATTTCTAGCTGACTAAACCCTGACTAATGCAGCAAGCAAGCAGTGCAATGGAGGCACTCCATACTTCAGCCCTCACTCAAAATTACCAGTACACTAACTTAGAGAAGAGTTCCAAAAATGAGGTTATAAAATATCAGCAGATATACAGTCTACTCACAACAGATGTGTCATGGACAATCTTTCGGCTAAGGAAGCAAAATAATTTTTTTTCTTATACTTGGGCGTTTCAGAATTATCACAGGGAAAACATGGATTTTATGTTCATTTTAATTTAGACCCAATATACTAATGTCAGTAGAGGTTAAACTAGTTGTGCCAGTGGGAGCACTGGTTAAAGATTAGAAGTTTAGTGTTGCTTTTACAGATTTATAAAACATCTAGTAACATGCTTAATATATACATATGTAAATTAGGATTTTTAAAAGTGTTGCCCTCTATACCCTTCCCTACAGTAACTTGCATCCTTTTCTTCAGCTTTCCTTAACCATTCTTTTTCCTAAAGCAACTTCCAATTTCCTCCCACCACGTTGTCCTTCACGTGTTCTACTCTCAGTAAGATAATGCCAACACCCGAGAAATACACTTACGTTATAACCACTATTTTCCTTCCCCATCTCCCCTTTGTTTTTGTCCAAAACCTGGCAAGGACTGAAATTATATGTAATTTAAAAAATAATTATTAAAAAATTAAAAACAAACTTCAGACTTGGGACCACCTGTGTCTCTTATTCATCACATGGAACAGACCCAATGTGCTGTTTAGCTGCTTACAATACTATCTGACTCTTGTTAAAAGTTAACTATTTTGGGCACATAAAGGGCATGCTGACAAGTTTGAACACTAATTTGAAGAGTACTGTTCCCTTCTAGACTGTGAGGCATCTTTAATACAATTTTCTCTTTGTCATCTAGTTATTATTTAATATTCCCCAAAAGTACTCTTAAGTAGAAGAGTCAAAGAGAGCTTTCAGTTTTTCAACATAAGAAAGGATGATGCCACAACTCCATCTGATTGTAGTTGTCTTGATTTCCAGTTATTATGGATGCTATACTGGTAATTTTAAATATATTTTATAAAATCAGCTAAGCACAACGAACAAGGAACAGACCTCCCGTGAATCTCAAGAAACACCCAGCACATTTTCCTCTCCTTCCCATCCCGCATCTCAGTTCAAGTAGTAATCCCACATGCATCTTGCAGACCTTCTGTCCCTTTTAGTGAAATATAAGCATGGTTGAATCTCTATGCTAGTTTCCAGAAACTTCTTAAAACATACCATCTGGTATAGACTACAACTACTAACAGTTGCACTGAAAAAAAAATCCTGAAAGTTCATTAAATAAGAATGCAAAGAAGTTAGACTAAAACATTGCTTATTTTAGCACTTAAAGACTCCTCTTTCCACACATTAACATTATTACTTGAGACACAAAACCTATGTGAATTTCACCTCACAACCTGACCCAACTAGAAATATGCCACTTAAACAGGTAGATATCTCAGTGTAAGCCTCTACACCAGGGATTTTCATTCAGAATCATGTTCCAGAAAATACTTAGTTAAATCCAGAACATTTGTGCAGCACCTTGTAAGATTTATACCAGGACGAGACTGGTCTCCAAGGCATATATCAAACAACAAGAGTGGCATAGTTCAGGGGGCCTTTGGGGTTTTGTGGATGCTCACTGTTCAACTCAAAATACATGACTGGTTTTTTTTTTAAACCAAGTCCAAGCAAATATTAGCTTTCTCTTACCTGTCTGGGTGGTTTCATGCATAGACTCATACTCAGAATGATCGAGAGCCAAAGGGTTCATATCTGTCTGGTCTGACACCGACACAGCTGGTGACGGCTCCGGCAGCTCTGTCAGCACCGCATTCTGATGCTTTTTGTCGCCATCACCGTTGGCATCCAGTCCTGCAGCACAGATGACAACCACTCACAAAGCATTCTTTCTAATCACTCTAACTTCAGCAACAACTAAATCTGAAATGAAGTTGCCTACACATTTGCTTCAATTTTATTAAACAGAAAACTAAAATTGAGAAAATTCTGCACTGAAATTTAACTTTTGCTTGAGCAACAGCTAGAAAATGTCATTCATACCTTCTTTACAAGAATCTGGAGGTTGGTCAGGTATTTCTTCCCACGTTTTGCTCACACTACCATCAGTGGCACCACTTGCTTCCAAGTGTAACATATGATTTCCCCACACCTTTGCATTAGGGTTTAACTCGGAAACCTTGGTTGACTCCTACAAAAAGAAATTGATTATGCACTTTGTGGATGCACAGGGCACATCTGTGTGTAGATATGTACAGTTTCAAATAACAGGATTAGACAAACAACTCAAGACTGTACTGTCAAGTTTTTTCACACCTGAATATATTAACTGAATTCCCATAATCATTTCAGGTACAAAACCAACTGAATTGTGCTGCACAGAATTCATTTCCCTGATTAAGAATAATTAGAAAAGGTTAGCCAAGCAGAGCAAAGTACAACAAACATTTCAAACCTGTACTTGACCTAGACTTCAGGTAGTTCTCTAATATACATGTCTACTTGATGTTGACTATTGTATCTGTTTCTGCAAAATAACATTAAAGAAAAAAATAATCAAGAAAATACCAAAGTACAAGGGTTTTCTTTTCTGAACTTATACAAACATGTAACATTTTTAATGAAGCATTATGGAAAATTGAAAGCAATAAGATGTGCATGACAACTTCTGTCATTACTTCGACAGGAGGAACAGTGCATTAGGACAGAAAGGATAAATTACCAGATCCAGTTAAATCATCAAGACAATCTCCTTTAACCTGGATTGGAAATGCACACATTTAGTGATTATATATGACTATATACAACCATCATATAAATGGTTATATCTGTGCTTCAGAGAGATTGCTGTCTGCAGTGCCAGCATCTGCAATACTTTTCTGATAGTAACATGAGAGTTTTCTCTTGTGTTGCTAATGTTTGAGCAAAATGCATTAAATTATTCCATATCAAGAATATACTCAAAATGTTTTAATATAATCATACTGGGAAAGAGGATTGCTCATACTAAGACACACTAAAAAACCTTATTAAAATTTGTTTTGTGAATTTATGGATGCTAGGAACATTGCAGCATTTAAGACAGGCATTTCAGAACTCCATGAAGCTTTACATCTTCCCTAACACATGCACTCAGAAAGTTATTATCACAGTGCATGGAAAATATATCCAGAAAGTAAAAAGACCTAAAAAATCTCAACTTAAACACATCTACTGAGTGACAAAGACTTATAAAAAGTGGAAGTCTTTGACATAGCTACCTGAATAGTAATGATTCAAAGATGACAGCAAGTTCCATCAGTTTCCATTTTTAATATAAAAAGTTCCCCCAGGAGACAGCAAACAGCCTCGAGTACAACCCATTGCCCACACTGCAACACTGCTGGGCAAGGTCAGAGCAACTGCTTCGACCGTCAGTGAGGGCAACAATATCCAGCACTGGCCCTGCTCAGCAGGGAAGGAAAAGGAGCAGCAGCTGCTACAAGCTGGCTTTCACAGGGTGAGTAAGGTTGGAGAGGACCACTGGAGGTCATCCAGTCCAACCTCCCTGCTCAAGCAGGGTCCCCCAGAGCTTCTTACTCAGGACTGTGTCCAGACGGTTTCATTTGTTTCCTATCCCAGCTTTCCAAGACCCAGCCCAGTTCATTCCCCTCACTTCTCCTGCTACCACTCCTTTCTCCAGCACTTCAAAAGATCATCTCCAGCAGTAAGCAAATATTTCTTAACTGCTACCAAACAAGAACTTCAGGAAATCCACAAATATTTCTTCCTATACAAAGGTAAAGAGCACTATTAACAGTGCCTGCAGAAAGCTTCCTTTCCCACACTGAAGCATTTATCTCGAGTTCATCTGGAACTGAGAATCTGCAATCAAGTCACTTTGCCCAATATTTAAACTTTCACACAAAGTAAACAGAAACAAAAAGAAAAAAAATATCAATATTCAGCAACATTTTGAACTTCTGTATTCTGTACAGCATTGAGTTTTGCAAAGGAAAGGGACTAGTCAGCTTCAGGACAAAATAACATGATCTATTTAACTAAAGAAACCACAGTTTGACTTGGCTTAGTCAAACTTCTAGCTCCAGCTTTAAGCTTTAACACCAAATCACTTCTGCAAATACTTACAAATTCATCTTTATTTTGCCATCCCCAAGTACCAGCATTTTCTGGTGCTAGCAGTTGATATGGATATCTTTCCACTGTGTATGAAGCACCTGTTAAATCTTCAGGTTCATTCTGGAAGCTTTCACTAACTATGCAAACTCTGTCATTCTTCATAATATCATTAGAAATGGCATTATTCCACAAAAAGCCCACCAGATATTCACCATTACCAGCAGGAACCGTGTCAGAAAACAGCTGATTTGTCCAATCAGCATTATCAGTCTGAAGACTGATGAGATGTGGCCACATTTCAACATGGGGATTTTGTCTGTCCAGTTCATAGGAGTGCTGCTCTTGGTCACTGGATACATTTTCCATCAGATCTAACATGCACTGCTCACTGCCTCGCTGAAATCCTGCAGCACCAGGAGCGGCACTCTGTATTTCATAGGAAGGAGTAGCAGCATATTTGTCTACCTGCTTTGGGTCAACACAAACTCCAAGCTCTTTGTTTGAGAAAATCTTGTGATCTGGCTGCATCTGTTCCCAGGCTGTGGTCAAGTCATTTGTTTGAGGATTTAATATGTAACTAGTGTTTTTCAATGCAGTAGTCTTGGCTTCTACCTGCTTCAAATTCCCGCTGCTAGAAGGTTCTATAGTCCCAGTTGATACACTAAAAGCAGTGAGATTCTCCTTTGAGTGGATGCTGACACACTGTTTTACTTCACCATTTTGAAGACTACATTCATTTACATCACACATACTTTTTTCAGGAGTTTCTGATCTTTCTTCAGCAAAAGGCACAACAGAAACTGCGGTGTTCCCAACCCCTGGCTCAGCACAGTGACGTAACTCAGGCTCTTCCACTGGTTTGTCATGTACTTGAGAACACGGATTTGGACACATTGATGGTAAACAATTATGGACTTTATGTAAAAAATGACTGGCATCTTCCAGATTTTTAGTGTCATCTTTTAATTTTACACTCTTGTACATACAACTGTCCATGGCTGCAGGTATACTGGAGTCAGAGGGAGCATTCTGACTGTGAGCCAAGCCTTCATTGCAATTGAAGATGCCTTTATCACAATCAACAATGTCAGCATCCCAATCTGGTTTTACATTTTCTGCATTGTTATCAATGGACTCATTTAGGTGAACTTCAAATTTCATCTGTTTTACAGATTCTACTACATCCCCAGCTATTTTAGCTGACTCTGTCCCTGCACTCCATTGATTTTCTACTGCATGGAAGGAACATGCATCCTGTTGTTCATCTTGTCTGCAGTTCATGTCTATTTTATTCATATCCTCACATTCCACAGGCACAGAAGAGACACTGGTTTTCTTATCTGAATTTGAATATTTGCATACTTTACCTTTACTCCCTGGTGACTCTTGTGAAACCCGACATTCTAGGCTGTTTTCCTTTAGGAACATGTCATCTCCATGTGGGTTATGTTGTTCATGAGATGTTAAAGTGCCAGCACTTACCCACGGGCTACTTCTGCTCAAGTTACCAGCTTCCTCAGTCAAGTCACCAGTGACACTCTCACAGACACCTTCCTCTGTGTCACTACGGCCTGCAGCTTCAGCCGATGTCGTGATTTCAGTGCAACCCTTAATTTGTGTTTGAAAATCAGAACTTTCTTCCAAGTTTTTGTGCCTTTCAGTCATATTCCAAGCTTCACAGCTATGCAAAATTGTACCTGTGCATTTCTCTCCATCTTTCAAGGACTCTTCAAAACTGCTGTGATGTTCACTACAGTCTGGTGCAAACATTTGGCTATCACCATGAGTCCTTTCAAGTGATTTCTTTTCCACATTTGAGTTTACTTCACTTTCGGGCTCTAAAAAGCAGACTTTTTCAGCAAGTTTTTCTACATTGTCCATTTCATGTAACTCTAGTGATAATTTTAACTTACCCCTCATGTTCTCTGCCATCTGTATAGTATTTGTTTGCTCTACAACACTTGAGTGATGCCCATTTAAACCAAATAGTAGAATATCAGAATCATTACTTCCCTCAGTTTTTCCTGAATTACATACTCCAGTGTCTAACACATCACTGGAAATACAGTCACTGTGTTTCACCTTTTCCGAGTTAGGGTTGTACTGGTCCTCTTGAGCAGCATCCACAGGTTTTACAGAATCAGAAGTCGTATGGAGTGATTCATTCCAACTGACAGCACTACCTATGGAATACATCTCCTCCTGCTGATTCTCAGGGATGATTTCATCAGATACTTTTGCTCTTAAGACATCTGTTACTGTATTGTCAGTATTTAACTTACACACCTGACACCTGTCAGTCAGGAAGTTATCAAAAGATTGGATGTCTATGCTACAATATTCCTTTGTGTCCTTTTTCTGTGTGTTTGGCCTATCCTCTTTTTTATACTCAAACAGTTCTTCCTGTGAATTAAACTTAGCTTCCACTCGTGCCAATTGCTGCATTGGAAATTCCTTCCCAGTGTCTAGAGGTTGTGCCATGCTGCACATTCCTTCATCAGTAACAGCTGAGTTATCTATGTCTGCTGCAGTCTCTTCATGCACAGTAGCTGGCACCTCTTCGTCCCCTGTCAGATCTTCGGCATCTACAACACAAATACTGTAAAACTCCCTGTCTTTCACATTTTGACTGTTGTCTGCATCAAGATAGGAAAGTGTTGGAGGCACCTCTCTATATGAACTTGAAACTTTCTGTAGGCTGTCACTCTTGTTGCCTTTAACGTTTACCGTTGTTTCATTTTGCCTTGAATGGTCACACGTCACTGCATAATCCTCCACAAAGTTTCTATTTAAGGAAATTTCACTCTGTAAGCCTTTGTCCAGGATGTCTGGTACATGTGAATTTGAAATATGATCAAATAAGCAATGCCCTTGTACAGCTACATTTTCATTATTAGTATTACTACTAATATTTTCTATATTGTTCATGTGCTGACCATTGCTATTAGATTTTTTAGGTGCTCTTTTTTTAATAACCTTGTCTTTCTTTTCTTCACTTTTTTGCAGATTTCCATATGTGCCAGAGACCTTCAAGAGGTGACTAAAGGAACTAAAGAAGCTAAGAGGTCTGTCATACGTCCTCCTAGAGTTCTCCTGGGGAGTATTCCCCATGCTTTTATATGACGGATATTTCCCTTTTCTACCCAAAAAGCCAGATTTAGAATTTGACACTGCGCAATCATCACTACAAACGCATTCACTGCCAACTGTCGCAGCCGCCCCGTTAACTGTCCTTCCCACTGTATGCAGATCCTGGCTTTCCACAGCTCCAAAAATTGAAGATAAAGTTTTACTTATCCTTGACTCGGGTGCTTCCTCTTCCACAGATTTTTGTAACAAGCTGGTTTTCTCCTCACTCGTGCTGTTACTCAGTTCTTTACTGAAGCAGCAGCCCATGTTTAGTAAGTAGTGTCAGAGGGTCTTCTCATTGCAAATCACCTTCTTCTTACACTAAACTTTCTATGGCTACTGAGGAGACAAGCCAACACCCAACTGCCAAAAATAGCACACTTTAAAACCATGCAGGGGTTTCATATGTCATTGCCACTCAAAGTCCAAATCCCAGTTGCTGAGCAATGTTTCAGTATTTCATCATATGCACTGTAACATTCAAGTCAATAATTCTAATGAAATTACAGGCTGCTTACATGTATTACCGAGTCTTATGAACTTCTATTGTTTAACTTCCTGGAGAGTTTCGTTCATCCAAATCACTAAAATATTTTAAATGACATCTTTCACAATGTCCATGTGTGCCAGAAAATACCTGCCTTCATATTTAATGTAACTCCCACTTCCTATACAAGGATAAACACATTCTGGCTTCACATGTTTAAATCTCATGTCTAGACCAAACACATTTTGGACCATTTTCTCCTTCTCCCTTCCCCCAGAGCTGAACCTACACCACAATTACTTCTTTAGGAAAAACAGGCTAAAGATAGATAAGACCTCATGTATTCCATTCAGCGGTCATTGTACCTTATCAGAAGCTAATTCTGTTCTAAGCCTTTTTTTTTTTTTAATTTGTTATCTGCATGAAAAAAAAAACCAAACCATAATCCCTCAGTGACTTACAGCACTGGAAGGGGACTCAAGATCATTTAGGCACGTCATGGTACTGTGGCAGGATTAATTATAGTTAACCTCCAAAAAATTTGTGAATCCTTTTTAAAAAACCCTCAAAAATATTTAAAATTATTGACTAAATGCTACTCATCTTCCAGAAAAGTCAGTCCCCAGTATAAGTTCTCTTTGATGTACATAAACAGATTTCCTCCTGACCTTATGACAAATAAAACATTTTTAGATACATGTATTTACATACTGAAATATTTCTATTATTTTAAGTCTTTTTAGTTCCTAAAAAAAGTGGGTTTGTTTCTTAAAAAAACAAAAACAAACAAAAGAAACCCCAAAAAACCCCCAACCACCCCAATAAAAAAAGCGGAAAATATCCAGCAAACTTTTTCTGCTGTAAATGGAGTTTTTCTTATTTGCCTTTACATTTTCTCCATCACTCAGACCTTCTCTCAAATTCACTGCTATTATTTCCAGTTTGGACCCCATCCTTCAGAGACTGCAGACTGTACAACTACAGCACCACTCTACTCTGTTACTTAAAAGATACTGAAAACACAGAATTCTGAATGTAAGACAAGACAGACCCTTAAACTCTATTTCAAATGTTCTCTCAGATGTACACTGAATTCAGTGCTATTTTTCCACTGGTTGTGCACCTTAAGGCAACTAATACTCCACTAACTCTGGCCATGAAAGAATATTGCTGAATTGGCTAGAAAATACATGCCCTCCTCAGCACAGTTGGCTTCAAAATTGCAAAGTAAGAACAGTGGAAGACTATCCTGCCACCCCCAGCTTATCCAATGCATGAAGCCTCAAAGTGCCTGCAGCTACACTGTTCCTAAGGATAGGAAGTTTGATGCATCATTGCTGCCATCTGCTGCATTTTTTTTAATTCTCCCGTGGGACAAACTTATTCAACATGCTTGAATCCAGTCTTAAAACTATGCCAAGTCACTCCTCTCTTCAGCATTCCCTGGAACCAAGAACAGGGAAAGGGGGAGGGAGTTACTTATAATAGCTTTTTTTGAAGAAATGTTATGAGCAAACAATTTAACTGTTTTTAATGTCAGCTTAAAGTCACAGTAGTACTTGTAAAGTTTACAACTATTCACAGAACTCCTTCTTCAGGTAAACAAATAGCAGGATTTTTCCCTCTGTGATTTAACTAACTCGTGCTTTCCAGAGAGGAACTGTCTTTAAGAGACAGACCAGAGCAAAGTCCACTTTTCCAGTGCCTTAACAACCACTTCTGCTATCAACTAATGGGGAGAAAATGGGTGAAGCAGTTCAGGCAAGCAGAAACTTCTTCCAGTTTTCCCATACCCTTCTCATGTGCAAAGGCACATTTTGTTCTTGTTTCTTTGGTTTTATCTAAGAGTTCCAGGGATAATTTCTATTTTTAAGGACCTATAGTACACATTCACAAAGTCACATTCCTCAATACTGTTTATTATGGGATCACTTTACAGGAAAAGACAAAAAAAACCCCAACAACGTGAATTTAAGCAGAAAACGCCAAACTTGTTACTCTACATCATCTGAGGCTGCTTGCTTAACTTTCAAGACTCCTTAAATCTTAAAAACCTTCTGGCTAAGTTATACACTGCCACCTGACTTAAAAAGCACTTAACAGAGCTCATGCTTTGCCACTTCAGAGTCCAGCTCAGTTGGAGAGGAGGTTTTGTTTATTTTGTTGGGGTTTTTTACCCTTTATACATGCATATTTTAGCTCTGGTATATTACTCCTCTACTCAAAGCCTAAACAGGTTTTCCCTCTCCATGAAACAAAAGTGCTCTGAAGCAGCACCTGTATAACCTGAACAATTATTTTTTTTAATAGGTATTTAGTCTTATGTCCTGCACACACCTGTGCAGAAGGCAAGAAGTCAACATGCTTATTAACAGGATCATACCTACCTATCTACTTTCGTTTCTCCATGTCATTTCTTTCATTTCTACTTATTCTTTGCAAAGGAATAAGGATTTATCCCAGACACAGTCTTATAGGGTAAAATTTTAAAATACAATCTAAAATTACAACAGCACAAGTCAAAACAGTCCTTACAACTTTCTGACATCTAACTTCCTTTATTGTGTTTCTATAATAAAGTCATGCAATTGTAACAGGTCCTGAAGAGATAGTGATTATGCTGCACTCCTAGGCCATACCTGATGTCATGCCCACCACCAGTTAAGGGAACAGAGAAGAGCAGCATCACAACAGATGCCACAATGCCACTACTGCAGGCTTTTGGAAACAGTTGGTCAAACTGCTTAACTTTCCCTCCAGTATATATCGGGGTAATGGATTGCTAAGAGTTTAAATACATGTTTTGTAGATTAAAACAACTAAACATTACTATTAGACATTACCTACAGGTGCAAAACCATTCAGCACTTTTCTTATAGCCTTAATCTACAATACCATGAGAGAAAGAGCAAACACTGACCAGTATTGATCCCTCAGGATGCTGACACCATACATGTCCAATTTAAGGTCTAATCCTCTCATTTCTTGTTTAAAGTTATTCATGATCTCTTGAATTATTAAATACCACCTACTTGTTATACAAACTGCTACTTAACTCTTAACTGGCAGATACTGCATGTAATACTGTGTATTGCCAAGTGATTCGAGGATTATATGTTGTAGTGAATTTCCACTGAACTGTTACACATGCTCCTATATTAAATTAGTAAATCTAATTTCCTCAGTTCCTTTTTATTCTGAGGCTTATCCTTGAATAGGCTGCAAAAGGATTTTTGAACACCATAACCTAGCAGCTCTAAGCCTCAGACATCCTTTTATAGTATCTCCTAAGAAAAACATTTTTGCGAAGTACAATTAAGCGCCATCTTTCATGAATTTCTAGTTATTTTTCTTGTACTTAGAACAAACAATATGATTGAACTTCAATTCACAAATTGACAAAAATATTGACAAAAAGCAGTGTCCCACACTGATTTGAATTCCCATTAACAGAAACCCATGACAGCACCTGATAATTATTCAACTAGGGAAAGAGTGGGTGATGCTGATATTGCAATCAGGCAAAAGTTTAAGCAGCCTCACTGTAATATCCTCCACTGGAACATACCAGAACCTGTTGTTGCTTGAGGACAAGAATCCCACCTAAAGTTATTTTCAAACTTCCAGATCAGGTCTTCAATTCAGCCAATCAAGGAATAAAAATTCTTTGGTACTTGGAAAAATATGAGCATGGTAGAGGAAGAGTTTAGGATCAATAAGCAAGGAAAAAGACTATGAGTATCTCTAGCACCAGAGGTTGGGTAAGCCCTGTCTGGCAGAGACAGGTCATACAAGCTACCTCCACCATGGCATTTGGGTCTTGGCCTCTTCCCTCCAAGTAACCTCTAATTTCTAGCAGCAAAGTCTTACTATCGAAAAGGAAACACAGAAATGAATTAAAACAGAGTGCAATGTTTCTTAAAGGCCGACCTACCTGGGTCCAGCCTCACAAGGGTTTTCTCTGGAAGAGTAACTCTCAATCAGGATACAAAGAATCCATTAGTAGACCTCATCTGAAGTGACAAAGCCTACCTTTGGGTTACAGAAGTTGAAAAAACCAGCATATTCAACTCTCCAATTTAACAAAGCTATGAATCTGTTAGTATCCTCTAAATTATGTACCTCCAACGTGTAAGTCTAAACTTCTATTGACAAGAAATTTATGAGGATCCTCAACTTGCCAATTTCTTTCAAATGGTTTGTGTGCAAAACCACCAAAATTCTGCTGTTAAATACTACTAAAATCAGCCAAATTCAAGATTTATTGTTAGAAATGAACCATACCAGGCTTGCAATCGATCTACATGAACCATTAAGCAGCATATAGTTTTATAGCTACTTCAAGGCAGAAGAAAAGACTTTGCCTCCCTCACCATGAGATTGAAAATTATTAGTAAACAAGCGACTTCTGAATCTTTAACAACAGCAACAATGGTGATTTCAGAAAGGGTTCCACTATAACATCAAAACCTTAATTTTGTCACTACTGAGTACCTGTTTAGCATTACTCATAGTAGAACATGGGTTCAGTTTTGTTCCAGTCAAACAGAATAACTAAAGTCATAATTAGAAAAATTTATTTATTATTAACAGATAAAACAAAAAATACTTTAGATAACTACTTCAGATAAAGACTAGCATACAAGTTATTTTTTCAGGATCTCCGGAGGTGCATTAAAATTTCCCATAGAAATTCTGCAACTTTCCTCCTGAACTGTTACAAAAGCATTTGGACTAGAGATCAAGAGTGGAACAGCACAGCCAAAACAGCTAGAGAATATTTCAGCACATTTCTTATAGAGTGTATTAAAAAAACAAAAAAAAAGACTCCTAGAAATCTCTCCAGGCACCACAGCAGTACGGCCCTGTATCAAATACACACTGAAGTAGGGATTGTCACAAACATGCATCCATGTCTTTATGCAGTCTAGCCCTCTGATCTCAAAATAATTAAGACACAAGAAACAGTAGGTGAATCTCACTTCACCTAAAGCATGGACTTGCTAAAGGAAACAAGAGTCAGGATTCCAGAAGTTTTTCTCCTGCCTACCGTTTACAGAGATATGAAAGTGTCTCAATGATTTTAGTTTGCTAACTTCTTCCTGCACTCTGTGAAGTTTCTCTCCAACTACAACTTTGTTCTCAGTACTTGCAAGCAAGTGCTGAAGTACTGGCAAAATTAACTCATGTAAGCATAGCATTGTGGAAGAGACCTTTTTAAAAACACCACTTTTAACAGAATATATTGGTAATGACGCCCATACAACTGAATGACCTTCTGATGCTGTGCATGGAAGAGTATGAGACTGGTACAACTTAAAAAAAACTTAATAAGCTACAGGTCTCATCTTTCTCAGATATTCATCCAAAGAAAAGCTTAAATCACAAAAGAAGTAGTTATCTGAAATGTACCATTATAGCACTATGGATACATTCCAAGGTATCTAAATTGACATCAGCCTCCCATATTAAGGAAGAGAACAGTAAGGTCTTCTGAAATTTCTCCAAATAAGCAAGAAAAACCAGAAATTAAGATTTAGATCCAAGTTTCCATGTAGTTTCATAAAATCTAGTATGTCAAATTATAAGAGTGAAGAATAATCATTTTAATACTGATTTCAATACTATTTTACTTTTAATACTAATTTAATACTATTTTAATTTTAATACTAATTTAATACTATTTTAATTTTAATACTAATTTTAATTTTAATACTAATGCACAGACAGTTCTAAGCTTTTGAAGCAGATCTGCAAACACCCATTATTCAAGCATACACACTGGTTTCTTGGTATTAATGCCCTCAGTACAGGGGGGAATAAAAGCAAATCATAAAAGTTCATTTTTCAGAAGTATGGCACAAAACCGGGTTGAATTTTTTCCTCTAGTGTGAAATAGTCAAAATTCACATCTGAGAAATGTCAAACAGAGCAGAAGGGAACTCAGAATGAAAAAAAAAAAAAAAAGGTGGAGAGGAACAAGTCAAAAGCCCACCAGCTTGTTTAGCAAAGAAAAGCACCAGTTCAGAGAGTTTTTCAAAATGCTCCTTAGTGCTTGCTGCGAGGTAAGTCGAAGCAGCCAGAGTCTGCTGCTCAGCACAGTGCAAGGGAAGTGCCTGGAAGAACACATACCAAAACCAAACTCTTCAGTGTCCCAAGAGGAAACATTTCTCCCAATGAAGATGCAAATATGAATATATTTGAATACAAATCATGTACTCAATCTTCTTGAAGATGTATAGTAACATTTACTACAACCTATATACACATAGTACAATCCGATGTGTATGATCTGCCCAAACCATCCCATACAGCAACCTCCTGGATCCTGCACAGTAGCACGGAAACAGCAGCACATGGTATTTAGCAGAATTGACTAAGAATTTGACTAAGAATTTGACTAAGCAAAATTCCTGTTACAGATTGTTATTTCCTATTTGTATGGGTTCGTACATTTTTCAATTACACATACACACCAAGTGCATTTCCTGCATTTTCCTCACATGTTAATGTGTGAGCAAGAGCCTAATCCAAGATTGGTAATACAATTCTTGCACATCCTGAAAAGCCCTGTACCTTAAATGAGTGCAAACTGCTGTAATTTGCACTTTATTTAAATCCCCCATAGAGCTGAAGGAAAGTTAAGTTGAGGCTCCTACTCAATATGGACAATTAGCCACCTCCAACAGCTCTGTTCTAGCTGTTTGATGTTGCAATGCTGTCTCTCAGCCAACTGCCTTCTAAAATGTTCTGACCTACAATTTTGATTAAGACATGGTAAAAGAAAAAATGTTTCATATAACACTTATACCAGGGGAACATGTAATTATAATACTTACTAGGTGAGAACCGTCCTTAACTTCTTGTACTTGCTGCACCTGCGGTTCAGCCACAACTTTAGTGTCCTGATCAGAAGTCATGAGCTGTCTGCTTTTTGGCTGCTCAGAGAGAACTTTACTGGTCACCTTTGTTAGCTGCGGAAATAGGAAGACAAAAGATTCTGTAAGTGGTTGTTGAAATTCCCAAGAACCCACAGCCATTCCAGACACGCTATGCTGATTCACACCAAAGGTGCAAAGAACTTCCACACAATACGATCAGGATTATGCATCCACAGAAAACCCTATGGCATAAGATGAGGATACACTCAGCTCCCAGTCACTGACTGCCCTGGGAGTGCAAATGAACACTGGCTACAGCACTGGGCAGGGAAATTCTACTGGGAAAGTTTCCCTTCTCACCTTATTTATTGAGACTGGATTTCAAACCATGACTTCTCCATACCACCTGATGGACTCCACTCACTAAGAAACATTTAGTCACAAATCAACTTTTGTCTTCTATAACTACTCCGATGGTCACTTTATCTTTGCAACATTTAAGAAGTATGTTACAATAGTTCTGCTGGATTAGTAATGCTCAACTAGTTATTCTGCTCTGTCATCCCAAAATGTTATTTTATTTGATTAGACACGTAAAAATCTGAGTAGAGCTGAAAGCCTAACGACTTCGCTTTGAAATCTGATGCTACTGTTTAACGCTATTATTTTAAAAAAAAAGGGATTTAAAAGCCAATAAAAGTTAATTTAAAGCGTGAAGTCTCAAAGTAATACCAGGGAGTAAAAAAATCTGGCTTTTTAAATTATTTTTTCTTTTTAGAAAAGACACGATATGCTTTTTTAGTTTCTTGTTCACATGGAAATTCCAGTACTGCATCTGTAACAATGCATGACAGAAATTTATTGCCTTCACATCGGTGACACCAAACTCCTCACAACAGAACAAAAACAACAACAAAAACAAAACCAAACAAGCAAAACCAAAAAACCAACAAAAAACAAAAAACACACCACCCAAAACAAAACAAAACAAATTTGCAGCATATGGAAGTTAACAGTACTGTTCCATTCTTTAGCAATGTACGTTCCTTTTAGGTTACCTTGACTCCAAGAGACTGAAGTTCAGAAGTATTTCTTTCAGTCTGTGGCATTATGGTCTTCCATAGAATCTCCTTTACACGAAATTTTGAAATGGACAAAAGCAAAAGCCTTTCATACAACTGACTAAATACATTCCAAAATTTTCAAGTAAAAGTATGACATTCACCTATGAGCTGATTCAAGCGCTTGTATTACAGGATTATACAAAAGATATTTTGTACATATAGTTGAAGAAACAAATATACTGACATCCCCAAGAGGATGAACCATTTAGCTTAGATGAACAGTTGCTTATCACTTCATGCTATTGATGTAAAGTCAGCATGAAAAATACGTTTTCAAAAGAAACATACATGTACTGTGTCACTGTTATATTGCCAGAAGTTTCTTTTCCTAACATTCTGCCTCTCAGCTTGGAATAGAAACTACTTAGGGAAAGAAAGGGCACAAACAAACAAAAACACACAAAAATGACATTAAAAAAAAATTACGCTATTCCTCACATACAGTGTAACACACACATAAATATACCCACAGTTTACATACATATACCCACAGTTTCAGAAAGTCTGGAACTCATTCAGGTTGTTTGTATTTTATAAAATAACCAAAAATCATCTTCAGGAGAAAAGCAGTTTTTCAAAAGCAGGTACTAAATAGCCAAGATTCCATATTGCTCAAAGCCACGTATGGGAAGATGTAGACACCATAACACCACAGAAGGTGTCTAAACTTCTTGGAGAATACTTCAGTAAACATTCTTTAAAGAAATTGTGTTTAGCATTTCGAAATTATGGATTAATGTTCCTTTCTAAAAAGAGCACATGATTGCTTACCCATTTTGTGTTTGCTGTATATAACCTCCACTGCTTATCATACTTACCTTGAGCATACACATTAGTCCAGATTCACAAGCTAAAGTCTACATTACAGAAAGACAAATGTATTTTAGTAAGCAATGATGTTATCGACTCAGCATTTTGACCCCCAAATCAATGGAAAGGTACTTCTTTGCATCCTTCTGCCTCCTGCTTATTTCACATATTCCCATTCCCTTCTAGGATCAGCCTACCATGCTGCAATCTCTTCCATCTGCTGACACACAGTGTTAGTACCACAGCTTTGTAAATCTATGGATAAATGGAAGGAAAACAGCTAAGATCACATGAGTCTATCAAAAAAAGTTACATTACACATATGTCCTTTAAAGCATTTGCTGACTGGCCATCAGGCACAAAATACTCAGCTAAATCATTAATTTCAGCTGAGGGTAGACAACTTGTTAGCCAACTTGATAACACAACTGCAATGTGCACATTGCAACTTCAGATTTCTTGGGCAAGCCAGCAGCAATCAGAGCACCATATCACTCTACTGCTTTTCACAAGTCCCTTAGATGAGATTACACAAGATGCTTATCACAGGCCAGGTCTAGACTGAAGCTCTAGCTCTACTTTGTTTGCACTACTCAAACTAATAATTATATTATCATTAGATACACAGATTTGTTGTGATACACACCACACTAAACCCACCCACCTTGTAAACAAATTATTTTTAATAATTAGTGTCAAACCTGTACGTTTAAGTTGAATTTTGATCATTTAGCATCAAAATGGCTCTCAAAACAAGGGAGATATTATAATTTGTTCCAAGAAGATACAGCCTGCCTTCCAACTCCCATGATTTTAACAATGATCAGCTACTGCCTTTCTGCAAATGGATCAGCCACACAGCAAGATTCCAAACACAGGAAGAGCTTCCTCTGCAATTTTCTTCACTTAGTACTATCACACAGCTAGGAGTTCCCAGCATGTCAACTGCTCTGCTGCAAAATCCCATCAATTGTGATGTACTTCAAAACGACTCCACGTGCAGGGCTGTTCTGGAAAGTTAAAGCCATCAAATTTTCTGCTGTAGAGCTGCCACTGTCCAGACTCCTAAAGAACAAAACATACATGACTACAGACTCCCATGACTATCATGTCAGAGAATACAGTGTTTGTGGGAAACGCCAGTGTTACTTCAGAGAGAGAAACAATAAAAATCATGGAATGCTAAAGGCTCTTCACAGGATATGTTTTAGCATGCTTCTCATACATTGATATATATCTTCATAGAAAAGCTTATTTACACAAACCACAATCAATAGCCAGTAGCTCTAAAAACTACAGATAAGGACTGATGGTTTGGAAGAGTTTATCCTCTTTTGATGCTAGTTTAATAGCCAAATTAGTAAGCAAGTCAAATGGTGCATTTCAATGCAGCAATAAAAATCATCATCCAACCGAAGAGTTAACTTGCCCATGACTTTAAAAGATACGGTCTATCAGTCAACAGTTCAGTGTATCTTTGCATAAATACATGTTGCTGCAATAAGCAGGAGACATTCAAGAGAAAAATGCAAGTTGGCATTTACTCTATCCCCGCTTGGGATAGAGTAAGCACTACCTACAGCAGAACACTGAGCTATCAGAATCAGATGGCAATTTTTTCATTCATAGAATCACAGAATAGCTTTTTAGTTGGAAGGGACCTTTTAAAGTTCATCTAGCTCAACTCCTCTGCAATCAGCAAGACATCTGCAACTAGATTAGGTTCCTCAGAGCCCTGTCCAACCTGACCTTAGATGTTTCCAGGGACAAGACAACCACCACCTCTTTGGGCAATCCTCAGTGTAAAAACCCTCTTCCTTATACCTAATCTAATCAACCCTCCTTCAGGTTAAAACCATTACCCCTCGTCCTACCACTACAAGCCCTGGTAAAAAGCCCCATTCAAGTACCAAAAGGCCGCAGTGAGCTCTCCCTGGAACCTTCTCTTTCCAAGCTGAACAACCCCAATACTCTCAGAGTTAGAGGTGTTCAATCCCTCTAACCATCTTCGTGGCCTCCTCTGGACTAGTCCCAAGGTCCATCCTTCCTGGGCTAAGGATCCCAGAGCTGGATGCAGCACTCCAGGTGGGATCTCACCCGAGTGGAGCAGAGGTGCAGAATCCTCTCCCTGGACCTGGCTGGCCACACTGTTGGGGATGCAGCAACTCTTTGGGCTACAAGACCACACTGCTGGGTCATGTCCAGCCTCTCACCCATGAGCACCCCCAAGTCCTTCTCAGCACGGCTGCTCTCAATCTCTTCATCCCCCAGCCTGTGTTGATACTGGAAGTTGCCCCAGCCCAGGTGCAGGACCTTCCACTTGGCTTTGCCAAGCTTTATGAAGTTCTAACGGGCCCACTAATTCAAATCATTAAAACGAGACAGACCCACAAGAAAAACCTTCAGAGACTCACAATCTCTTACATAACCTGTTAAATTTCTACTCTATAGTAAGTAGTTTCACAAAAATATCTGCCTTCCACAAATTATATCTACACATAGTCTACAGAATAGACTGCATTTAGAACTCATTCTGAAGCAACCAGTTATAATTTTGTAATAGCATACATAATTTCAATTCTGTAAAGGCATATAATAAATCATTATGCTTCCTTCTGGCTGCCATTACTCGCAGAGCAATGAGTCAAGTTCAGCAACTTGAGAGTAAGTCTGCTCTTGACATATCTAAAGACATTCAAATGCGTATTTTGACAACTACCTAATCTGAGAGGAACTGCATAGATTTTATTGAGACTTATCAAAAGCAGTTTGAACTTGGTTTGTAAGTAAAAAAGACACAGAAGGTTAAAATACAAGGTAAAACCATGGTTTTTTAGAAATTGAGTAACATTCAACTATTAAGATCTTTTTGTTCCCAAAACTGTAATACACTGCTCAATCTGCCAGATTGGTAATTGAAACAGGAAGGGGAAGAGCACCATAATACAGTTGTTTTCTCCTTAGTTTGAGGGCAATGGGGGCAATCAGCCTTCCCTTGTACAGAACTGTCTGTCCCTGTGGTGGTTAATCTGAGGAGTTACCAGAATATTCTCATGTGAGAATGAGACCACCTGACTGAGCAAGACACATATTTCAGCCTAGTGGTTTCACTCTGCAATATCCACAACCACCTTCACAAATAAAAAGATGTGGGGTCGGTTTGTTTTGTGGGTTTTGTGAGTTTTTTTGTTGTTGGTTTTTTGTTTGTGTGTGGGGTTTTGAGGTTTTGGTGGGTTTTTTTTTTTTAAAGTTGCCAGCATTGCTCTTTACCAGCAAATATTTTCAAAACTGTCCTGTTATAAAAATTCCATAGTTTCAGAAGATACCAGATACAAACCAGCAATGGCTCACAGGATGACTGTACAAATAAGTGCACACAACCACATGATCACTCTTGTCTGGCTGCCAATACAAGCAGAGCTGGGACTGCTCTCATCCAAAAGCCACATGTGTGCGAGTGTGGTGCCAGTATCAGACTAACCTTTACACCGCATTTTAGTGCAGGTTTAGGTATCTTATAGTACTGGCAGAGTTAATGTTCAACTGTCTGAAGGTATTTATACACATACTGCATCCACATGCACCACAACCTTGCAAACAGTTTGGAAAAAAGACATCTACTTGATTGTTATAGAGCAAACAAAACCACTACTACCTCTGCCAACCCCCCCAAAACCTCCCTGGAGTGTAGCCCCTGATACTGCTGCTTTCATTAGCAGTCAGCTCTAATTTTTCTAATTCACATTCAAAGGGTGCTTTTATACAACCTGTTTCACTGTCTAGAGTTACTAGAGTATGAGTAGCAGCATGCACTCTCAATCAAATCAGTCAGATAGATCTGTTATTTAAAAACATGCAAAACCCCAAACAATGCTCTAGGGCTGAGATCTTGCCTGCCAACTTTCCGCCCAGAGTAATCAGCCCTTAAAAAGAGATTTACAAATGCAAGTGCTGACAACTAACTTTCACCCTGCAAACAGCAACACCATAAAACAAAAAAGCTCACTGGAATAAATGAACTTTTCACTGCTCTTCCAGCAAGCACAAACAAAAACAGATTGGAGTTTGGCTTTGTGCAGAACTCTTCCTAGCAAACATTTTAGAAACTTTAAACACAGATTAAGATAAACTTTTCACAAGGCTAATACAGGAATACACTTCCAGTAACATGAGAAAGCCTAGAATGTTTTTCAAACAGAGGTGCATTGCTTAACTTAAGCCTCATAACAAGCTTCTAGTTGCAGGCCAGAAATCCTCTGTCTATCGTGAGAGATAACATACTTTCCCACCACCCATCACACACATGTACCATGAGGACTGTGACACCACAGCAGAAATGATCAGGGCCACCACTGACCTCACCTCTGAAAAGAGTTGTAGCACCTGCAGAAGACATCACATGGTTTATAGGAGAAATAAGAGATGCCTCTTCCAAAAGTATGCTACACATTTAATACATCAACTTCTCTTTAAACAAAGGTTACTTTTTCTTTATTAGTTTCACCAGGGTTCTGAATATCCAAAGGATGTACTATGTCAAGAGTTAATCATGTTCTCGGTTCAGGTAAAGCTGCCAACTCAGATATGGGATATTTTATCTATAAGGTTACAGAGCATCATCAACATAAACTGACAAAACCTAATCCTCAAAGGCTGCAAGTTTCCCTCTTAGTGTTATGAACAGTGATACAAACTTTCAATTTTCACCAGGTGGCTGTTTCAGAATACTTCCAAAGAAAGATTTTGGCTGTTAGTATAAGAGTTGAACCATCATCCTGCTGCACAGGGCACATGTTACCATTCTGTAGATGAATAACCTTACCAAGCTGTATCATGCTCACAGAGAAAGCCTGCGACAGAACTCACAGGTTCCCATCTTTCCTTTCAAAGCAGGAAATCAGTTTCTTTACAGAGCAGATGTGGCAAGCAATCTATCTTTCAAAGGACGGCAGCATTGAAAATAAAATATACAGCGGAGCAGTTCCATTACCACAGTGGATAAAATAGCTGCGGATGAGAAATCCAACAACCCCAAAAGCATATCTGCTCATGGTGATCTCTGCAATCATCACTGTGCCTACATCAGTTGTAAACTCTGTACTACACAACAGCAATTAAAAAGCTGACATGACATAAACATTTAGTCACAGCATGTGTCTACAGAAGTCTTGAATGCACTACTACTAGAAATCATCACAAGGTTCTCAATTTGTTTAACTGTTAATTAGCTAAATAGTTGTGGAAGTGGTTGAAAATTCACCTCTGGAGCTTAGTGTTTAGACCCAGACATTTCTACAAGTCTGTCACATGGAGGTTTCAAAACGTACATGCATCCAGTGTACGTGCCAGCACAGCAGCTGGAAAGTTGGACTCCAAAAAACCCGAGAAAAGTACCATCTGAGTTGTTTCAGTTTTCTTTCCTGCCATGAAAATTACTTTTGCCCAGGCACCCCCCAGAACATTGCAACTTCTGGGTTCTCAAAGAGGAACATGGACATAAGCACTGGGGACAAACCCACAACAGGACACTTGGCAGACCCAAGGCATTTTAAAATCCACAAGGCAACTGAGTGTTAGCAAGAAATACACCTTGTCACAAGAACCTAAACTTTAATGCTGTACTTTTTTAACATTCTGCAACAGAAAACATGAGCTCAAATCATTTAGAGCTGCTGCATCTACTTCATAAGTTGCTTTAAAAAAAAAAAATCTGTTGTTTTATAAGGTTGATAGCCTCCAAAATTGTTTTGCAATTCTATTAATTATCCCTTAAAATGTAGTCTCTCCTCTAAGAAAGGTTGAGATTAAGAGAAATGGCAAACCTTGCTATTTAAAGGGAACGCTACATTTCGTCATTTGAAGATCTCTGAAATATTTCTGTGCGAGGCTTCACAAGCAATTCACAACTCCCATCATTTACTGATGAGCTTTCTAACCCACACAAACCCGTGCAATGAACAGCATGCCAGAACTGATTACTCTGCAAGTCTAGAAACTCAGATCATTACAGTAATTAGCTGTCCAAAAGATGCCAAGCAATAAGTTGTAAATAAGTAAATAAACAAAGGTGATAAAATACCAGAGAAACCTGATAGTGGTAAATGACTTTGCACAGAGGTATATGAAAAAGTGTTTCAGTCAAGAGCAAGAAAAATGGGAAGAGGGTAAAGTTACAGTCATTCACTCACCTAATCCCAAACAACAGGATGATAACAGGATGACCCCTACCAACAAACAACTGTGATTAGTTTTGTGTCTAGCCTTTTTATATTTTATATTTTAAATATATTTTAAATATATATATGCTTAAAAAGAAAGGAAATTGTTTCACTACACTGAAAAGTCTCAGAATTTCTGCAGTCCTGCCGCACACCAAGAAGTTTTACACGTGGTTACTATCTGATGTGCACTCAAACATCACTCCAGAGACAGATCAGATTATATCCTTCTCAGTAATGCAATACACCAGATGTGTAGTAGTATAAAAACCTAACAAAAATATTACCATTAAAAAGCACTAGGAGTGCCTACCAAGCAGGAATAAACCACAGGAAAGAAATTTTTGTGCTGGATAAATGTCATGTGCCTTTAAGACAAGCGTGATTGTGTCATGAGCAGTTTTCAGTTTGCTTATGGCTTGTTCTCAGTTTTCAAGTCTTAAGCAGCACTCTCCTGACTGCAGGCTGAAGCACATAACACTAAGAAACCCACTCATTAATTAAGAGGGGTTGCTTCATGTAGCACATCCATCACAAAGCCACAAGCTTGTTTACCTCACTGTAAGTGGACTAACAGCACACACCCTGCAGGTTATAAAGATGCATATTTAATTTCTATTACAACTATCATGTCAGATAAGATATTTATCAGATGATGACTTCAAAAAGTACCACACTGTTAATTAAAATAAATCTCTTAGTTTTCCCATTTGTACATTTTCTGAGCAACTCCTCAAATGGCAGTGAAGTTGTTATCAGCTCAGCCAAACCACGACCATTCTGAAAGGAAAGGTGGGATGCTACCTTAATATAAAGCATCTGTGATCATAATTCTCCACAACCCCATTGTCTGTTGAAAAGCTGAATGCAGAATGATATATTCTACATTCATTGCTAAGGCCTACAAAAAGCAGAAAACATCTCATACTGAAGGGAAAAGGTCTTTTCTCTTTCTCAGGAAAGAGATCAGGAATTTGCTACTCAAGCATATTAGTTAAGTACCTCAAAGTATAATCATTTTCCACTAAAATACTCCACCACTTGCCCTCTGTTATATTCATGAGCATTTGACTCCGACCCTACCTCCCAGCTCTGGCATTACTTTTTACTTTTCCAGGACAGAAATCATCACCAGCAAGAACAGAATCTGAATAAACCTGAACTTTTTCTACAGTTAAACAGAGAATTACACGGTCGTTGCTTGCACATGCACTTTACTACTGGGACCAGGAGTAGTAGAGGAGAGAGGATCCAAGCTGAACACCTGATGTTATTAATCCTTCTGTCCTGTTCTCGAGGAAACCAGCAGCAGCAGAGCACTGCAAACCCAGTACTGCAGCTCTGAATGGAACTTAACAACTCAAGTCCACATCACTCTGCTGCTGCTGCTCTTGCCTACAAAGCATCACAGGTAGTTCCTACAGCAATAAAAAAAGGGGAGGAATGCAAAGATGACAGTAACATACCTGCAGGACTTTCATAAGAGAAACCCCAGCAGACTGCCTGTGCTGAATTAAAGAGTAAAACGACAGCTCAATGCAAACCACTGCACTGAAATAATCAGAAAACTAATTACGCCCAAACACAGGGCAACAATGCTTTATACCACCTGCAGAAGGACAAACTTGGAGCTGGATCCCATGCTCTGCCCTGCATTTCACATCTGCCTCTGCTTCCAAACTGTACAGTACAGAATACATTTATTAAATGAGGATAACCATAGAGGCAGACTAACTTTTCAAATAATCATCTAAAACCAGCCAACATAAATAATGGTTCAGTACACAAAAAGCCCTCAGATATATGCCTAATGTGGGTTAAAAGAAACTGAAGAATTGGATGGAAGCTCCCTCCTTCTGCAAGATTTTTTTTTTAATTACCACGTTTTCAAAACTGATGAGGTTCTCATCACAGCAGAGCCATCATAAATCATACCAACCCACTGCTCACATTAATTTCTTGTAGCACTCCCATTCACCTCCATTTACATGCTACACTTGCCTAAGCTGCGAGGCACCAGCCTGTGCTTGTGGTGTCCAGCGTGCCGTGATTCTGGTCTGCAAATACAAGTTACAGCTGAGGTAATGCAAAGAAAAGTGTTGGTATTTTTGCTAATATACATAATTTTAACTGCTAAAATTGTTTATCTTCCACACAAATATTAACTCTAGTTGCTTTGAGGTGATCTTTGATAGGCTAATTGCATTTCTCTGAAAGTCAAGGCTTCTCAATAACTTCAGAGATCTTTATGGTAACTAATTAGCTGGGACACTATTCCAGGTATATAAAGTAATACCAACATTTAATATCAAAAACTGGTCACTGATGCAGAAATTAATTTTGTCACTTAATGCAAATGTTAAATGTAAATAATGGAAAGCATCACAAAAATCTGTTTTTAAAATTTTAGCACCATCAGATACAAAACCTCACCTAAATCAACTATCATCATCCATGTTGCTTGTTTGCACTAAGGTGACATGAGTTAAAAAATACACAACACTTCCATACACAGAGAAAGCAGAAGAGCAACACAATTGATTAGAAACAGTAAATTCAATTGGAAAGAAAATTCAAGCTTGCCCTGGAGTGGACAAGGCAGGAACAAATACCTGTTAGCACTAATGACTATGGATCTCACGAAATACTGTTCATTTCTGTACTAGTACTATTTTTAAATAGGCATTTACAGTAACATGGTAACTTAAACTCTTGAACTCTGATTTATTTAAAATAGGCCTATATTGCTCTTTCCCACAGCCAACCAAGACACTACATGAAGAGATTAACATGGCTATCAGAAAAAGCCACATGAAAGACCTCTCCAGTATTTTTTCCTGTGACCTGTAGTTCTTCATTTTGAAAGACATCTTCTTTCCTGCAAGCGAGTTTACTTTGGCACCCTGGACACCAAGTCTGTCTCATCCTATCACACCCTCTCTGAACTCATGCATATATGAGGAATTATTATGCAAAGACAGTATCTTGCATAATAATATATTTTCCCTGTTTCCCTTCTTTCCCCACATAACTGGCTTGCTCTCAAACCAAGGGTTTGGGTTTTGGTGGTGGTGGTTTTTTGTTTCTTTTTTTTTTTTTTTTTCATTTGCTTTTCTTTAAAGTGGCTATTGAAGGGATTAATCAGAGATTAATCTTCCTATTTCTCTGCTGAAGGAAGCAACAATTAAGCATGCTAAGAGCTCACACAGGGCAGTGAAGCTTACAGAAACTGTTGCACTTTCACCAGGAGAGACAGTTTTCATTCCAAGACTGAAACTGACTCCTGACTTGGAGTGAAAACTAGAAAAGATACTGAACTTTGCCAGATAATGTACTCACCAGAATCTTAGTATGACAGGCTTGCTCTAAGCAGACCTGCCATTTCATAAATTCTGTTTATTTAACAAAACAACTGCAAGTTCTACAGTATTTTACTAGCTGGTTCAAGTTTTTAAAGCTGAGATGCAGCTACTGATGGTCTATTTGAACTTTCCCAACTCTTCAAAGAAACATCAAATCTTCAAAGGACATAACACATGACACAGGACGTTTAGCACTTGCTTAAAGAGAACAAGTTAAATGTTGTGCATGAAGAGTGTCAGTTTAGCAATGCTGGGAACAACAAACTTCCTTGTTTCAATTACTGAAGGTTCCTCCTCACGATTTACCAACACCAGCTCTAAGTTCTCCGCATACTTCACCAAGCTGCCAGCCAGAGAATGGATGATGCACTCTCACAATGCTGCCTGTGACTCAAGGCAAAGATAAAGGAAATTAACACAGCTCTGCTGGGCAGGATCTTATGAACAGCATCTTCTTCAGAAAAACTCTGAAGTTGGCAAAAGAGGATGCAGTATTTCATGATGAAATACATGATTAAAAACATCGCTAAAGCTAGAAGGTTAATATTTAGTGCAGTTGCAAGGGTGAGATTAGAAGTCTGATGTTCTTTAAAAGGTCTTAATAAGTCTTATCTTAGAATATTGCTATTGGCTTCCATGTTTCAAGCCTGCAATCAGTGCTGCACTTAAGCAAGAGGAGGTCAAAAGCTGCACTAGGAACTTCTAAGACACCTCATAATTTTAGTAGTTTGAATTATTATTTAAGACACATACACAGCTTCAAAGCCAATTTGCCAAGTTCTTTATCATGACGTTCTCAGACCACACAATAAATGCCTAATTCGGGGAAAGAAATCTTACACCAAGGATCTCAAATTGAAATGCACACAGAACTAGAATTCTGCAAAAGATTTGATGCAAACCAATGGGACAGCCCTTACAGTTCTCCTAGAATGTATCTTTGCTCACAACAGGCCTAAGAGGAGAGAAAGATCTACACCTATATAAAGTCCAGGTGAGAGGCCTATAAATAACCAAATAAGATGATACCAGTGATAAACAAAAAGGTACAGTGACAAGTTTTCTTCCATCATGAATGTATACAACAACCCTTGACTATGCAAAGACAATTTCAACAAACAGTTGTTCTGCAAAACAAACAGCCTAGGATGAACTCCACTCAGGCTCTGGGGATTAGGTTTTTTCAGCCTTGAAAAATATTCCATTTACCTAAAATATGTTAGTTTTAAGTTTTGAAACATGTTCAGGACCATATCTAAAGTGAAATGAAACTACTTAGAGACGAAGCATTATTTAACTTTAAGGTTTTGTATAAGAAAAGGAAGTTAATGTTTTTGCCAACAATTATTTCATTAACCTCTTTGCCAAAAATAAAATTTAACCTCAATAATCCAGTCACTTTAGTATCACTTCCTCTTTCAAAAAAGGCCACCATCCTCCATTACAAGCTTCACCAAAACCAGAAGCAATTCTTGCTTAGTTTTAAAACACTGTATGAAAGACTATCACCTACTGGGTACACATTTGTTCACAGTTAGAGCACCCCACCTTCTGAAGAGTATCACTGTAATCAAAACTACTGGTAATTCAGGTTTTGACTCAGTGTTAAAGGATAGACTGTTCCAATATTTTAGCTTGGATTGAATGTCAGTAATTCTTCCTTGCAAGTCCAAATAAATGGACATAGACCCTCCTAAAAATTCTACTGATTCCTTGAATTCAGGCAGTTAAAATACAGTGTTAACTAAGAAAATTGTAATCATAAAAAATTAGTCTGTAAACTATGCTGCAACACACGTTCATTAAAAAGAGTCCTTTCCCTTCTTTATAATACAAATCTTTGAGACATTTATTATGAAGAATTGGACAAGAAGCTTTTAAACAGGAACAGGGACACAAACCCAAGATCCTGGAAAAACGCCAATGTAGACAACGATATTTTGCCCAAATTGTTTGCCTTGCTGCTTCAAACAGCAACATGTTGACTGTTTTCTGTCCCTAACTGTCTGAATGGGAATGAAACGGAGATAAGACTGCAAATTCTGCACATATAGGTAGCTCAGCACTTAGAGTAACCATGCCCCACTGCATTCTTCACTTTTGCTCTACTTTGAATTCCTAGAACAAGAATCAGAAACCAGGAGGATACATCCAAACATTTGAGTGCAAGCCCTCGGCACCAGGGTATGGAAAAAGCAAGCTACTTTGGACATTGGCCTGTTGATTCATCAGTTCCTTGTTTGAACAACAGTCAGTCAGACTCTGTTGTGGAGCAACCTGCAACAGCATCACAACCTGTGAAAATACGCATATGGATACCAGCACTGACCGAAAACAAAACCATAAAGCTGCCAAGGGACATCACTGTAAAGCTTCTCAAGCACTTCATTACATTTCTGCCAACTAAGATCTATCAAACAATTACTTTTTTTTCCCCTCAGCATAGTTACTATTTAACTAACATTTTTTCTCAAGTTTCCCTGTCAGATCACTGGCATTCTGTAATTATAAAATACTTGAAAATAGATTGCAGACCATTAGGCTTGCCCAGAAACATGAATAAACACTTTAACAGAGTAACAGAAATCTACAATGTTTTAAGCAAGTTTGCAACTCCACTAACAAGACAGATGGAAGTCTGCCTTATGAATACCATCAATAGAGTACTAATATTGTTGCTTATCTCCAGAAGACAGCAGGGAAGACCAATATGAAGCTGAGGGAGAATTAATCTTTCCAAAGGGAAAATACTGCTCAGATACTTGTGCAAGAAACAAGAAATCAAAATTAGGTAATACAGCATTTAGACTTCCAAAAAGGCCAGCACAAGCTTTAGATAAAACAACTCTGTGTTCTACAACTACACTGAAAACTCAGTATATTGCTGAACATGTCCTATGTGAACTACTGATAGCACCTGAAGGTGTAATTTCCAAAGTCTATATTGCCAGTGTTTGTTGTTTTCAACAATGGAAGTGAGACTGGCACTTTAGAAAGGAGTCCCTAACAGATAAAGCAATTCTGTGTCTAATTCATCATAAGGTACTGTGGCAGATAGATTTCTATACATTTCTAGAGGCATCTATGTTTCTATTTAGATATGCGACAGTCCAGAACTAAAAGTTGTGCACAGCTGCCTTAAATACATGTACACTGAACTCGAGACATCTGTGAACACTACATGGCCACAAAGGCAATCCAGAATAAACCTTTACTGTAGGATATAGCTCTCTGGGACACCAGCTCCTTACATGCCAACAGCCTTGTGTGAACAACAACAGAGCTGCTGGAAGTGCAGAGGTGGCAATCCATTCAGCTTATGAGCCACTGATTCCTTTTGTATTACATCATTCAACTACCCATTAAGGAGCTGGACTGACAGGATCCAGAATATGCATAGCCAAGCCCTCCATGGTAAACGAGAGCGTTCAAAAAGATTAAGACTCAAAAAAATTAGTGATTCATCAGGGCGTCAAAACAGCGTTTCCCCAATTCCCTGCAATGTTCCAGGCCAAGCAGAGAGCCACATATTAGTAACCTCTGTCAGACTTCCAATTTTGGAGTTAATTGCCGTTCCTGAAACACATACCCAGGCACAAAATACCTGCAGTAGCACACATCACAGAATGAACACTGTCATGGCTCTCCTAATCACAAAATTATGCTGTATTACCGTCACACCTAATTTAAGTACTCCAAAGTACCTTTGTTGTCTGCAGGTATTACTCTGTAGTGCCTGCTTCTGAATGGGGAGGCACCCTCCTTTAGAAAGGGTACCTAACACACACAAGTGTGAAAGACTAGTGATTTTATAAATACTTGGCTCCATCACATCACCAAAACTTATGAAATACTAGTTAGGAACCAATTAAAAGAATATGTTTCTATCTTGCACTACTTTGTGGAATTTGAGTAGGTTAATTTAATGAATGGGTGGAACAGAAACTGTCTTCTGGCCTGTTTCTAACAAGTTCATCAAACTTACTGGTTTTAGACACAATGTTATCATGAGCCAGTCAAAGCCAGCATTTCCCTAAAGAGAAAGAAACAGATCGCTGGAGTAGCAATGGGTCATCTTCAATTATCCAGTACTTACAGCACCAAAATATTTTTGTTGACCAGGTGAAATATCACTGAGTTTTATATTCAGTTACTTTATTTTTGTGTTTGTTATAACACACTAGCTTGCCTTGAGTCTAGCACAGAGGAGTTAACACACAGCAAAAGAAAACAGAGCTTTCCCAACACATGGGTTTGAAAATGTTGTAACTGGTACCTTTGATAAAGCACATTACCAGTTCAGGGGAAAAGAGGTTGAGTGCGTGCGTGTCTTCTCTTTTCTGAGGGATCACATAAAACTAGCACTCTTCTACAGTTTAAGCTTTACATCACTTTCCCCTCCCTAATTTAATGACTGGCTTCTGTAGTGAAGCCCACCCTTTTAGATCTTGTTTTATATGGACTAAAATGATAGTATTCCTTTCAGCATGTGTATGCCTTGCTTTAGGAACATTGCTCATAGACCTTTCCGAGGTCTTTACCACAAAGAGTAGCTTTTACTCTCATCTTCTACACAGTTCTCCACATATCATCACCTCTTTCAAAACTGTAGGAGGAGGGTTAACTTTCTTCCTTATAACGTCCTGTTTTGTAACATCCTTTCTTTCCGACTCATACCTGTGTGCCCATTCTGAATACAGATATGTGAGACTTCCACTACTCCTGTTAGTTGAATATCACTGATTACACACAGGAAAAAAATACAGCCTGAGATTATTTTCTACAGTTATGTCTAAGAGTTACACAAACTTTTTGTCTAAAAATGCCATTTTGCAAGTAAATGCTTAAAGGAACAGAACAGTCTACAAACCACATTTTTTACAAGGCCTTACGTCATCTAACAGCTCCTCACATGTGCGTGTACATGCACAGACACAGAAATCACACTCCCAAAGCTTAACATTCTCCAGACTTGAAAATATGTTTCTTTGCTTTTCTTCATCAGGTCTCTTTGCCTTTTTCTCTCTGCCAGCAACAGCCTTCCTGCCACTGCATTTGTGAGCTGCCTCTACAGCCACCTTCGCCCCTCCAAGGCAAGAATGCTCTTCTTCTTCAAGACCAACAAGGCCATGGCCTTTACAAAACCTGCTCCTTCCAACACAGGCACTAGAAAAGGTAAGTCAAGTGCTCTGTGTGCTTATTTGTGTACCTCACCTGTTAACTTATGAGAATGTGAATGCCTGATGAATATATACAGACACCATGGAATTAAACATTAATGGCGCTGAAGGTCCTAAAAGCCACCTAGTTTACGAAAAAAAAAAAAATCAAACTGATGGAAAACATCTACCCCTAATTACTTTGGTTTTTTATAAGTTGTTTTTTGCTACCTTTCAGCTGTCACTTTATATTTGTCACGCATTATCATCAGAAATGTGTCTTTTCCATGTCTAGCATGTGCATTTTGTGAGGTAATGTAATAAATATTTAACAAAGAGTTTATATTACCATGCCAATTAAGCTCTCAACTGATTTAAAGCCAAAGCCACTATGAGATACGAGACTTAATAAGAGACGCAGCAACAGATCTCCACAGAACATGTAGATTAGACAAGCCTGACTGTATTTACTTTGCATTTCAGCAAATAAACCAAGTAGTTAATTTCGCTCTAATCAAATAAGACATCATCGCTAGAAACTGCCTACATGGTTACTGCATGTCTCAAAGAAACAAAAACCCTCAACAGAATCCCAAAGCCCCCACAACTGCCTCCCCTTCCAGCTCTTGGCTCTGTACTGATGCAGATTTAAGTTCCAGCCACACATCTGAGCAATATATATAATATCTACATATCAGTCATTGCTACCTTTCTATGTGTATATTTGCGCTAGAGCAAGCCACAAAAAGCAACCAAGGCAGCACACACTTGTGCTGACACCTTTATTCCCTTCAGGTGTTTGTGTTTAAACACTTTAAAAAAAATCCCAAAGAAATTACTCGGTAAACAATTCAATCTAACTCAGAACACTGCGTGTGCTTAAGGACCTGATTACATACCATGAACACATGTATTATTAAGGAACATTCAAGAGGTGAAACGTTTTCTCTTAATTCATTTAAGCAAAACTTTTACTTCAGTTCCCACAAGGATTATTTCTCCCCCAAAATATAAGACCAATTAAACATAAGAATAACTGTGACTTCCATATAAATAGCACACATTGGTAAATGACAATACACCTGGAAGAATAAAATTTTCTATAAACATTATATATAAAACATACTTTTTGCTATATGTGTTTTATCAGGCCTCACCCTAGTTTTCACCTTCCTTTCATATCCCATAAAAAATAATAAAAAAAAATCAATGTTGTTCTAATAACTACAGTGATTATGCTGATTAGCTTCCTATCTCAAGAATTAACTTGAAGAAAATGCTTACAAGTCAGCAGGGAGAAGTGAAAGTTCAACTGATAAAAACAGTTACCAGATCAGACTCAAAACCCAAGAGTTGTGAAATCCCAGCAAGTTAAAAACCAAAAAATAAAACAGTCTTTGACCTTTGAGAATTTATCCAATCTGTAAAAACCAGATAAGTTGGACATGAAACTTAAACCACACAACAGACCTTTCAATAGCGATCCCTGAGGCACTACTTAAGGAAGATCCCTTCTCCAGTTTTACTAAGGATTCACACAGAGGCCAACAAAACTAGGCCAGCGACAAGACGCAGAATCGGAAGCCAGAATTCCCATGGTTTTACCCCAACCGTGACTCAAGTTTAAACAGTGGTTTTGAACCTAGCTCTCTCTCTGTGGCCACAGGCAAGTCTTAACCACTCTGCCTCAATTCGCTCACCTGCAGAATAAAAATAATTATACTTATCTGCCACACAGGAATCTCGCACAACAAACACTGTCTGGCAAGTGCACATCTGTTTCAACTGCAGACAAAGCTGCTAAGTGCTAATTCTGAGCACTTGCACAAACTGAAACTGAGAGTGAAAACAATTGGGACGAAGCAGCTACCGAAGGGCCAACAATAACACCACCACAATCCTGGGGGCAACACACCGTCTTCGCGGCGCCTGCTCCGGCAGGTTGGGCAGTTCACCTGCTCGGGACACAGCTCGGGAAGACGTTCGTGTGGCAACTCGGCGCTGCCCGGAGCGACGAGCCGTGGGCTGTTCCAGGGGGTCCCATCGGCCCCGGGGGAGCACCCGGGGAGGCTCCGGGCGGGTCTTTCGGCACACAGCAGCGCCGGGGCAAAGCTCAGCCACCGTGCCCGGCCCGCAGTGCGGGAGAGGCCCCGCGGCCCGCCCGCCCTGCCCCCGACAGCCCCGCGCCGGGATCCTCCTCCCGCCGCCGCCGCCGCTCC